>OY728153.1:176616457-177216457 GCA_963277665.1 Viscum album | reverse complement strand
GAAGGGAATCTCAAGGAGTACTTTAGTGGTGGGAATGAAATTCTAGTTGGGTGATATAATGACATGGATTAAAATTCTAGGAAGCATATATTCTAGAAGTTACACCTTCTTAGTGGTGGAAAGGTTACTAAAAAAATTGATCTACCTTCTTAGAGTAGTGATTGAGTTTTATGTTATTAGTAAGGCGGGCCGAGGTATGTGCGTAGTCAGTGTACCTAACAACCAGTTGAGTGATGATCATGCGGTAGAATAGGGAAACTGTTGAGGTTATATAAGAACACTCAATAGTTGGTCATAGAGGGAGGATCAAGTTTGATGATGAGTGTAAGAAGGGGGTTGATTACCCCATATCAGGAAGGCAGTTGGAGCTCGAACAACTGTACCGGTAGAGGTGGAAGACGTAGTACTGTGGGATGAGAGAATATGTATCAGTGGAGTAGTGAAGGACCCAGAGCTCAGAACAAAGCCTAGGGTAGAGGGTCTGGTCATATTTTTGTAGCTCAGTCTATACATGGAGGTGGTGAGGCATGAACATCGACTGTTCTAGGTATAATACTTGTAGCTTCCACTCTTTCATGTGTTTTATTTGATAAAGGTGCTTCATATTATTTTATATCTGATCATTTTGTGGTATTTTTGGGCTATGTAGTAGATTTTTTGGGTGGGATAATATCAATTGACACATGTTTAGGGATGCGATAAGAAAATATCAGAAAATGTAAGGGGTGTTCTCTTGAAGTTGGTGGGTAATGTTTCCAATGGTTGTTGTTTGTTCTTGAGATGTCAGGTTTTAGCCTTAATTTGGTAATGTATTGTCTATTATTGTACTTGGACCATACTGATTGTTACTTTCATATGGTAATGTTCAAATATTTAGAGGGAGACACTTATGTCCATTGTGGTGGGTGGGATGTCCGTGCAGGCTATGTAGGGACATTTTTTCATTAGTTGGGAGAACTCACAACCCATGTGTCTTATTTTATTATTAATTTTGAGGGATTAGTGTGGATTTTCTTTCCTACTATGGTGGATCAGTTTCATGATGAGTTTCTTGAGGACTTATTAGGGTTACCACATGAGAGAGGTGATGAATTCACAATAGATTTGTTGCTAAGAGTGGAACTAGTTTCTATTCCTCCATATAGAATGGAACAAGAAAGATATCCATGAACATAAAAACTACATGTAGGAATTAGAGAATAAATGTTTTATTCACCCAATTACAACACCAAGGGGATCCTCAATTTTTATTAAGAAGAACATTTATGGATCATTTTGGTTATGTGTCAATTATAGAAAGATGAATAAGATGATGGTTGAGAATGAATACCCTATTCCTCAAATCAATGATCTCTTTGACCAAATAAGAGGTGATTCATTGTTCTAAAAGATTGCTTTTAGATCTAGTTATCATTAGTTATGGGTGATACCTTCTGACATGCTATAGACTGCCTTTAGGAGTATGTTTGGGCTATATGATTTTCTTGTGATGCCATTTGGGTTTACCAATGAGTGGATAATATTTATGGATCTAATGAACCAAATAATTTACCCTTACTTATATCAGTTTTTAATTTTCTTTTTTAATGAAATATGGGTGTACTCTAAGACTCATGAAGAACATGAAAAACATCTTCAGATCATCCTGAGAACACTAAGGGAGCATAGGATACATGCCAAGCTATACAAATGTTAGTTCTAGATGGACATGGTGAATTTCTTGGGTCACATCATCTAAGAGGAAGGTGAGTTAGTGGACCCAGAGAAGGTGTAGGATGTTGTGTCTTTAGAGAAGCCCAAGAATGTTTCGTATGCCAAAAAATATTTAGGTTTTCCCATATATTACCTAAGTTTAATCAATTACTTTATCCCATTTATTAGAACTAATCTCGATCTTTGATAATAAGGGAATCAAGTTTTAATGGTCCGGGGCATGTGAGAATGGTTTTCAAGAGTCAAATAAGAGGTTGAATATCACACTAATTATGAACTTACCCGATATAGGTAAAGAGTATACCTTATTTTGTGATGAGTTTAATGTTTATATTGGGCCAGTGTTGATGCAGAATGATTGGGTGGTTGTGTATGGTTCATGAGAATTGAGGCCTCCTGAAAAAAATTACACTAAGAATGATATAGGATTATCTACAATAGTATATGCATTAAAATGTAGGGGAATTAATTTTTTCTAGAGAGGTTTATTATGTATAAAGATCATAAAATCATTAAATATATCTTCTCCCAGTGTGAATTGAATCTTCGACAGCAAAGATGGGTCGAATACATGAAGTCTTTTGACATTGTGATGGTTTATAGGCTAGTAAAGGGAAATCGTTTTACAGATGCCTTGATTCTGAAAACTCAAAATTACGTAATTCATGAATCTAGTTTCAAGTGGAGGATGATGGCGTTGTTCATTGAGTTATATCTGGAGGTGCAATATTGCTAAGGGTAGATGACCATTGCATCCTTAGAAGTTGAGTACATGCTTCTAAGCAAGATTAAGGAGAATTATCTTGAGTATTTAGAATGTTTTTATTTAAGGGAAAGTCTAAAAGGTTGGGAGTCACCTTATGGTCAGAATGTTGGTAACGATGGAATCATTTTTTTTCTTTTCCACATTGTTGTGATAATGTAAATGTGAGAAGATTTGATGTTCTAGATTCATGAAAATAGGTGGGAAGTAAACCTTAGATTGACCAAAATGTATTGTGGTCTTCATAGGCAGTATTTTTGGTTGGGGATGAAGAATGAGGTTGCAAGTTTTGTGACTTGATTCCTTACCTTCCAACAGGTGAAGGCTAAGAATCAGTGACCTAATGGTTTGTTTTAGTGATTTCCCATTCCAGAATGGAAAAGTGATGACATGATGATGGATTTTTTGGTTTCCCTTATGAGGATTATATTTAAGAATGAATTGATCTGGTTGTTTGGAGATCAATTGTCTAAGGTGGATTAGTTATTGGATATTCAAGAGACATTCAATGTGGGTCAGTTGGGTGAGCTATATATTCGTGAGATAGTGCAGTTGCATGGGGTACCTCAAAATATAGTATTAGACCATGATCTTCATTATGAATCGTGATTCTAGAATGGATTACATAAGACTCATGGTATCCAGGTGTTTTTTTGTACAACATTCAACCCACAGACATATGGGTAGTGGGAGCATACCATTCAGCTACTAGAGGACATATTGAAGGATTCTGTATTGTATTTTGGTGGATTATTGATAAAGAATCTAGAATGTGTTGATTTTTCCAATAAGAATAACTACCATTTGACAATTTATATGGCACCGTTTGAGGTGATCTATGGTAGGAAGTGTATATATCCATTGTGATGGTTAGAGGCTAGTGAATCAGAGTTGTTAAGACTGATTATTGCGTAGGAGACATTGGAACATATTCAGATGATTATGTGATGCATGGTTTCATATTAGAGTAGGTATAAGTCATAGGAGGATAGGCGTCTTTGAACAATTGATTTTATAGAGGATGATCATGTCTTTGTGTATCTCCAAGGTTGGGTCACTATCATTTTCCAAAATAGGTTAAGTTGTGACCCATGTATATAAGATCATTTGAGATTGTGGAGAGGGTCAAACCGATGGTTCCCTGATTGTCTCTCCCTCATCGATATAGTGGTATGAAAGTTTTTATCATGTGTCATAGATTTTGAAGTATCACCCTAACCCATCCCATGTGATTGATGTTGATGATGTTGAGCTTGAAGTTGTTTCCTCCTTTGAGGAGAATCTGGTTCATGTTGTGGAACATGGTGAGAAAGTCTTGAGAGGAAATATTGTGCCTTTGGTTCAAGTTTGTAGAAGCATGGTAATTCTCAGGAATAAAATTTGGATAGAGAGACAGACATGAGGGTGTATTGGCCTGATCATTTTACCTCGGAAGCTCAATGATGCTTAGGAACGACGACTCGAAGATGATCCATTATAAGGTGAAGAGGTTATAAGATACCGTATTTTATTGGGGTAAATTTTATTTCTAAAATTTTGTTTGAATAGATTAAAGATTCTTAATTAAGTTTTTACCAAGTGTATGAGGATTATTGGGGGTGTTTCAGTGGTTTAGGACATGAATGAAAGGGGATTTGGGCCATCCAATGAATGTCACATGGTTGGCACACAGTTAGTGAAAACCATGCAAGGGGGAAAAACATACGGCCATGGATAGAGAAATATATCATGATTATCACATGGTTTGTAAAACCTTACAGGATTCCCAGGTAAAAATGTGACTTAGAACCATATTGGATAGAGGCAGTCTCACGGTTGGCACACGGTTTTGTAAACCGCACTGCCAAACCATGAAAACTATAAAAAATGATAATTTAACCAATTATCCTTTGTTATTTTAAGGTTCTCACCTAATTCCCCCCCCCCCATTTCTTCTCTTCCATCCCTAGTGATGAACCAAACTATTCCAAGATTATCAAGGATAAATATCCTTTGATTCTATGTCCTTTGGAGGGACATTAGTTGTGAATCGATGCTCCAGATGTGTCTAATCATTCTCTAGCTTCTATTTTATTAGATTAGGGATTTTGGTTTTGTTCTTCTTCTTCTGAAGCCCTAAATCCATATTTTTTTAGTGTATATTAGGTTGGTGATTCAAATTGTGCTTGAATCTAGATCCAAGGCTGAGGTTAAGGGTGTGTTCATCATCAAATTTAAGTTAGGTGGTCTACAAGTTATATCCAATAGTTTTATTGTTGATTATGTTCATGTGAGTTTGTGGTATTACTTCTCTCTTGATGAAAATTTTATTCCATTAGTATGATTTGGTAAAAAGGTTGGATAAATGATGATTTATAGCCCTCATGATCCTTATGGTATGTTTTGAGGTTGATTAAACCAGTGTAAGGCCACCCATGGTGTGCCCCAATATTCCTGAACTTGGAAAATTGTAATGTTAAGCCCAAAGTTCATTTGTGTTGAAATAGGTACCTTTATAAATGTGTTGACATGTTAGTTGTAATTATAAAGAGGAAAACATGATAGTTATGTCTTGTTGTTGGAAATGATATAATATTTTTTTTGTAAAAATATGAAATAGGGTAAAATGCATTAATGTGAATATGTCAAACAACTTATGAAATTGTAATGGAATGTTTTAATGGATTTAGGAATATGAATATATGAATGTGTAAAATGGGTTAATTATTGGGAATATATGAATATGTTAAAATGGATAATGTACAAGAATTGTTGGTTATGATATTGGGGTTAATGTATAAAAAGGGAAATGGGTTAAATGGGCTATGCTATGTAAATAGTAATTGTGGTAATGGATTAAGGATTAATAATGATTATAAATTTGAATGAAATGTAAATTTTAAATGTTATGTGTATTGGTTGTGATTGATTTATTATATGGTATATGATTAAAATGTATAAATAAGCATGTTAACATGGCTTGGTGGTGTGGGAAAAAGGACTGAGGCTTCTCCCATGGGCCGGGTCAGACTAAGCCTCTGAACCCCACCCCTAGAATGCATAGGTTAGGGAGTCAGGATGAGGCTTTAGGACCCTAATGGTTTCATTTGTTGAAACTACCTGGACTGGGGATCGAATGTAAGTGTGGTGATTTTTTTTATAAATTGTTTATCTCTAGTGAGATAGGGAACTTAAATTATACCCTTATGCATGATAATTGTCTTTAATAGGCCATTGTGTAAATGATGTAAATTCCTAACCCATGTAACATGTGATGATATTTAATTTACTAATGAATATGGTATAAGTGATGAAAATGGAAATAATGATGGAAATAGTTAGAGTAAATATTATTAACTAATGGAACCTTAGTTGCCTTTTGGTTTACCATTTCATTTATTTTAGACTTGCATTCATAGTCTATTTAGAATGGATATTTTATAGACACTATTGGTGGTGGTCAAATAACTTGTACTCAAACCCTACTTAGATCTCCATTGGGTACCCAAGTAGATTGCATGGTTATGGGTTAGGATAAGGTCAAGGTCCATATTCTAGGGAGTTGAGTTGGGAATGTGATGTCCATGGATGTGGATCTGGACATGGAGCCAGGACCCATTTTGTGGAATTAGTTTTTTGTCATTATTTTGGGTTTTCTTTACTTTTGGAATAGTTAAAATTACAAGTAATTTTTTCTTATTTCGTTTTGGTTTTTTCACTATTTTGTTATTGGTTAGTAATTCATGGTTTTAGTTTTTTGGTTATTGTTTCCTTTATTTTTTATGTTATCTTCTATGACTCACTCTAGTAAAGAGGTTATAGTCTCCCCATGTGATCTATTTGATGTTCACTACTAGTTGGAATCCTCTATAATACAGGGAGGCACGTTTGAGGTCATGTGTCGACCTGTCTCGATGCACTGGTGTATTGGCTCCTAGGTCGGGGAAATTAAAGGTAAAATAAATTTAAAGAAGGAAGGAATATATAATTTTATATGAACTATAGGAAAAAATGATAGAACATAAAATAATTATTATTTAATGAAATGATAAATGTGTAATAGACTTTAAAATTTTGTTTCATGAATGTATTGATGGGATGTAAAAGTTTACATTAATCATGTTTGATTTTAATGACATATTTATGGAATGAATATAAGGTCTGTATAAACATAGAAAAATGGTAAAAAAATATTTTTATATACATAAGACAAATATAAATAGAATTAGAAAGAATTTTATACCATTAAATAGAGATATAAATTATCTTATATGGTAAATTCATAACCCAAAGAAAAGAGGGGTGTTCATATATTTCCCTTAACATGGGTCCTGGTTTTCTATGCACTTATAATTAAGGTTATAAATAATGAAACTATATTTATTAAATACATGGTTAAAATCCTTAGTATTATGTTTTTTACTTATTATCAATATTTTATAACCATTTATTGTCATTTAATTAAGATACCATTTTTATTTCTATGGTCCCAATGTTGTTCATGTCATGGTTCCAAGGTGAAATCGCATCTATATAATTATTTTTGTTTTTTATGAAGTGTTTACGTAACTCAAAAAGTGTGATGAAATGATTATCATATTTTAAAATGATGTATAAATTTTTTAGAAATAAAATATGACTAAAAATACAAATGGTTCATTGTGTTTAATTATTATCATTATATGGTTAATTCACTTCGGCGGTTTTTCTGACCACACTGAAATTATATGGTTATATTTAACTTTATGATTATTAATACATTATAGAATATTAAACATAATAAAATATACTTATTTAGATAATTTTTATCCATAATAATTTTGTTAATACCATATATGATGGAAGTGGTGAAAATGAAGTAGTTGTTCATGGAGGTGGTAAACCAACAAAAATATAAAAAATGAATTTCATTTTAAATTAAATTTAGATAAGAGTAATAAATGTCTTTTAATAAATAATAATAACATATCTATATAATTAGTATGCTATTGTAACTATTTAAATGTGTATAGAAAATTAATGGGGGAGGTAGAAGAAGATTAAAATTAAAAAAGGTTCGATTAAGAATTTAGCTCTTCTTTTGGGTGTCTCCTCTTAAGATACATAATAAGAATCTTTGGAATGTAATTTTGTGAGACCATGTGTTTGATTATTTTTTGGAGGAGTTGGTAATATAATTGTTTAGAAAATTGTTAATAAATAATAATGGTATTTATATGGGAAGGAGATGAGTGTTTTCTAATATAATATTTATTAGTTTACTAATTTTCCTCCAAAATGTCAATGGTGATGATTATTATGACAATATATAGTAAATCAAGAATGTTAGTTCTAAATAATTGTCATATATATCCCAAATGACTCATTTATGCATGTATTTTTCTTATAATGAACATTACTGTATTTTTTTGTATTTCACTATTCATTAAAAATTCAATTATTTAGGAAAAATAACAAATATTCAAAATAATTTTTTCTTTCAATGTGTTATTTTAAAAAATAAAATCCTTTTTATGAAAATAAAATTATAAATATAAGAAACTGGTTTTTAAAATAAACTCCAATTTTTTTTAATAAAAATACTAATTTTAATATTATCATCATTTTTCCAACCCGTTGAAAAATTATTAAAACTATCAAAAATTATATAATCATTATAATGAAAGTGAATATTATTTTATAAACCTATTATATCATAATAAAATTATTTTTATTATTTATATTCATTATAAAAATCCAAATAAACCATAAATGTTTTATACAAAACCAATCACTTATTTTATTATTTTTTAACATTTATTTATTTATATCAATATTTATATTTATTATAAGATAAATTAATATTATTTTATAATTAAAAAGAATTGGTTTCTATTTAGACAAATATATTACTATTCATAATGGTAAGATTACTATTACAATGCTCATATTTGTAATTGTTAGATACGTTCCCTACTTTCTATAAATACAACATATTTCTTTCATTCTTTATTTACATCTATTTTCACGCAAGGATATATGTATTTTCAATTTCAAAATAAATACTAAATTAATAATATTCTATTTCATTTCTATATTGTTTTTCATGAGTGTGTTCATTTTAAGGGATTGAGTAGATCCAATTTTTCATACAATAATTTTTTTGTTTTCAATTTTTTGTCTAATTATAACACTTTCAATTCTTATGGATATTATTTTTTCTCAAAATGTAATAATCAAGTAAATATAATAAAATTTACTTGGTTATATAATGAGTTTCATGTGATTTATATAATAAAATGTTATAGAATTTGGTATATTTGTATAATTATAAGGGAAATTCCATTAATAAAATTGGGGGTTATTTTATTAACCGTGGTAATGATTTTTTTACTAAAAATATCGAAAAATCCATAGTTAAATGTTTTGAAATTATGAATATTATTTTTGATTGTATTTAATCTAATTTAATGTATAAATATGAAAAATTTTAACTTAAAATTAATATATAAGATATACAGATAAAACTATT
The DNA here is from genome assembly GCA_963277665.1 of Viscum album. Classification (NCBI taxonomy): domain Eukaryota; kingdom Viridiplantae; phylum Streptophyta; class Magnoliopsida; order Santalales; family Viscaceae; genus Viscum; species Viscum album. Next base: position 177,207,491 of record OY728153.1, on the reverse strand, counting down.
TTTATAGACAAATGATGATTTAGTCATTAATTATACATGTTCTTATTTAAAATTAATTACCAATTAATTGAGTAAAAATATATTTTTATAAAATTTTAAACATCATATTATTTTCATAATTGGAATTAAACAAATTTAATATAATTTAATAAAAATTTCCGAAAGTTAATAAAATCAATACTCTGAAAACAACCTTTTTCCATTACTTCGGTAATTAACTTTAAACCATGGTAATATCATTCTTAATTCTAAAAACTAAATTCACAATTCTATATAATTAGAAAATTATTATTTAAAATATAAAAATAATTTAATAAAATAAAATTTCTAATGGTGTTAAAAATTATTTTTTATAAAAGAACACGAAACACTTAATGAAATGTTTTTAGAAAAAAGTGAATTTTTATGCATAAATTATGTGAGGGGAAAATTATCAATGTTTTTTAAAGAAAAAAAATAATTTGTTTATTATTTACAAACATATAATAGTTATGTGTCTTTAAAATTAATCTAATTTCAAATTTCATCATAGAAATATTTAATTAAATGAAAAATGATGAACAATATATATTAAATCAATATATCACTTAAGTTATAAAATGTTAAAAATAGGTCTCCTAATCAATAATTGTGTTTTAAAATGTGTAGTTTTACTTATTACAATATTATTTTATTTAATAAAAAAGTTTAATAATTTTTTATTTATGATAAAATCATAATATCTATGGTATTAAAAAAAGTGTGTATTTCACTATTCACCTAAAAATAAAATGTTTTAGAAAAATATTAAAAATTTACCATAAGGTAATTTTTTTTAATTATAAAGTGACGATAATTTATCCAATTCAAAATCAAAAATTGATTGAAATTAATTTTTGGATAAAAAAACAATGTATAGGAAATTAATTTGTATTAAAATGTATTTTTAAGTATAAAATGAATGTATTATAATTTATTTTCTGGTAGTAACTATTTAATAAATTTTAATTAAAATTAATGTATATATTATAAATATATTTCATTAAATTTATTCTATAGTATTGATGACTCCTATTATGATAAAAAATACAGAACACTTAAAAAATTGTTTTAAAAATATTTCTCTTCATACCGTTAAGTGATTTTAATCACATCCTAGTAAATATTTATCACATCAAATCATTTTTTAAGTATTTATTTTTAATTATTATCTTTTTATTTAACACATATATTTACTATTATTTTAATATGAATTCTTGTAATATTATAACTTTAATCTCTCATTGTTAGAAAAATATATTGTTTTTCATTTTAGTTTGGGGTTACTTGTAAAAAAATTTATCAGACATTATTTTTATGTATATAAATTATAGGTTATTACATACCCCTTCCCCTAAATAAATTTATTCCTTACAGTTTTAATCACCTCAATAATGAAAATATCCGAGGGAATTGTTAACATAGTCGTTACTTCAAATCTAACATCTACATTACAATCTTTGGCCAAATTAAGATAATTATTTTTTACATAAACTTTATAGAAAAATACATCTCATGATTGGGTATTATGATCAATATAATGGAATTAATTTATATACGAGGTTTATAGTCAGCCTTATATCTTTATATGATTAGGCTATATACACCCTAATCATAGTGTCATGTTGAATTCTTATTTAAAGAAAATAAATTATATGGGAATTATCTTGAATAATAATTTGATTGAAGAGGGTTATGGGATTAATATTTAATCAAAAAACCACTGGGATCTTTCATTTATAATTTAATACATGACCATAGTGTGTTACTTTGAAACTACTATAAAATTTCTTAGATTTAATAAAGAATCCAAAAATCTAAGGTGAAGTATATGTGTACCTTAATTATCATGATTCATGTTTTTATCATGACCTACTATAACTCTTGAGATCTAGGTAAGCATATCAACCTTATTTTTAGAACCGGATTTTATCCTGTTTAATTTCTCATTTATAAATTCCCTATATTTCACATCACAAATATTATTAACTCGGATCTTTCTAATTCAATCCATTAATAAAATGAAAAGTTTTAACATTATTTTTGACAGTAATATTGTAATAGGAAAAGTAAAAATAAATATATTAAAAATCAATCTCATCATAACTTTATTTAGAAAATATACAACACTTCCATTTTGACTATAAAACATTGAGTTCAACCTATAACTCTATTATTCTACCAAGTTTGTCTAAGGTTAATTTCTTAAAAGATTTTATAAATAATAAATTTAACATAATATTAAAATCATTCATAATGACTGTTTAAGTAGTATGTTAATTAACCAAGGAATATTCATCAGGAGTGTCAAAATTGGTGTGCAGTTTGATATATTTATTGTGCATCTTTGGATGATCGAGTTAACACATAAAAATTCATTTTAAAGGTTGTTATCTATATATACCCATATTCTAGATCCTGAATCCACTTGTACTATCTTGACATGGATTTCATATTATGTAAGTCACACACTACTAAACAAAAAATATAGGATGTTTTCCTAAATATAGGTGTATCCCTAGGGTTTTAGATAAATCAATCTTAACCTAATAAATAAAAATAACTAATCTAAAATCAAAAATAACTCATCTCATATTCAACACCAACTAAGGGACCCTAAGCTAAAAAATTCTTTATTTCATATCATTTACATAACATAACCAATATATATCTAAAAATCACACAATCATGTGAACTAAAGGTTTTATTTCTTTGTAGATTAGAAACATAATTTTTTTTCTATACTATGAACACTTATCCATAAAAAAACCATATCGAACCCAATTTTAGACTTCTGATAAGAAATTATCATCTTTATAACTGAGTGAATGGAAACACATGTGCGAGTGATCTAAAATTCGTAGTATGGGAAAGTATAAAAATGAGTCTTTATGGTCAGATCATTAGGGAGTATTTTATTATTTAAATGAAAATTAAATAATAATATTTTTCCATAAGCATGAAATATTGATATATAATCTAAATTTATCAAAATTACACCACAAATACGATAGCATAAAAAATTAAACATTAATCATGAATCATTGAGTTTAAAATAAGAAAAAGACCTATAAATTTGAAGCATACATAGGCATATGAACCATAACATACTCGATCAAGAATTACATTATTTTCCCCATATATGATCAGACGACCCAACATATTTCTTATAGTGTACTAGGAATCAGATATTATTTCCCATAGTGGACAAGGCATAAAATCACATTTTATACAATGGATCATTCATCACCACCTGTTTCACACCTCTTATGTAAGATCCCATCTTTCTCAAAGAAAGTCTATCTTTGAGTTTTTTGTCCTTGATTGTTGAGTTTTGCTCTAATACTGAAAACCTTTATTTGGGGAATAAATTAATATGCATGGTTGTATGTTTATTTTAATTAATGGAGTCTTGGTATAAACATGTTAAATGAGATTATGAGGGTTTTTCATTCTTTATAGGTCTTCAAATGTGGTTCAGGTTCTTATGTATAAATTATTATGAAAACTATCACTACTAGAAAAGGGGGCATTGAAGCCCCCCAGAATCGGGCGACCGCAATTGGCAGTCGCTATAGATATCTAATAGCGACCGCCAATGGCGGTCGCTGGCCTTGATAAAAAAAGAAAACCTTTTTTCACCCCCCCCCCCCCGACGCCGCCCTCCCCCCCGCCTCCCGGCCTCCCCCGCCCCCCCCCCCCTGTCGCCACTCCCCCGACACCGGCCTCCCCCCGCCTCCCGTCCTCCCCCGCCGCCCGACCTCCCCCACCACCCGGCCTCGCCCGCTCCCCCCCCCCCCCGTCGCCACCCCCCCCCCCCACCCCCGACGCTGCCCCCCCCCCCCCCCCCCCGCCACCCGGCCTCCCCCGCCCACCACCCCCCCCTCCCCGTCGCCCCCCCGCCTCCCGGCCTCCCCCGCCGCCCGGCCTCCCCCGCCACACGCCCTCCGGCCTCCTCCATCCACCCTCTAGCCTCCGCCCTCCGCCCTCCGCCCCCTCATCCCTCCCCCCACCCCGGACGGCTCCAGCACCCCGGACAGCCCCCCCCCCCCCCCCCCCCCCCGACCCCGGACAGCCCCCCCCACCCCCGCTGCCCGTCCCCCGTCCCCTCACCGCCTCCTCTCCTCCAGCTCCCCGTCGCCGCCGCCGCCCGTCCCCTCCCTTGCTGCACCGCCTTTGGCTCCGGCTCCCCTTCACTGCATCCTCTCTCTCGCGGCACCGCCTTCGGCTCCCCTCCCTTTCAGGTTTGTAGCTCAATCAGTTAACATGGGATTTTAGTTACATTATTATTTTATCAATGGTTCATAAACAAATGATTAATATTTATTTTAAATATAGTTGATTTGAAAAATGTAAATGTAATAAGTATTGTGTAAATGTTTGTTATACAGATATAATTATGGATAAGAGTTGGATTGATCTTCCAAATCGAACGTCTAGAGAATATTTCAATGGCATTATGCAGTTTATTGACTTCACGAGAGATTTGAAAGTGACTATATTAGTTGTCCATGTAGAAAATGTGATAACAGATATCAATTCACACGAGATACTGTGAGGGAGCACATTTTCATTAATGGATTTCTGAAAATTTATAAGAGTTGGACTCGTCATGGAGAAGAATATGTTCGTTGTCAAAATATAGATGCAGCTCAGATGGATGTTTATGCAAGGATGACTGATCCAATGCATGAAATGCTTACTGAAATGGTACGTGGGTTTGATCCTGAAGGCATTGACATCCAGAATCTTGAGACCGGTGAGATAAATCTTCGCTCTGGTGCAGATTGTGATTCGAGGAGGTTTTATGATGCACTTGATGATGCGAAAACAGAATTATATCCTGGATGTACTTCTTACAATAAACTGTCATTTATCGTGGAGTTTTTGCATTTGAAGACTTTGAATAATTGGTCAGACACATCATTCGACATGCTATTGGTTTTATTGAAAAATGTTCTTCCTGTCAATGCTAAGATTCATGAGTCGTATTACTATGCTCGTAAGTTGACAGAGAACTTAGGTTTTACATATGAGACCATAGATGCATGTGAAAACAACTGTATTTTGTTTAGAAAAGAAACTGCCCATTTGGATATTTGTACGGTTTGTGGTGCTTCCAGGTGGAAAGAGAATAGGGGAAATAATACTCATCAAAGTCAGATTGCGATACAGGGGAAACCGATTGCCGTAAAGAAAGTGCGTTACTTTCCCATTAAACTGAGGTTGAAAAGATTTTTTATGTCATCTAAAGTTTCTGATTTAATGAGATGGCATGAAAAAAGAGTTCATGAAAGTGATATGTTAACACACCCGGAAGACTCTCATGCATGGAAGGATTTTGATAAGAGATATCCCGACTTTGCTAAAGATGTTCGTAATGTCCGATTGGGATTGGCAGCAGATGGTTTCAATCCATTCAAGTCTATAGTTGGTGCAACTCATAGCACATGGCCCGTGGTGTTGTTTCCATATAATCTTCCTCCGTGGCTTTGTATGAAGCATCAATTTATATTACTTTCCACTCTTATTGATGGACCTAAATTTCCAGGGGATAAGATTGATGTTTACCTTCAGCCATTGATTGATGAGTTGAATGAATTTTGGGGCGATGGTGTGATGACTTATGACTGCGAAACAAATGAAATGTTCAAACTGCATGCTGCTTTATTGTGGACAATCAATGACTTCCCAGCTTATGCAAATTTATCAGGCTGGAGTATGAAAGGGGAATTTTCTTTCCCTTGTTGCAATAAAAGTAAAAACTCTGTATCGCTTAAACATTCCAAAAAATGGGCATACATGGGTCACAGACGTTTTCTCCCTCCTCAGCACAGATACATGAAACCGCACGAGAACGATAGAAATATTATTCCTGAGATGCAGGGGGAGGCGGCACGTCCATCGGACATGCAGTGCGCGCGGCACGACCGAATGTGTCGTTTTCAGCAGCGCGGCGCGCGCTGAAATTGCACTTCGGGGGGTCAAAACCACCCGAACGACCTCAAAATGACACAAAACCGCACGACAACAACTGTTTCGTGATGTGTGAAATGTTCAGCCAGACGGCACGTCATTCAGAGGTGTCGTTTTTCCTCGGCGGCCGGAAACGCGTTTCCGGAGTCATAAAGCACCAAAACGGCGTGCGACGGTCCAATTCGGAGAAAACGTGCTCCGAACGACCTGAAACTGCACGAGAACGATAGAAATATTATTCCTGAGATGCAGGGGGAGGCGGCACGTCCATCGGACGTGCGGTGCGCGCGGAACGACCGAATGTGTCGTTTTCAGCAGCGTGGCGCGCGCTGAAATGGCGCGTCGGGGGGGTCAAAACCACCCGAACGACATCCTAATGCCACAAAACCGCACGAAAACAGCCAGTGCGTGAATTTTGAAATTTTTGGCCAGACGGCACGTCATTCGGAGGTACCGTTTGACCGCGGTGGCCAAAAATGCGTTTCCGGCGCCATAAAACACCAAAACGGCGTACAACGATCCACTTCGGAGAAAATGTGCTCCGAACGAATTGAAACCGCACGAGAATGATAGAAATATTATTCTTGAGATGCAGGAGGAGTCGGAACGTCCATCGAACGTGCGGTGCGCGCGACACGACCGAATGTGTCGTTTTCAGCAGCGCGGCGCGCGCTGAAATGTCGCGTTGGGGGGTCAAAACCAACCGAACGACCTCCAAATGCCACGAAACCGCACGGCAACATCCGGTGCATGAATTGTGAAATGGTCAGCCAGATGGCACGTCATTCGAAGGTGACGCTTGACCGCGGCGGCCGGAAACGCGTTTCCGGCGCCATAAAACACCAAAACGGCGTGTGGCGGTCCAATTCAGAGAAAACGTGCTCCGAACGACCTGAAACCGCACGAGAATGATAGAAATATTATTCCTGAGATGCAGGGGGAGGCGGCACGTCCATCGGACGTGCGGTGCGTGCGGCACGACCGAATGTGTCATTTTCAGCAGCGCGGCGCGCGCTGAAATTGGGCGTCAGGGGGTCAAAACCACCAGAACGACCTCAGAATGCCACGAAACCGCACGAAAACAGCCGGTGCGTGAATTGTGAAATGGTCGGCCAGACGACACGTCATTCGAAGGTGCCATTTGACCGCGGCGGCCGAAAACGCGTTTCCGGAGTCATAAAGCACCAAAACGGCGTGCGGCGGTCCAATTCGGAGAAAACATGCTCTGAAAGACCTGAAACCGCAGGAGAACGATAGAAATATTATTCCTAAGATGTAAGGGGAGGCGGCACATCCATAGGACGTGCAGTGTGCGCGGCACGGCCGAATGTGTCATTTTCAGCAGCGCGGCGCGCGCTGAAATGGTGCGTCGGGGGGTCAAAACCACCCGAACGACATCCGAATGCCACGAAACCACACGACAACATCCGGTGTGTGAATTTTAAAATGTTTGTCCAGACGGCACGTCATTCGGAGGAGCCGTTTGACCGCGGCGGCCGGAAACGTGTTTCCGGCGCCATAAAACACCAAAACGGCGTGCGACGGTCCAATTCAGAGCAAACGTGCTCCGAACGACCTAAAACTGCACGAGAACGATAGAAATATTATTCCTGAGATGCAGGAGGAGGCGGCACGTCCATCGGACGTGCGGTGCGCGCGGCACGACCGAATGTGTCGTTTTTAGCAGCGTGACGCGCGCTGAAATGGCGCGTTGGGGGGTCAAAACCACACGAATGACCTCTGAATGCCACGAAACCGCACGAAAACATCCGGCGCGTGAATTTTGAAATTGTAGGCTAGACGGCATGTCATTCGGAGGTTCCGTTTGGTCACAGCGGCCGGAAACGCGTTTCCGGCGCCTTAAAACACCAAAACGGCGTGCGGCGGTCCAATTCGTAGAAAACGTGCTCTGAACGACCTGAAACCACATGAGAACGATAGAAATATTATTCCTGAGATGCAGGGGGAGGCGGCATGTCCATCGGACGTGTGGTGCGCGCGACACGACCGAATTTGTCGTTTTCAGCAGCGCGGCGCGCGCTGAAATTGCGCGTCGGGGGGTCAAAACCACCCGAACGTCCTCCGAATGCCACAAAACCGTACGACAACAGCCGGTGCATTAATTGTGAAATGGTCGGCCAGACGGTATGTCATTCAAAGGTGCCGTTTGACCGCGGTGGCCGGACACGTGTTTCTAGTGCCATAAAACACCAAAACGGCGTGCGGCGGTCCAATTCGAAGAAAACGTGCTCTGAACGACCTGAAACTGCACGAGAACGATAGAAATATTATTCCTGAGATGCAGGGGGAGGCAGCACATCCATCGGACGTGTGGTGCACGCAGAACGTCCGAATGTGTCGTTTTCAGCAGCTCGGTGCGCGCTGAAATGGCGCGTTGGAGGGTCAAAACCACCCGAACGACCTACGAATGTCACGAAACCGCACAAAAACATCTGTTGCATGAATTTTGAAATGGTCGGGCAGACTACACGTCAATCGGAGGTGTCGTTTGGCCGCGGGAACCGGAAACCCCTTTCCAGAGTCATAAAGCACCAAAACGGCGTGCGGTGGACGAATTCGGAGAAAACGTGCTCCGAACGACTTGAAACCGCACGAGAACGATAGGAATATTATTACTGAGATGCAGGAGGAGGCGGCACGTCCATCGGACGTGCGGTGCGTGCGGCATGACCGAATGCGTTGTTTTCAGCAGCTCGGCGCGCGCTGAAATGACGCGTTGGGGGGTCAAAACCACCCGAACGACCTCTGAATGTCACGAAACGGCATGACAACATCCGTTGCATGAATTGTGAAATGGTCGGGTATAAAACATGTCAATCGGAGATTCCGTTTGACCACGGCGGCCAGAACGCGTTTTCGGAGTAAAAAAACACCAAAACGGCGTGCGACGAACGAATTCGGAGCAAACGTGCTCCGAACGACCTGAAACCGCACGAGAACGATAGGAATATTATTCCTGAGATGCAAGATGAGGCGGCACGTCCATCGGACGTGTGGTGCGCGCGACACGACCGAATGCGTCGTTTTCAGCAGCTCAGCGCGCGCTGAAATGGCGCGTTGGGGGGTCAAAACCACCCGAACGACCTCCGAATGCCACGAAACCTCACGAAAACATCCGTTGCGTGAATTTTGAAATGGTCGGAGAGACGACACGTCAATCGGAGGTTCCGTTTGACCGCGGCGGCCAGAAACGCGTTTCCGGAGTCATAAAACACCTAAACGGCGTGCGGCGGTCGAATTTGGAGCAAACTTGCTCCGAAAAACCTGAAATGATAGAATTTCTTAAATCGGGGGTTTTAAATTATTATAGCACAATGATTCGATATTATACATATATTTAATATTATATATATTAAAACATTTAAAATATATTATATATATATATATTTAAAATATTGTATTTAATAGTATATATGTGAATATTTTTTTAATATATATATATATATATATATATATATATATATATTTATTTATTTATTTAAGTGGACATTTTTAAAAAAAAAATTCACTATAGCGACCGCTTTTGGAGGTCGCTATAGGTTGCCCGGCAGGAGGCCTGCAGCGACCGCCTGGCGGTCGCTGGAGGCGGAAATCCGGGCCTCCTATAGCGACGAGGCTAAATCGACCGCCAATGGCGGTCGCTGGGCGGCCGCTAGAGCCCTATAGCGACCGCTTTTGGCGGTCTCTATAGGAGGTTTTTTTAGTAGTGTATCTATAGAGAATTTACACACCTTGTACATGTTATGAAAATGTGTAACAACTACAAGAAACACCTCTTGAACTACTCTAGTGTATGAAATAGTTACATGTCATGTAAACTATTCATGTCATGTAAATATCAATAAGGATAATTATTATCCTCAAGCGATGGGTTTTTTGGAATACCCATTTAAAAAGAAAAACATAACATTTAAATCAATTACACATCATTTATGTATCATGAGAAACATGTTAAACCAATGTTGTATGCCTGATTCTAATACCACCATTTTTTAGCCCCTCCTTTCAATCCATAGGAAACGCTTAGCGATTCTGAGGTAATTTCATCACCTCTGGACATCACGGTTTGGCATTTGATCCTCGGTAGGTCACCTTGATTTGGTATTCTTCCCTTTTCCTTGTTATTCTATTGATGTAGAGTTATATTTTGATATCCATTGTAGAATCATGATGATATTTTTTATATTTAATCTAGGTTTCATTTGTTGATATCCCTTGCCTTCGTACTATTGGAATTACCCATTGTTGGTGTTGCTAAATTTCTCAGTTAAAGGTAGGGAGCCTAAAAATAACCCTATGGATTATTTTATTGAAAAGTATATACAATATTGTGATTGTGTCAATATGATGTGTGATCTGATTAAATTACTCACACATTAATGATAAATTATGGAATGAAATATGGGTTTGATTCAATTGGGTTAAACTGTTGATGTGATCTATCTTATGGCTACCCATGAGGTGATACAGTGGAAATCATTTTTTTTTCATTTTCTAAAGCCGGGTTAAAGGGAACCGGACCCCAACGTACAACATGCATACATAGACGAAACTTAAACAAACCAGAACAACACAACCTTACATATCATAATAGCCATAATCGTCTCCAAAACCCAAGCAGGATTCCTCCGCACCCGTAGTCGACTCCCACTCTGGGTCCCTCCAATAGTTGGCACTTTGAACCCTACTTCTAAGCTGTTCCAGAACAGGCCGTTCAGAAGAGGCATCAACGTCCACTCTTCCCGTTTTCAGAGCAATCACAACCCCCCCACTCCGCTTAGAAGCTGATCTGGTCCTCAACGGCGGCGGAAGATGCGAGTAATCCTTCCGCACCCTTCTTCTTGTTTGAGTAGACATAGGTTCGCCGCTTGTATCTATTACTTGAGTCCCTCTCTTGACAATATCACTGAAAGAAATCCCAGCCAGCTCACTCACAGTTCCTATTCCTCCCCCAGAGTTCTCCTCTCCTCCACTATGTTGCTCCCTTCGAGAAGAAACCGGGCGTTCGAGATTATCCAGCCTCTGATCTGTATTGCTGATTTCTACTAAAGGGAGACATCCATATTCATTCGGAGCTTTTTCCACAGCACTGGACAAGGCCGCATTCCCTTTACTATCAATGCTCCTACTCTTGCCCCTCCTTCTCTTGGGCGAGGTGTTACTTCCATCCAAGCATAACTCCTTGGCGGCCTCCACTTGGTCCCAATTCCGGATATAAGTCTCATTTCTTGTTGATTCCATACCCTCCTCCCCACCTCTGGAGACACTATTTGGAGCTGGATCAACATCACCGTTACGAAGGCATTCAAACCTGTTGGATAAAGCAACAAAAGGCTTGGCCATTGGATCTAAACCTCTAGCACCTTCTGTGTAGGGAACCTTCAAAACATGATTGGAACTCGCATCCCCCAATGTCTTAACCAAATCAGCTCCGCGTCCAGCAAGCATCCATTCCACCGAATCATTAGCACCTTGGTCGACCTCCTCTAGCACCCTACTGATTTCAACCACTGGCCCATCCACCTCCGGTGCCTGGGAATCCAAGTCAACCCCTTCTGTATTCATCTTCTCAACAACAGGGGCAAGATTCTCCTCAATAGCCGCCTTGGTGGCCTCACCTAGCAGACTGTCCACTCCTACAGATTGGGAGACCTCCACTTCAACAGCCGCCTTGGAAGAGTTTCCCACCCTCAGAGCCAAGTCCGTTGGTCTTCTCCTAGCCTCTCCATCCCTTCGACTGGAAATATGAGGCCGATCCTTCAAGGCCCCATTCCTACGGCAAAATTCCGCTTCATGTCCCAGGCGGTGACAAGAAGAACAGAAACCCGTCCAGTTCTTGTAAACCACCTGCTGTTTACACCTGTACTCTTCCCCAATGGTAATCCACACATGATCAAACGGCCGTCGAGAGGCGTCCATCTCCACACAAACCCGGGGATTAACCGGATGGCACACAGCAGAAGTGCGACTATCAGAGCACAAAAACCTTCCTACTAGGTTGCCAAGCATTTGAATGATAGCAGGGTTTTGGAAGGGGAGCGGCAAATTAGGGAAACTTACCCAAACCGCTGTCGATGGTGAATCGCGCTTCATGTGAAAGTCGAAAGACCAGCGTAATAGAAGGAAGCGATACCCGTTGAATCTGCGAGGAGCTCTCGACCAAGCAGCAATGAGATCTTCCTCTGATTCGAACCGAATCATCATGTGGTTCCTGTCAAGCAGACCGACAATAGCCCTTTCCTGTAGCTCCCACGAACCGAAGATAAATCTGTCGAAGGCATCAACAGAAGGTCGACCATTTCTAAAGCGTGCAATCAAGGTAAGATTCAGAAGCGCAGAGGATTCAGAGAACTCTGAAGTTGAGAGATGAAGGTTAGGTCGCCCATCAAACAGATCTGACGCCTTAGGGCTCAAAGAGATTTTTGGGAAGGGGGGGAGAAAGTCTGGATTCGAAAAAGGTCTAAAAACACCTGGTCTCTCATCAGACGGCGAATCTCCCTTCCCCCCCCCAGCGGGGGGAAGGCCGGCACCGTCGCCGTCGTCACCGCTCGCCCAGAGACGCCAGGGTTTCGCCGTCGTCACTGCTTCCCTTTCTCGCCTTTTCGTGTACCCATGAGGTGATAAAACCATTGATTAATATGAATTAACAAATGACTTAAAGTTTGTTTAGCGTGAAATGATTCGTTAGGTTATTTAATGATATAAAATACATAGGTAATTATTCATTTATTATTTATATGATTTTTTATCATTTGATATGTAAATTAAAATTTTAATTGGAATGAAAAATGGTAATTTTCATAATTAACCATTTTTTCTTTTGATGTGATATTCTGATATCCTTTCTATTATGACTTGTTGAGTGGTACCTGTTGTAATTCTTATATTGAGCATCCTTGACATAGTCCCATGTTATAATGATTTTATTTAGTGGTCTCTCCCTAGTCCCATGCAATAATGCTTATATTAAGTGGGCTCCCATGCTGTAATTCTTATATTGAGTGGGCTCTTTCTATTTCCATGTAGTAATGCGTACAATGAGTGGGATCTGTCCAATCCCATGATGAAATACTTATATTGAGCGGGTTCTGCTCAGTTCGATGATAAAATAATTATATAGAGGACTTGGAATAAATTTTGGTTATTATTCCATGTTTATGGTCATTGGTGATTTTTCTACCATCGATATATGGTTGTTGATGGAATGGTTACACTACATGCTCAGAGATGTTATGGAATGGTGCTGAATCATGTTGATTTATATATTTTATTAAATGAATAAATTATATAGTAATTTATCACTTTATTGAATACACTTTTTTTGACTGGATATATTTAGACATGGTGATTTCAATCTATAGATTCTTACTCACACCCTGTTCAGTCCTCCATTTGGAACCAAAGAAGATTACTTTGATGAAGGTTTTGGAAAAGGTTAAGGTACATTGTAGAGGATTTTTTTTAATTACTAAATGGGTTGTAATTTAGAGATGGGTCCAATGAGGGGTTCAGGACTGGAGACTTTGGGGTTTATTTTTTTCATTTAATTATTTTACATTTATATATATCTTAGCCTGTCATTGAATGGTTTATTGTCGTTGGATGAATTAGTTTATCATTTTTCTTTCTAGTTACATGGGATTGTTTAGCACTTTTTTTCATTCACTCTGATATTATTATTATTATTATTCCACTCTATTGTAATATACACCAAGGTAATAGTCTCCCCCTATAAAAATTACACACTTACTACTCGTCGAAAGCCTATAGAATATAGTGAGGTGCACTTGAGGTCTCGTAACCAATCTGTTTCAACCATGTGAGAGAGTTTCAGATCAGGGGATATTACAAAGTGTTATAAATGGTGAATGTTTTTCTTTTTTTATGGATTTACTATTTGGGAATGGATGAAATAAAACTAGGTTTTTTCAAGCATTTGTAATGAGTATTTTCATTGAAGTAGCTAACCCTTTTTTGGGCTAAAATACGAGTTCCCAAGAATGGGATTTTAGTTCATGATTTTCTCTTATTACAGTTGACGTTATTTCACCTAGGATGATTCATATTTTTTGTGATATTATTGTTTCATGATGATGTTTTCTATTTATATTTATACTCATAGAACTGTATGGTGTGAGATGAGTATGCATGAATCATGATAAGAACATATGTATATATATTGACTTGAATCGTTCATGATATGGAAATGTTTATTTCATTTATTATATACATTATTATATGAAATTTTATATGAAATACATATTACATATAACAAATGAAATTAAATAACTGAAATTTAATGCTAAAACACTTTTAATAAATGTTTGGAGAAACCAAGAGTTGTTCTTCTCAATTAATGTCACATGTAGAGGTTGACCCTATTGTATAGACAGTGTTCTTAAGAGTATTTTTGTCTTGTAGAGAAAATTACACCTCATCATCTTTGAGTTGAGTGTTAGGAGGGTGGAAATTAGAACTCTCCTAATAAAGTTAATCCATATAATCGTATAGAACCTAAGAATCAGATGGATTTTCAACATTTAAATTGCTTCTTGAGCATCATGCAATCCATGTAATGAGAGACTATTCGTATCATTCTCTCACTGTTTAAGCTGATGGGATAGTTCCAACTATAGAATTTGACTATGTTAACTGCGGTGGGAGGCCCTTGGGTAGCATAGTTATGGATTGATTCAATCCAGCTGATCTTCAATCATCTTGAGACACCCACATATAGGAGGGTGAAGATATCTCTATATATTTTTTTATAGAACATCCAAGCATTGGTGGGATATTCTACAGTAGGCTAGGTAGTAGGATGGGTTATCAAGGATGGAATTTTAAGAGATTTTATGGAGTCAATTCTATCCAAAAAGGTTGAGGTATGAGAAGGATCATGATTTCATAAATATAACATATGAAAGAATTTCAATGATGGACTATGCTGAATAATTGACTAACCTGTATTACTTTTCTACCACTTTAGATGATGACGATATCTCTAGGGAAATATGTTTTGAGGATGAACTTCTCTATGAGATAAGATCATAGGTGAATGTTTTTTGATTGACTAGCTATTCAAATGTAATTAATCAATCACTCATCATGGAATGAAATCTAAGAGAGGGTGAAATAAGTGCCCCCTATATCATTTTTCACCAAGGCAACAACAAAAAGACCAGTTAGGGCTATGTGAAACCATCTATGGACCATGTTTCATTGTAGTTACATCAGTGTGAAATGTTGTTCCACACGTTTCCTTATTATTTGTACCCCTATTTGTAGTGTTGTTCATGCATTGGTATGGGACACCTATAATGGTTTAGTAGGGGAATATAGTAGTAGTGAAGTTTAAAGGGATCATGATAGTCACCAAAGTCTAGGGAAGACTCAGATACCCCTCAAACGATATGTAGTTGGAGTTCCAAAGGATGATCAATTCGAGGAAGGGTACATGGTACCCTTATAAAGGAATGATAGTACCAAGAAGAGGGAATATCTTAGGAGATTCATATTAGAGCCAATAGAAGATGGACAAGTCAGATGCACATTATGCAGACTACCCCGACTATTGTGAATATATGACCTTCTATAGCTTGAGGTAAAACTATTTTATCAACTACTATTGTTAGTATTTTTTAATATAGGATCACTACAAACCACTTATACACACTTTTTGAAAATATTTTGTCTCTACTTATGGAATTATTGGATATTTATTTGACCATCAATACAATTTTGGGTGTGTGTTATGAAAATATCAAAAAGTTTCAAGGTGTCTTATCTAGAGATTGGTTATTAAAGTTTCTTATGGGAACTGTTTTTACATGAAATGATAGGTTTAGATTTTATTATGGATATGGATTTGGTAGTTCTATACTAGGATCATATTTCATATTAAAATTGTAGATTTACCTTCCTATATCTATAAGTAAGTAGATATTCGTAACAAAGTGAGTGAGATATTTTGTCCAGTCATATAGGAAAAATTTAGTGTAGATTGGATTGTCTCATGGATCAAATAGATAGTATTGTTTTTTATAATGGTGGAATGAAACATGAATCTTTTCCTTTAGTGGTATACCAATTTCAAGATGTCTTACCCAATGAGTTATATGACTTACCTCCTGAGTGAGAGATCAATTTCATGATCCGTTTATTACTCTGAGAAGAGCCAGTTTCCATCCTTCTAAATAATAGAACTATAATAGCATCAAGAGTTGAAATTTTATCCATAAGATGTAAAAGATAATGGTTTCATATAGCCTAGCACAACTCCATGTGGTTTTCTAGGTCTTTTATCTAAGAAGGTTTATGGTACCTTGTGCATATGTGTGGATTAACAAAGATTGAACCAGATGGTGGTTAAGAACTTGTATACCATTCCGAACATCAATGATCTCTTTTATTAGATGATATGTAATAAGAACTTATATAATATGTATTTGAGATATTTATAGCACTAGTTGAGGGTGAGACCTTCATACCTACCTCAAAAGTATTTTACTAGTATATATCGCTTGTATGAGATCATAGTGATGCTATTTGGTTTGACCAACGCACCCATGGTATTTATGGAGTTGTTGAATTGGAAATTTCATCCTTTTTGAGACCAGTTTATAATGGTTCTTATCGATGAAATATTATTGTACTCCCAATTAGTATACAATCCTTCCAAACATATTGACATCATCTTTAGTATATTGAGAGAGCATTGACATTAAGCCATGCTCACCAAATGAAATTGTTTGATTTATAAAGTGAACTTCATGGACCATTTCATCTCAGAGGAAGGATTTTTTGTATACCCAGAGAAACAATCAACCATAGTATGATCTAAAAAACCAAAGAATAAATTCATGATTCTGAGGTTTATGAGTTTAGCTAGTTATTATCGGCATTTTATCGAGGACTTCTCATGTCTAGTAGCCTTGATATCTGGGATGTCCATGAATAGAGTGAATTTTGTTTGGTCTTATTCTTGTGAGAGATATTTTTATGAGATAAAGAGTATGTTTACCTCAAAACATATCCTCACATTGCCTATTCCAGGTAAAGCTTATACCGTTTACTATGATACATATGAATTAGTAATCAGTGTAGTTCTGATGTAGGAGGGTCGAGTGGTTTATTATGGCTCCAAACTGCTGAGATTGCATAAGAGTAATTACCCAACTCATGATCTACATTTGGAATTGGTGATATAATCCATGATATATTGAAGACACAATCTTATAGGTTATAGATTTGGGGTATACACGAACCATATGAGCCTAAGGAGCATCATTTCTTAGTGGGACTTAAACCTTTAGTAGAGGATGTGGGTAATTTATTTATAGTTTTTTGAATTTTAGTTCACTTATACACTAGGAAAAAGAAATTTTGTTTCAAATTATTTGAGCTGGAAGATAAAGATAGAGGCATTGTGGTGGTCTTTTGATGAGTGGTGGACGATGTCTGTCTATACATATATGCATTTGGTAGTTTAGGAGTCTCGGGGATGAGTAAGTATGACTTTGACATCTATTATACACACGATTTTTTATAAGATCAGGACAAAGAATACATATAACCTAGAGGTCCTAGTTATGAGAAATTTCATATATAGTGTGTAGACACCATCAGTATGGACCCTTGGAAGAACCAATTATACAATATTCTATGGTTGAGTATGGGTTTCTATGGGATTTCAAGGGGATCTGATGAGAGAGTTTTATGCATATGGATGAGAGCTATATCCTTATTTTACAAATATATATTGAAATATCCATATATGGTACTAGTGACTAAGAAATATGAAAGTGGTAGGAGTATTTGTGGAAAGATATTTCACCTGTTTTTTGGTGAAATCCAAATATCATAGTCCATATGGTCATTTTAATACATTTACAATTCTTGAATGGAAATGAGATAATGCCACTATAGATTTTGTGGAATGATTACCTAGAAAACACCGTAATAATGACTCAGTAAGGATGATCATGGATCAGTTGAAATAGGTATCCCACTTCTTTCTTATCAAGGAGACCTTCACTATTGTTGATATGGGAAGTTTTTATATGAAAAATATAGTTCAGATACATAGTGTTCCAAGTAGTATCATTTAAGATAGATATTCTCATTTCACTTCATGGGTATGGAATGGTATTAAGAGGGATTAAGGACCATAGGTTATTTTGAGCATAACCTATCATCCTAGAATGACAGTCAATCTGAGCCGACCTTCCAAGTTCTAAAGGATATGTTATGAGCCTATGTTTTAGAATTTGGTGGTTCATGGTAGAATAATGTGGAACTCATGGATTTTTCATGTTAAAAAAGCTTCCAAAATTAATCCATATAGAAAATTATGAGTATTTGTATAGTAGTTTATGTCATTCTCTTCATTCTTGGTTAGAGGGAGGTGAGTATGCACTTTTTGGGACTAATCTCGTATAGAATACATCTGAGAAGGTTCAGTTGATCATGAAGAAGTTAGTTACTCTACAAATAAGGAATAATTCTTACTATGGTAATTGGAGTCGGACTGTGGAGTTTGGGGTTTGACATTTTTATTTCCTTCGGTTGTCACCTAGGTTATGGAAATTCAATATCAGGAAATAGTGGAAGCTAGTGCCCAGGTTTTTTGTCTTTTTTAATATAGTGGTTATGGTAGGTCTAGTGGTGTACTAATTATCCCTTCCACAATACTATAGTTCCATGCATGACATGTTTCACATTTCGTAGCTTTAGATATATTATCCGAACCCTTCCCATGTAGTAGACATTGAGTACATTGATCTTTTATCTAATGCATCATTTGTAGATCATTCAATATAAATTAAATATCTTAGTGAGAAGTATCTCCAAGGAAGGACTATACCTCTAGTTTGAGTACAATGATGGCATGGTCCTGTTCCAGGGGAAACCTAGGAGAGGGTGTCAGATAACTGAGCATAGTGCCTAGACATGTTTTTCAAGACCCCATAATGATTCTTGGAGTAGATAGAGATCAATATATTATATGTTGGGGAGGTTGTAAGATCCCATCTTTCTCTAGGTACATCAATCTTTGAGTTTTTCATTGGGCATTGGTGATTTAGTCTTGTTAAAAAATGAAGAGCCTTTTTTGGGGGGAAATGACCAAAATTTCAGGGATATATGTTTAATTGGAATAATGGAGTCTGAGTATAAACTTTTAAAATGTGATTATGTGAGTTTTACATTCTTATAATGATTCAGTGGTGGTTCAGGTATTGATATAAAATTTTGGTCTGAAAAATATATACAGATCATTTACATTGCATGTACATGTAACATGATGTGTAACTATTGCAAGAGAAATTTTGAAAACCAGTGCAGGTCCTGATGTGGTTACATGTTATGTAAAGGGTTCAAATCGTGTAAATGTAAATTTGGATTAATATTAACCTGAGTTGATAGGTTTTTAGGTGTATCCATTTAAAGAAATATACAACATGTAAATTAATTACACATAATTTAATTATAATGAGAATCCATTTAAACCAAAGTTGTACAACTAATTATCATTCAAATATTTCTTGCAATGACTTCTCTAATGCCCAAGGAAATACTTAGTGATTATGATGTAATTTCATCACCTATGGAAATTGTGGTTTGGTGTTTGATCCTTGGAATTTCAGCTCGATTTTTTCATATTAACTCATCCTTGTTATTAAATTGATTCAGGTTACTATATTGATATCATATATGGAATCATGTTGATATTGTTTTGGTGTTATATAGTTTTCCTTTATTGACCTCCCTTGACTCCATTCTGTTGGAGTTACCCATTATTATTATGGATAAATTGCAAAGTTAATGGTAAAGAGTCTAAACCTAATCCTATGATCATTATGATTGAAATCTATATTAAATATTTTGATTGCTTCAAAATGGTGTAATACCTAAATAAATTATTCATTGATTAATGATAAATCATGAAAGGGAATATGGGTTGGATTCCATTAGGTTCAACTATTGATGTGACCTGTCTTATGGCTACACATGGGGTGAGAAAACATTTGATCAATATGAATTGACTATGTCTTAAAGTGTGTTTAGTATGACATGATGCCTTAGGTGATTTATTTATATATAATCCATAGGTAATGTATTATTTCTTTTTGATATGACTGTCCATCATTAGGGATATAAATGAAAAATTTAATCAAAATGAATAATTAAACTTTTCATAATTAACCATCATCTCTTATGATGTGATATTTTTATATCCTTAATGTTATGACTTAATGAATTATTAAAGTAGTAATTTTTAAATTGAGAGAGATCAACCAAGTCCCATATTGTAATTCATATACTGAGTAGGCTCGGCCCATTTTGATTATGTAATGCTTATATTGAGTGGAATTTTCTCAGTCCCATGCTATGATACTTATTTTGAGTAGGCACTTCTAGGGCCCATGCTGTAATTTTAATATTGAGTGATATCTTCCTAGAACCATGATAAAATTATTATTTTGAGAGGGCTCTAGAAAGTCCCATAATGAAATGATCATATAGAGGGATTGGCCAAAATTTGAGTGATTTTTCCATTTTTAGGGATAGGGGTAACTTTTCTTTCCTGGATATATAGTTATTATTGGCAGGGTTATCCTATATGCTGAGAGATATTCTTGAATGGTACCAAAGTAGGATGATTTATATATGGTATTCTTTGAATAATTTATACAACAACATATTTCTTTATTGCATACACATATTATCATACTAGTTATATTTAGACACAGTCATGTTGACCTACTATATTTTACTCACACCCTATTTGGAACACCATTTAGTTTCCGAGAAGATTACATGGGTAAAAGTTTGGATATGGTAAAGGGACATTATAACTATTTTTTTAATTATTGTATGGGAAATATATTAGAGTTCGGTTTGATGTGGGTTTTGAGACCTGATAGTTTTGGGTTTTTTTGTATCAACAGATTCTTTTATTTTTATTTCATTCAGTTTGAAATATAGATACATCTTAACTTATCATTACATAGTTTATTATTATTATATTACTTGGTACCCCCTTTTTATTTCCAATTATATGAGATATTGTTTCCACTATGTTTATGTTACTCTTTTATTTTTTATTATGATTATTCCATTTTACTTTACTCTATACCATGGGGTATAGTCTCCCCACTGTACATATCACACCCCCACAGTAGTCGGTATTCTATGAAGTATGGAGAGGAGCAATTGAGGTCCAAAAAATATCATGTTTCATCCATTGGATAGAGTTCTAGATCAGAGGATTTTATATTTTATATTAAAATAAACAAAATATATGTGTTCCACATAACACAAAACTTTCATAATTATAGAATCTATTAAATTAACATGTGGAAAATAAATGGTATTGTAAAAAATAAACATAAAAATATATTCAGTGGATATCCTTATAAATATTATTTATATAATCTTTCAAACGTATCCCAAATGAATTAAATGATGTTAACATTGATGAAAACCACATGGAAAATGAAATGGGTTACATAATGTATTCATATGGTATCACCTAAGATGAGTCAATACTTTGAATAGTTGATACCAAAGAGTAAATCTACCAAAATATGTGAATCAGAAAGTAAAAAAGATGAATATTAGGAACATTGTTCAAAACTGTTAGAATCATTCTCGCTGGGGAGAAATATAGAAGAAAAATATTAAAAAGAATTTTCAGAAAAAAATACACAACATTCATAAAACAATTGAGTTATAAATCATTTCCAAAATAGTTTTTGATGTATCATGGAGAATATTTAAAAATTATATATTAAATAATATACTATAGTGGAATCCTAAAAAGAAATTATTCTTATATATGAAAATGTGGAGTGGATGATAAAAAAGACAAGTATGTGAATTCAAAAGCAATCTTAATATTTGTATTAAATAATATATTCAATGATAACATAAATCATTAAAATCGTTGATAAAAATTCATTTTAAATTTAGTTTAAGAGAAATATGAATACCATAGGGGTTAATACATATTCTAATTTAACAATAAGAAAATAAAACACTACTATTATAGAAGATTATGGTTATAATGAAAGAATTATCCTTAAATAGGGTATGATTTTTTTGTGATAAAAAATTTTAGTGTGTAAAAAATTTCATCATGGAAGGACATGTTGTTGTGAAAAAAATCCTCAAAAAAGATATAAGGCATAAAGGAGGGAATAAATCAGTGCAACATGATATTATATAATAATTCAATATTTAAATATCATAATCTAAGAGTAATTATTATGAATTAAGAAAAATATTTGAGTCAACAAAAACACCTTAAAACTTTAAATCTAAAATGCATTAGAGGTAAAAAATTGAAATTGATTATAAATGATTATTTTAGGATATTATTTTATAATAAATTCTGATGTAATAATATACACCATTCAAGTAGAAAATTTATAGTGACAATTTCATATAACTAAATTAAAGTTTATTGAATCTATAGAAACTCTTATTGGTAACATAATATTTGAAGTAAAAATAAATTTAAAATGGGGTTAGAAGAAAAAAAATTAATTCTAAAAAAATTGAAGAGAAAATATATTATAATACATTCATTTGGTATAATAAATCAACACTAGAAGAATATATTTCAAATAGAAAGTTTACAAATCAATAGAATGAAATTTATTTAAAAAAACTCTATACCAAGTATTTATGCTTAATTGAACAAGATCTAACCTCTAGTATAATAAACATAACTATATTACTAACTTTTTTAAAAATATTTCTAATATTTTCCATTCATATAATTTATTTAAAACAATTTATTATGATTATATTAATCAATTATACACTATTTTCTACATCAATTGGTTGTAATTTTGTCTGTCTATTTCATATATGATTTGTAATGGAGATAAAAATTATTGTTTGTTGATAAAAATTTCATCCTCCATATAATATTAAATATAGAATAACATTTTTTCAACGATTCCTTATGTAATATTATCATTTAGTTAATGAAATTGATATGGTTTTTGAATATGGAATTCATGGTGAATAAGTATCAATGATTTTTAAGGAACAAAAGATGATATATTAATAAATATTTTTATTACTAATAATAACTTTCTTATAGAGACTCAATTTTTTTCTTTTAGGGATCTGAAACATTTATATATATATATATATATTTGAATATATACACTAAGATGATGTGCAATTCCGGGGCTCGATGTGCCTATAATTAAAATTTTAATTTATTAAATATTTTTATTATGCAAACACATTTTCTTAAAGAAAATTTGAGAACTATTAAAAGGAAGCTCATATCAAAAATATAAGACCACATTTCAATCCAAAACATGATTTTTACCCCACACGCGTCTTAAAATGGGTTAATGTGGGTCATTCAGACAAGATATCCATTTGTTGGTAAGTTGAGGGGATTAATTAAATTATTAATATAATTAATTAATTAAATTAATGGAATAGATTATATATATAAAATCACTACAATTGTAATTTTTTAGATTTATCCATATAAACCCTAGGAGAATTGAGAGAATCCGGCTCCTCCTTCCGTTGAAAAATCAAATAAGTGATGATAAATCTATGAATTAAAGAAAATAAAAGTATAGTAGACACAATGACTTCTATAAATTGTTGGTGAGTCAACTCATAAACAAAAATAATCTAATATCTAGGTAGGAGTATTCACATTTTGGATTAATCCCTTTTTTATTAAATTAGTTGATAATGATCATCCCTTCTATGATTTTTGTCAATTTCTGAACTTCTTATGTGCCCTTTCACTAACATTAATTTTATTGTTATTTTGTTTCTCACCTCAAATATCCCCATTCTAGATCATTGAAAATTATTCTAGGAAATGACCGGTAATCCTTTATTTGACTCATTTCTCCCCAAATTTTTCTCTTTGTTTTCCATTGGGATATAGGGCCATGGATTGACAATGAGGGTTGGTACAGAGCCTAGTCAAACCCACCAAATCACTTCGGTATCACATGTGGTGAACATAAAATTGAATTAAGGGTAAAAAGAGATTCTTGTGTAGTGCATGCTGGAATAAACGAACCAATGAGGATTTGATTTCCAGCTACCTAATGGCTAGAAATGATGAAAAACATATAAATCCACTAATTTTAAGAGGATACAAGACCAGATCCATATACGGGTATATATGATATAAAGTGCGGAGGCAGGATATGAAATTCTCGAAAAAACAAAACTACACAAAATGTAGATAGAAAGAACACATGGCTTTTGAGCCATATGCTACAATGGCTAGGGTTTGGTAAAAGATAAGGGTGAAATGATTTTTAGGACACATAAACACTGTGTATACTTACCTAGGTGTACATTCCATGTGGTGGAGCACATAGGAAGGACACCATCTTAGAGAACCTATCTTGGTTCATTCCATGTACTGAAGTTCACTGGTATGTCTAGGCACACGTCATGTACTGAAGTACTCTAACACGACTAAGAGATCACGAAATACCCCTGGATAGCATGCACAAGACATGTAGTTAACATGGAAAATGTGTAGTTTATCATGGGAAATGATCGGTGTTCTATAAAGGACATAACTAGGGGAAAGTGTGGGACCACATGCCGTGTAGATCCCCTACAGGCCGTGTACCAATAGTTCCCATTTGAGGAATGTTTGGTCTCACGTATTACCTTTGTTTGGAATCTTATTTTGGCATGTGAGTAGCCTATCTTGAGTTTTTTTCTATATAGAACACTATGGATCCATCCTTTGTGGATTTTGAGATACAAATGA
Organism: Viscum album; assembly: GCA_963277665.1. Lineage (NCBI taxonomy): Eukaryota > Viridiplantae > Streptophyta > Magnoliopsida > Santalales > Viscaceae > Viscum > Viscum album. The sequence goes on along the minus strand of OY728153.1, from coordinate 177,182,692 downwards.
TGATTTTATGGGCATGATGCTTATTTATACATTTCACAATGATGACAATGATTAGATAGAGGCATTCAGAGTGGCACCCTCCAGTCGAGTTGGGAAAGTGTCTTTCATGACTATAGTGGTAACCTTATGAAGAGAGAGGGAATGGTTACTAGATCTTTTGAGTGGAAACCTATAGCCAGGATGGGAATGGTTCTTTGATTACTAGAATGACACCATTCTACGGAGATAGGGAATGGGTGCTCAACATTCTGAGTGGCACCCTCCAGTCAGGACGAGCATGGGTCCTTGATGACTAGAGTGGCACCATTAAACATAGAAATTTCAAGGGTCCTCAATATTTTCGATTTCCATCCTCCAACTGAGATGGGAATGGGTTCTCAATAATTAGAGTGTCACCTTCCATCTAGGCTAGGCATGGGTCCTCGACCATCAGAGCGACACCCTTCTATCATAATAGGGAATGGGTTCATTACCTATAGATTATGGCCCCTAAACAATGTAGAGAAGTGGAAACGTGTGGCTTGACTTGGATGTTTTATGATGTTTATACTCACAAGAAACTAGGAATTATTGAAGGAATTTTGTAATTTTTGGAGACTCATCTTGGGATGGGATGTGAGAAGAAGATACCATTTATCTCCCATTTGGGGTTCTTTTACTGAGAATATATATATATATCTATACATTTTTGATATTGTGACTCTCTTTCTATGGGTGGAAGAGATATGACGTGTTGTCCACCTACCCGACGTTCTGAGATACCTATGGTTGGATGTGGTTTACTTCCATGATTTTGGTTCAACTAATTACTAGATACTAAATATCTATTCATATTATGTCTCTTACCACTACCCCATTTTAATTTCAGGGAATACTATTGGGTATGTATATAATCACCACTATATGGGATTTTACTACACATGTTGTATCTTATGCATACAATAGACAGGTTGATAGTGAATACATAGGACCTGAGGGATAATTTATGAATTGGGACACATATTATTTTTAGATCATAGAGATCAAAATCTTGGATCTATTAGACCTTTTACATTATAATTTTTTAAGGTTGGGACATATTTCTTACTGGGCATGCATTTTTACCTTTAATTTCAATCGTTATTGTTGTACTCTTATAAACCCTATAGGTTTTGCATGATTTGTTTATATTCTAGCTATTGTATCCTTTTATTATTTTTTCCTTTACACTTCTGCATTTATATGGTTGGGTGTGTGCATACAGGTACATTAGGTAATGGACTCCCCATATTAGATAATTCTTTCATCGGTTGTTTCCATCCCCTAGCCTATAGATGTGATATTGGGGTAGTTACGGCTCTATATCCATTGGGTTGGGTCATGATAGAATGGTATCAAAGGTGGTTTGATCTTTGGGATGGTTTTTAAAGTTGTCTTCTTACAAGGATTTGGTTTTTATTAAGGGAAACAATGTCAAAATGTTTCGAGTATGACTCTAAGCTAGGAAACCCAATGATGGTATGGGTGATAGACACATATTTTAACTGGGACCTTGACTAACTTCTTGTCTACTTGGCATACTGAGACATTGGTTGTATATATCAATAGTACATGAATCTGGTTCGATTCTGTATTTGAATATAATTCTTGAGTCAATCACCCAATATGTGTGTATATATATATATATATATTCCCATTTGACTGTGGTACATCTTGATAAATTTATTTGGATGCCTCTATGATGAGATCCAGATAGGTTATGAGTTTAGGATTATGAAAACGATTCAATGAGTGATATGGTCTCGGTTCTGGGTCCATCTCGTGATATCCTTCCTCTAGGAAGATAGGTAGAATCACCTCACTTGTTGAGAAGTAGATAATAATTAAATATTAGGATAAGGATGCCTGCAAGTTTAGTGCACTCCATGAGTTCTAGCACAATAGACCCCTAAGGGTTCATAATGATCCAGATCCCTAGAAAATGGGGGAATGGATAGGTTTGACGGTCCATGTTTTGTGTATTATCTAGACATCAAAGGATCATGTGGTTTTTTAACATCAAGACTTTTTTAGGGAGCATCTTGGTGTTGGTATAGTGTTGTTAACCAGATTTATGATGAGTCAATAGTCTCATGGCCCGACTTCTAGAAGTTTTCTTGTGAAGAGTACTACCCCAACTAAATGCACACAGTTTGGATTTATGATCTTCTATAGCTAAATCAGGGAGGAATTAATGTGTCTATGTATGTAGAATGACTCACAGACCTTACACGATACTCTTGCAACATGATATGCGATGGATGATTTTGAGCATGGAAGTTTGATTAGGGTCTCTACAGAGAGATTTGTTCCATCGGGGTATCTTTGTTCATTCCCACATGTTTTTAGGTGTGTAGGGGGAACTGGTGAAAAATGTTTTCATGTCATAGGTACATCATGTAGTTTAAGCTGGTATTGGACGTTATAGTGTCGAGTCTTTAATAGCAGCTAGAAGACACTTAACTATATGATCATGGTCTGGGAGATATTACAAGGATCATGCCCAAGCATGTGGAATGGGAAAACAGAAATGACCATGGTATCCTAGAGAGGGGGAGTGATATGATTATTATGGGAGTGTTCATATAGTGCATGACTGCCTGACCAGACATGATGAGGAGAACATGTAGATAGCCTATAGAATTCAAAGGTAGAGTTAGAATCATGATCAGGGATATCCTAGGAAAGGGTAGGGTGATCCCCTAGGGATGAGGAGATATTAGAGTAGATGGTGGAGATATTAGATGAGGAAATGTGGTTAGTGGACGACATTATGATATACTTCCATTACAACCACCAAGTATCGCACATCAATCTCAAAGATCTGGCAGTTGGGGCGACATACATTTGTAGGATATGGAATCTTACGACCTAGTGGAACACAATATTATTAAAGGTATGATCTATGTTTATTCTAATCATTCTTCAATATTAGTTGGCATAGGTGTGAGTCATTTTTTTATGTCTATATTATTGGTGTAAGATATGGATCTCCCAATTAGGTCTTTATCCTAGTAGATTTGTCTCATGGTTCCTCTAGGGAATGCTTCTTCGGAATCTTACATCTATCGATAGAGTGTGATATCACACAATGGAGATAGGTTAACATGGTACCTTTTGGTCATCATGATGGAACCATATGATTTAATAGAGGGTATGGATTAGTTTTATATTGTCTGATCCCATATTTACTGTCACCATAGACAAATCATATACCATCACAATAATGGGATGAGATTCTCCTTTATAGGGAGATAGATTTCAAAGAAGGGTGAGTGGTTTTTAAGAGAAGAAGTATTCAACACATTACCCATTAGTTAGAGTGTTTAGAACTTGTTGTATATCTTCATGAATCTATATTCCTTCAGTTTTTGGTGAATTTATGGATGTGTTTCTTGAGGATGTTGTGGGACTACCTCTGATGTGGGAGATGGAGTTTTTTATTAACATACATCTCGGGAACACTTCGATATATTCTATGTAATATTGTATGTCCCCTAAAATGATGTGGGTTTTTGGTTGATGTTATAGGACCTTTGTGAGAAGGGTTTCATCAGGTATAATATGTCCCCTAAGGCAGCTTCAGGGTTGTTTGTAAAAAAAGAGGACGAGAGCCTATAGCTTTGTGTGGACTATGGTCGCCTGAACTAGGACACAGTAAATAATAAGTACCCCTTACCTAGTATTTATGACATATTTTTCTAATTTCAAGGTTCGATATGGTTCTCAAATATTTATGTCTGGTCTGACTACTACCTTTTGAGATTTTTCAAGGCAAGTATCCTAAAAGATGGCATTCCAATGTCGCTATGGCCACTATGAGTTCCTAGTGATGCCCTATGGTGTGAAGAACTCACCCCATATACATATGTCTTGAATGAAATGGATTTTAGATCCATACATGGATGGTTTTCTATTGTATTCAATGATTACATACTCATCTACACTGCCTTAGAGGAGGAACATACACAACACTTGAGGATGGACTTAGAGTTTCTTCTGGAGCAACAAATTTATAGTGTGCTCTCAGTGTTTCAGTTATGGATTTAGGAGGTTCACTTTCTATGGAAGGTCATTTATTAGAAGGGTTTACATATGGATCCATCGATGATCGATATCGTGATTTCGTGGGGGGCACCCAATGGTGTTTCTGAGGTGCAAAGTTTTGTTGTCTCTCCAGGGGACTACCAGAGGTTTGTGTTAGACATATATTAGATTATATCCCCTTTGATAGTCCTGAAGTTGAAGGGAAATCTTTTAGATGGAATGATAAGTTCAAGAGATACTTATAAGAGTTCAGTAAAAGGATGATGAGTTCTAATTTGTTGAGACTATTGGAGGAGAGTGTGTATTACATCGTGTATTGAGATGCCTCACGAGCTGGACTCGACTATGTGTTGATGCATCAACATGCAATTATCACATATAAGTCGTCACCGTTGAGTCCCCATGTGCAGAACTATAAATCGCATGAAGATGATCTAGAAGCGTTAATATTATCCTTTAGGATGTGGAGGAACTATATTCTTTGAGAATGCTTTGTAGTTTACTCAGACCATTAGAGTCCTATGTATGTATTCATGCAAAGAGACTTGATCCTTAGACAATAGAACTGGTAGGAGTTTATATAAGACTATATATTCGATATATTATAAACTATGGAGATGGGAAACATGGTAGCTATTTTACTTAGTATGATGTCATAGGATCGTTTAGTGTAGGAGGCCTCTACTCATTTGTATTCCTTGGATTTGACCCTAGTGAAGTAGGAGGGTGCCATATTTCATTATTTGATGATGTTGATTAGACTTCTTCTCAAGCATGTGAGCGAGTCCTAGATGGGAGACAATGACATTGAGGTCTTGCATGACCAGATATAAATAATGGATTACCTATATGGATAATATGATGGAGGGAATCATGTCATCCTTTTTCTATAAAAATCTATGCTCCCAATCACAATGCAAGAGGAGATGATGCAAGAGTTCCACAAATATCCTTTGGATCTACATCCCAGTGTAGGGAAGATGTATAGAGACCTTCATTTATAGTTTCGGTGGTCCGAAATGGGATGGATCATGGTTGTGTTTATCTTTTAGTGCCTCACCTATCTCCATGTAAAGATTAGTACCAGGTTCCAGTAGGTTCATTATAGCCCCTTGAGATTCTCGAGTGGAAGATGGAAGACATATCCATGGAATTTGTGATAGGGATTTCAGAGATAGTGAATGGACAAGATTCCATATGGGTGATAGTTTACTAACTCTTTATGTTAGCACACTTAATGTAAATAAAATAGTATAGTGTTGTGGAAATTTTGGGGAATATGGATACATATTAGATTGTTCTCGTTAATGGGGTGCCCTCGAATATCGTCTCTGACCATGATATGCAATTCACATCATGGTTGAGGAGAGGATTACATGAGGAATTCAAGACCTAGATGAGGATTAATACAGCCTTTTACCCCATGAAATATGGGAAAACTGAGTGAAATACCCTGGTGATGGAGGATATAATGAGGGAATGCATGTTAGACTTTGTATAGATATGGGAGGATCACTTTCCATTGGCAGAGTTTACATAAAACAACAAAAATCAATATACTATTGGAATGAAACCTTTTGAGGCACTATACATGAGATCGTTCTAGTATGACTTGTGCAGTATAATAATCGGTGAGATGTACTTTCTGAGTCTGGAGTTGGTTCAGGTGATGATGAAGAAGGTCCAGGTCGTCCATGAGTGGACGAGGACATCTCAGGGTAGGCAGAAATCAACTATAGACCGATGTCCTAGGCCCTTCGAGTTCAATAAGGGACACCACATTTTCCTGGAGTATACCCATAACACGTATTGTGTAGATTCCTATAGAGAGTAGAGCTATCCCTATGGTTTATTGGTCCATTTGAGACCTTTCATAGGGTTTTCAGTATTTCTTACTACCTCTCCCTACCCCCACAATTGGAACAGTTTCATGATGTCTTCCATGTGTCATAGTTGTGAATATATGTGCCTGACCCATTCACATTATTGAATATATGAGCTAGAAATCATGGATAGATCCTCTTCTATGGAGCACCCAATGGATATAATGGATCGACATGGGATTACCCTTTGTGGATGGACTATACCCTTTATTTCTATATGAGGATGCATGAGAACATGAAGGAGAGCTCTTTGGATTAGGAGAGCCAGATGTAAGCTCAGCATATAGAGATTATTTAGTTTTTTTTTTGTTTTTTGGGATGAAAATATTGACGTAGATAATGATGTAGAGACCTATAGTTTTCTATGTAAAACTTTTAGAAATATATATATATATATATGTGTGTGTGTGTGTGTGTGTGTGTGAAGAGACAAGAACTAAGATGTCATGAAATTATGAAGCCTGGTGTGGATGGAATTAATTTTATTAAAATATTAAATATATTTTATAATAAAAATGAATTGTTTCCTAAATAAAATGCGTTAAATATTATACTAAATCTTAGATCCAAAATATGAGACAATGGTTTAGTGAGGAACATTATGTTTACCCTAGGTATGACTTAAATATGGTTAGTGCAAGGCATTCAGAGAAGACAGTCATTGGATTCACATTGATCAGATTAATTAAATTATTTATTTAATAAATTCAGTAAATTAACAAAAATATTACCTATAATATCACATATATTGTGATTCTATAGAGTTATCCTCAAAAAACTGTAAGATAATTGAGAGCGTTCTTCTCCTCACTCCATTTCCAAATCTAGTCTGACGATGAAGAATCTCTAGATTAAAGAATATTGAAGAACAACAAATTAAACGAGTCCTATAAATCATTGGAGAGCACATTATTTGAATAAAAAGATATAATATCCATGTAGGAATTATAATTTTTTTGATTATGCCCTATTTGATTAAATTTTTTGAGCATGATCATCCCTTTTATGATATGCACTAGTTGCTAAACTTAATATACACCCATGTTTTGAAATAAATTTGATTATTCTTTCATTTCTCTCCCTAGATATCCCCATTCAAGATCGTTTTCTAGAAATTATTATAAATGATTGATAAACCTTTTTTATTACTTTATATCAAAATTTCTTTGCCTTCATCACCCTTGGGATATGGGGTCATGGATCGATGTAGTCGGGTGGTAACGAGCATGATCAGACCCCCATATTCATAATATAATCATGTGTAGTAAATGGAGCATTGAATCATGGATGGAAACAATGGTTTGAGGATTGAGGGCGATCAATTTTTTTATTTTGGATCTAAATTGAATAAGAAATAATTGCTGAATATGCATGAGGTTCTAAGTGTGTGCAGGAAGCAACGAACCAACAAGTATTTTTTGGCCACTAGATGGATATAAATAATGAACAATGGCCGCTCCCACCAATTTTAGGGGAATTCAAGACCAAATTAGAAAGTGATGATCTCAGATCTAATGCATGGAGACCTGATAAGAAATTCTGGAAATATCCTAACTACATTCTATGTAGTTTAGAAGAACATATGGAGTGTGATCCCTATACTGCAGTGTCTAGGGTTTGGGAATGAAAGGATTGAAAGGCATATATTAAACATACAAACTACTTCTCCCTCCTCGGTTGTACTTGACTTATGTAAGAGCGCCTGGGAAACACCCTATGATGAAGGACATAACCGGGTGCATGACATGTATCGAAGTACATGGGAACAAATAGGAGAACACATCAGGCCCCCAACTTGCTTGCACAAAATTTATAGTCCACCTACACATCGTGTACTTTTACATGGGCTAGGAGCTGTGTCCCAAATAGGAAATTTTTAGGATAATGAGTGGGACCACATAATATGTCAGTCCCCAACACGACATATACCCATAGTTCTCATTTGGGAAAAACTTCAATCACTCATATATACTTCATTTGAACATTGATTTTGGCCCGCGTGTAGCATGTCCTGAGTTTTTCCCATGTAGTACATAATGGTTCCCTATGTTGTAGATCTTGTGAAACAATGTGAGATGCTATGGGCATAACACTTATTTAGGTGAAGCTAAATAATGCTAGTGATCAAAAAAGATCACTAGAGGATTTTTAAGTGGCACCCTATAGCTAGGCTAGGTATGGATCCTCGATGAATAGAGCAGACCCCTCTTGCGGAGTCAAGGCATGGGTCTTATAATTTTCATGTGGAACCCTATAGCTGGGCTGGGTATGGTTTCTATATGACTAGATAATAACGCTCCTACATAGACACAACATAGATCCTCGACCTTCTGAGTGTCACCCTCAATCCGAGCTCGGCATGGGTCCTCGATGACTAGAGTGGAACCCACCTATGGGGATAGAGATTGTGTCTTCAAAATTTCCAAGTGGAAACCTAAATCCGGGATGGGAATGAGTCCTCAATGATTAGAGTGGCACCCTCTAGCTACCTTGGTCATGGGTCATCGAAGATCAGCGTACCACCCTTTTATTGTACCAGGTCATAGGTCCTCTACCTAGATAGTGTGTCCCCTAGACTATGTGACATAGTGGAAAGGATCATCTCGATATGGATGTTTTCTTCTATATACACACATGATATACTGGGCATCATTGATATAATTTTAGAACTTATGGAGACTCTTTTCCTAGGATGTGTTGTGATATAAAGATCCCCTTTCTATCTTATTTGGTATTATTTCATAGATCATATATATATATATATCAATGTTGTTGTATTTTGTTACTCTCTTTCTATGGTTGGTTGAGACGCGATGTGTAGTACACATATGTGACTTATTGAGTTCCTTGTGGTTGGATGTGGTTTTCATACTTTCTTTGGGTTGAGATTATTACTATCATCTATTTATCTATTTGTATTATGTCTCTTAATAACCCATTTCATCTTTTAGGGTGTTCTACTATCTATTTATATACACACCCATGCAATGGATTTTTCCACACTTGTCGTTTCATATGAAGATATCAGACAGGTCAGAGGTGACTAAAAAGGAGCTTAGGGACACATGCTTCTTTAAGATGTGTACAGTGGTAAGATCCTTGAGATCAGAAGTTGGTAACATATTATACTTTTACTTTTCAATTTTTCAATGTGGGGACATAATTTTGGTTGGACATATATTTTTCCCCTTACTTTCAGTTTTAACTATCATACTCTTATACTCTATACAAGTTTTTCATGATTGGTTTATATTCTAGTTGTTTAATCCTTTTATTATTTTTACTCTACACTTTTTCATTTATATGGCTGGGTGTGTCTGTACAGGTACATTAGGTAAAGGCCTCCCCATGTTAGATATGCCTTTTAGCGCATGTCGCCTGCCCCTAGCCTATGAAGGCAGGCTTGGCGTAGTTGTGACTCAAGCCCCACTTGATCAGGTCTTGAAATTTTCATAATCATCAATAAAATATCAAATAAGTAATTATTACTTGTTATTATGAATATATAAAATTTTTCAAATCATTCTTGACATAAACATTATAACATCGATTATGTAGGCAATTAAACATACGAAAACAAGACCGTAGTATAATGACTGAATGAGTAAGAACATGTTATTATATAATTTTAATGTATTTTTGTATAAAAATATAGATATCATAAATAATATATAAATATATATAATAAATTCATTATTAGAACCATCTATTATAGGTTGTGATGAAAAATGAAATACATCATTTGTGGAGGATGTTTTCCACACATAAAAATGAGTAAGTGTTTAATTTTTAAATGAATGGGAGGGAATAGAGATGAAATTTAATTTATATAGTAAGAACCATAATGATTTTATAAATATCATAGTAATTTATGAAATCCACTTTAATATCCTTTCATGAGAGGTAGTGAAACAAATATGTCACTTTATGGAGGCTATAGTCCACACATAATCCCCAAACAACATTAATTTTTTTATAATGGATGAAAAGGGGAATATGAGATGCACCTAACTCTCACTCCTTGATCAAATGACAAAGAAACATTACATTATGGATTTTATGCCTATTGAGGAAGCCTATTATTAAACATACATTAACACTTCACCATTTAATGTGGTAATTTTTTTATTACAAATAGTCCTACAAAACCAAGAACCAAAGGATTAGTATCTTGGGAGATTATTAATATATTAAACTTATTGTACCCTACTTTGGATCGATCCTCAATAATTTCACCACTCTATAACCCCTTCTAGATATCCCATAATCAATACAAATATTCATAACCTAGGGAATGGATATATAAGAATGGGATAAGCTCAAACATTCAGTATGGGTAAATATACAAGACATCAATAGAATATGAAAAGTGATAATGAAATAAAAAATAGTTATGAGTGAATAACAAAGGCTCTTGAATTCAAATAAAATTTAATTAGTATTTATAGAAACACCCACCATCTAGGTTGATTTCTCAATAGCACCAGGATAACTAGCCTAAAGTCTAAGATAAGCATGTAACTATACATCATGGGGCCCATAGATAAGTAAGTAAATGTTTCAATGATAATAAACTCCTACGAACACTCATTGATACAATAGAATAACTTTGTTTTAATTTCTAATCAAGAAGGTTTGATACTCTTATCATCATCCTATATGTCTACTGTATATTTATCTGACAACATGAAATAAGCTTATTGATAAACGCGCAGTGGAAATAGACTAAATCAGAAAGTCTTATTTCAATCAAACACTATTAAAAGTCAAGAATTTAGTGACCATTTTAAAAAATGTTGCTAAATTATTCCTTTAGAGGATTTTTAATGAAACTACCATATAATTTGAAATTTCATTTTTAAAATTATTTATTTAATTTTAGTGATGTTTTCTTGACAAACCACCACTAAAAATGATGATATAAAATCATTAATTTTTAAGGATTAATTTTTATTTACTCTTTAATAATTATTAATAATTATTAATAAAATTTTTTAATTATTAATTATTATTTTCATTAATATTTTTTAGAGCCATTTATTATTTATGATTTGAATATTGAATTAATTATATATAGTTAATTATTAATGATTAATTATTTATAAATATTAGTCAACAATTATTTGAAAACTAATTTAATTATAAATTATTAATTATTAATTAATAATTACTTATATACCTATATATTTACATATAAGCACACAAAAAAACACATACATGTATATATACATAAATACATATATACCAATATATATATATATATATATGAAAATCATGGTAAAAATGTCCCAATGTGACTAATGTTCTATAAAAAGTTGAAAATCAAACATCAACATCAAATGACAAAATTTTTTAATCTGGGTGCTAATTTGTGATCTATGACCAATAAAATTGAATATTTTAAAAACAATTATAACCACATTGGATAATATTTTTTTAATTCTCTAAGAACAGTTCAAAATAAGATTACAAATAAAAAAAACATAAATTTTATCTGACTTTTTTTCTCCTTAACAATTCAAATTGATGATTACAATGATCTCTACATTGTGTGAAATGAACGGACCCCAATATATGTTTTATTTCTTAGTCAAAATGGCTAGAAAGGACTAGAAAATAGAGTTTTTAGTTGGTATTTCTTAATATTTGAACATTCGATAGATTTTCATCTTTTTTTAAGATGGTATTTCTTATTTTCTTCGCTGATCAAGGATTTTATTACATGGGTTTAAACTCTTATTGATATGGTGATGTTCCAATTGTAATGGTCTCCCCTATTTTGGTGACTTATTTTTTATTATATATATGTTTGGTCTTATTTATATATATTTATATGTATTTTTATTTTAAATTTATATATTTTTGTCTACATAGGTTTATAATTATATATTTTTATATATTTTTGTATATATTTATATATATTTGTGTCTATTTATGTGTGTTTGTATATATTTATATTTATTTATATATGTATTTATATGTGTTATGTTGGTATAAATTTATATATATATATTTATATATATTTACATGTGTTTATATATATATATTTATATACGGTTATATTTAATTATATATATGCGTGTGTTTATATATATTTTTGTAAATTTATATATATATATAGAAATTTATATATATTTAGGTATATTTAAATTCATTTAAGTATATATATATATATTGATGATATATAAATATCTCTTCTATGTATTTAAATGTATTTATTTAATCATATTTTTATTTATATATATTTAAAATTAAATTACATATATAATTATATTTGCATATTTATATACATAATTTTCTAAATAAATTTATATGTAATTGTACTTATTATATACCTGTATGTATTTAATTATTTTGAATAAATGTATGAACTCACATATATTTAAATATATTTACCTTTCAATAATTATTTATATTATTTAATTATTATTTTTATTTTATATGATTTATTATTAGTTTTCATTAGTATCATTTATTTATTTTTATTTATTACTATTTATGGTTTGTTTATTCTATGGCTTTTATTTATTTATAATTTATTTTCAATTTATTATTTTTGTTTTCTCTTTATTTGTTATTTATTTATTATTTATTTATTTATCATTTATTATTTATTATTATCACTTATTATTTATTTGTAATTTATCTTTTATTTATTTATTATTTATTTAACATGTACTTATTATTTATTTATTTACCATTTATCATATACTATTTATTTATAGTGTAATATATATGTACACATAAATAATACTACTAATAATAATAAATAATTAAAATAATAATAATCCAAAATGATCTGAGTCATGAGTTTTTTTCCTAACCCATGCTCCTCAAAACATTATTATAGAAAAATTAATGTATAATACAAACAGTATGAGTAATGTGCTTACACAATCCATGGATGGAAAAATATTACAAATCAAAAAGACAACAAATACATGTTAAAGATAAACTAAAACCAAAATTAGTGTGAGAATCCCCCACTCTTCCTAAATCTCCAAAGATCTACAGATACTCAATTACTGTATCATTAAAATAATAAGAAGCCTGAAAAAACCAACATTGGGAAACATCATCGATATTTTATGGTCCACCTCCATAACATTTGGATTCAACAACTTATCTAGTTATACCAACTCCATGGATCATAGCACATGAAATTATTCATATCACATCAAGGAAAAAATACATTTTATTTTCAAGAAGGCTTCAATAAGAAGGAATCATAGATTATATCCATGTAGAATGAGAATAAACCATATGATTCTAGTTAGTTATTATACATTGAGAAACTTGCTGGGGTCTTCACTCTAACCACATATTAATTACTAATGCATCTGAAACATACCACATATATGTTTGAATTATGGGAATAAAATATAGATCAATATCACCTATATAAAATTCAATCATTGTATTTTCTTAGATCTCCTAGAAATCTCAATTTCCATACCCTTCAACACGTAAAGTGTTTAATTGGAGGAATATTTGTACATAGATAAATCATGAGAAACAACATCAATGTCCGGTGGAAAAATCAATCATAATTACCATTCTCATCCAAATAATCTTCTTCACTACTTAATGATGATATTCTATAGAACCACACATCATTCCAGTAAATGAACTAAAAAAAATAGAGTTGAAAGGGATGAAATTCCACTACACAATCTCATAAATGTGTCAAAGTGAAAGTGAAAAAAAATTCATTCTATTCAAATCCATTACATGAATCCACATCTTAGAAGATAATAAAAAACACAAGATTATAAATTGGGACCAACATGTCACCAAGAAAATAACATCCAACAAAAAAATTTCCCAATGTAGTAGTAGGTAATCTAAATAGATATTTTGATCAAGATTATATTCATCTTTATCAAATATTTTCTTTATAATACTAAGATATCCATTTATATATTTCTATTTAATACAATGTCTTTAAATTTATCACATATCTTGTTCCTCAATGGGAATTTATCACCAGAGTATCAATATTTATCATTAGAAAACTAATTATCTTTATCAACCCACTCTAATTTTCCATTATATGGGAGGGGATGAAATTTTCCAAAGTTACCATTTCACATAGGTCCTTTCCCATAGAGAAAATCTTGAATCGAGTGATGAAGGAATAATAAATTAGATAAGTAACATAGTAAATTATCATAATCCACATCATGAATAAAAACTGAACATCAACATTCTAGGTCCATATGACTAATGATAAGGATAAAGTGAGTTTAACCTCAACACAAATATGTGAAACTGATGGTCTTGTTAGTTTATGAGTAGTGGAATCCAACATTGTTGTGTTTTTAGTTAGGTTAGAAATATAACAAAGGGAAAATTTAATAAAAAAGTGAAGTCTAAATCCTAAAAAGGATAATCATATGAATTCAATATGGGGTTCATAAATAAAATAAATTATGAGATACCATTTTAAAACATTTATTGAACATCCTTTAAAGATTAAATAACCCCTAAACCTAATCCTATTGTTTTTTTTCAGTTGAAAAACATATTCCAATATTCAAATAGAGGATAATTTTGATATCAAATCAAAACATCTAATGGATTTGAAGGATTTATACAAAAAAATTATAAAAGAAGAATCTTGAATAATTTACCAATAAGAAAAAAATTTGATATCATTAAAATAAAATCAAACCACCTCTTTTTAAAAGGTTATTGTCATGTGATCTTTCTGACAGAACTGTGTTGGTTGGAAGGACTGGATGACAGTCAGATGGATCACAAGACTTTTGTTTTTGGAATGATTTTTCCCTATAAAAATGTCCACAAATCTTCTATAGTCGAAAGATTTAGGACGCTATCGACTATTTCCATTATTGAATTTTCTTAGTCATTCAATCACATACTATAGTAATAATAATAATAATAAATAAATAAACGATAAGAAAAAATGTATGTCCGTAAATGTCTTTATATATGTTTATCTATATATATATATATAAAGAACTTCCTATAGTGGTAACATATTTGTAGAATAGATAATAGGTAAGAGGTTCAAATCCGAGTAAACACAATTATATGTTTACTTCCTTGAGAGAATAATAATTAAATAATATTTAAATAATTAGTAAAAAGTAAATAAATAATAAATAATTCATCTATAAATCCTTATTAAATAATAAGTAAATCATAATTAGAAAACAAGTAAATCTTAATTTAAAAATAAATTAATAAATACTAAATACTAAATAATAAATTAATAAAACATAATAAATAATAAATAATATTTAATATTTAATACCCAATACGTAATAAATAATATTTAATACATAATAAATAAAAAATAAAAAATAAAAAATAAAAAATAATAAACAATAACAAATATTTATTGTTTAATAAATAATATTTATAATAATTAAGAAATTTGTGTTAAGTGTTAAGTGGTGGTCTAAAAAACCATGAAATGGTATCATGATTCCCTTGAAAAAGCCTCAGGAAAATATTTAGCAGTAGTTCATCTCGGAGCTATTTTGAAAATGTGTCTTGATTCCATTTAGTGGCTGTTTAGACCACTAATAAAGGTCAAAAAAACTGATGATAAGTGGATTTTTTGGCATAATTAAAGGGCTAACAAATTAACTTTCATTAAACTCAAAATAGAAAAATTACGCCTTTACTTATTCATTAATTTCATGTCATTTGTGAAACAACCAATGTATCTTACTTCACAAAAAACATATGAGGTCATAGTTTTTGTTAATACATCAGAATTCATGACTCATGATATGAATTAATAATAATATAAAATCCAAAAATCAATACATGTGCTCATAGATAGGAATATCCAATGACAACCAAATCATGTGTAATTATTATTGGTTGGCATATTCTTATGAATTTTTATTATAGATATTTCCATTCGAGAAGTCCAAGTGAAAAAAGAAATAATTTATTATTATCCCTTAACACCTGATAGTTTATATCCTTTTTGACCAATATATTGATTTGAACTGAATATAGAACATAAATTAACGAATAATAACACAAAATTTAAAGGATGTCATCAAAATTGGGAACTACAATATCCTTTTATGTGAAAGTATTATAAAGAAAGTATCACTTTAATGTTACACAAAATAATTTACATCATGTGATATGATATTTAATATATTTATTTCATTAATATATAGTCAATCGATAATACAAATAGTTGGTTATAGGGTGACAACTATAATAAATTATTAGAAATGAAATTAATTCAGTACTAACTATATTAATTTAGGGATCTGCACATAATAATATCTCCATTGATTGCCTCTTTGGTAACCTGATGACTATTTTATATCAAACATACACCTTGAATATGGGTGAAATGGTTATTAATGCAGGAAAAAACCCACTCCACGTGTGATAATATTCCATCTTCATTATTGAAAATACAGGTTGAACTGGTGCACAATTAACACCATGTTTTTCTACAATCCATTATATGTCAATGTAATTACCATACTAAAACACTCTGTCAATCTAAAGAAATTGTTTATAAAAATAGAAAATAAAAATACATGGAAGGAATTTCTAAGATATTGATGAAATTTTACCTGAGAAGGATTTGACCGGTTCTATTGGGACTAATGGTCACTTATATTAAAGTGGAAGTAAAATTGGTTTTTTGACAATATATAGATAGAAAATATTGCAACACCTGATAATAGTTATCATAATCACCATAAACATTAATAGTTTCATTCTGTTTCACCATCCATTCCTTCCCATAAATAATTTTATAGATAAATGGTTATTTTATCCTCTCCAAAACAAGGGATAAATTCACATCTTTTCAGGTCCTAATCCTCCACCCTTCAAATGATTGAAATTTCCCTCATGTTTGATATATAATAATCATCATTTTGACACTTTATATCATGTATTTTTTCTATTTAGACCTAATAACTAATCATTTACAGGTTCTCCATATATATAATTTATTTAATACATTTCTCAAGTTATCATTTATTAAAAAATATATCTTGACATATAAAATTTTATTAAATAAACCAAATAAATCATATAGAAAAATAATAAACTTAGTTTTAAGTGGGATAAAATTCTATTCAAATTCAGGAAAATGTTTCATAGCTTCAGACTGATATTGGATCAATAGATGATTATTTATTAGATATTGAGGCTGGTTTATGGCCATTTTATTTCAAGAATATTTTTTATAATCCTCATCATCACTATTTCCCCTTCTTGTTCAATAACCAGAAACATAATCCTTATAAAAAAATTCTCATGTCATATATGGGGTTTTAATAAGGTCATTTAACATCAGAAGAATATAAAACAATTATATTATCATCAGATAGATATTCCTCTATGACTCTTGTATAGCCCTACTATTTTAAAACTTTTCATTTATGATATACAATAGAAATCACCAATGATAATTATATTATATAATTATCTAGGTGTTTTTAAATAAAGTTATTGGTTACAACAAGTCATCCTTACCATGTAGTGGATGATATGTATTCTATATCATGTCCCAATATTTTAAATGTATCCATCTAATAAATTGGATCTTCTAATCATATTAATATTTAATTAAACAAAAATTATTGTTTGAACATATGTTAGTGAAACATAATATATTATGATAACCTCTTGTATTAGTTATTGACTTAATGATGCTCCCTGATTTTAATGAATAAATTCATCATAGTAGTAGGTGTTGATATATATAAGCATATAAATAAAATAATTTCATGTGACAGTGAATGAAAAATGATCAAATAACATTCACTTAAATAATGATGTTTCTCATTTTTCATTAGGATTACAAAAATGATAGTTTGTGCTAAATGAATGTTGACTTAATACATATAACACTTTATTTTTACTAACCATTTTCCATAAATAATGTTTAACTAATATAGATTTTTAATGCTTATTGTAGTCACAAATGTATTTGGAAAATATGAAAACCATTCAAAGCCTTTTGGTAGTTGTGAAAGTCTGTAACATTAACAAAAAAATAATAGTTGGTAAGGGATTTAGATGTTGTGAAATCATTTATCATTTACAAAATCCGTTGGTTATTGTGAAATCCTTTATTTTTCAGCAAATCCATTTAAAATATTTTTGGTTAATTATTATGATTATATTATCATAATTATTATTTATTTCTCAATAACTATAACTTAATTATTTAAACTATGATTAATTAATTTGAATTAAAATTTTTAGTAACAATTAATTCAATATTATCAACTACTTTATTACTACACATTCTTATATTATTAATACTATTTAATATCTAATTAAACAAAAAAATATTATATACTTAATTGTAAATTAATTAATAAAATAAAATAAATAAAATATAAAAAAATACATTTAATTAAGTATTATGAAATTATTAACCTCTTTAAAGCTATCTTAAAAGATTTATCACCCACTATATTTTTTCTTCATATAGAAATAGAGAAGGTGTTTTTGAAAAGGGTGAGTATAGTGGGAGGGGGTTCGGTTTTATAAGAGGTGATGATAAAAGGATTAGTGTCCCTAACACATTTTATGTTTTATTTAATGAAAGGATTTGGTGGTTTCAATACCTTTTTCTTTAAAAATTTAAAATGTTTTTATCATAATGAATGCCTTTAACCCATCATTTTTTGAGCTCAATGAATTTTGGAAATAAGTGAATTTCATATTTTCTAAAATAACTTAATTGAATCAATATGTTTTAATCCCTTTTTAAAAAATAAAAAAACATAAAAAAAAATTCAATTATGTTATTCAAAAATCCCATAAGAAACATAGAATTAATCTTAAGAAATAATAGAGTTTTTTATGTAATATAAATTTACATATAAAAATAATAAAAAATCTACATCATGTTTCACTAAATTATATCTTCCTAAATTTTTCATTTCAAAAAAACATAATATTTATTATAAATTATCATTTATTTATTTGGATTCCATTAATCAAATATCATGATTGCTCCTATTTTCGCAAAAAACTAATTCATATGGTTATTACCTTTGTTTTCATAAAACACCAGAATTTTAGCCTTTGTATTTGACATAGAAGAAGAAAATTTATCTATAAATATTTCATAATCCCTATATAATCAATATTTATTAGAAAATGTCAATAAAAGAATGTATTTTATTCGTATATTCTTTCTATATAACCAATTTTAAAATTATTTAATATTACTATATTTTTTTCATCATTATCATTAGAAAGATTCAACTTCTGAGTTCATCGTTACTTCATTTTTTCTATGATCGATGTTGTATTTATAGTTTTTATATTCATCATAGTTTTAATAAGTTTTTGGTCAGTTTTCAAACATTTTAACAATATGATATTAATTTTTTATAAGAAGTTAGTAATAATGTGGTAAATAATATTTTCTAAAGTGAACATTGTGATGCTTGGTTTTATTCAAATTTACATTTCAAAAAAATATATTATACTTGGATTTTAGATACTGAGATTCATCTAAAATAAAATTATCTTGGAAATATGTTCAATGTTGGAAATCAATATTTATTTCATGTTCATGTCCATAAAAAGGTATTCCATCACCACTGACATTATAATGATTTGATCCACAAGTACATAAAGGTGTAGGACTCACTCATGTTTTATAAAAACCATAAATATAAGTATGATCTATTTTAAGTAGTAATACTACCAAAATCACTAAATGAATAGTGAAACTAATGATTTAAAGATTAAAAATTAGTCTGTGAATATAACTCCATAATGTTTCAAATAACATCATAGTTAAAAAAATTTAAACAAAAAATTACCATAATTGATATTTTAGAAATAAAATTATACCTTTTTTACTAAAAATTATTCTACTAAAAAATCATCAAGAATATAGCTTATTATTCTAAATTACCCAATCACCTTTTTTTGAACTAGATCAATGAATTCCTTATGAGTAATCATGAATCCTAACCCACATATCAATCTCTATTTCTTAAAGAAAATCTGATAGCTTATAAGTATGTTTGGGAAAATAATTGATGTGGTTGAGGTTGAGGAAAATCATCTCAAGGTGGTTATGAACCTCATTATAAGATGAAGGAGAATCACTATTATTCAACAAATAATGAATAACCATTACAAATGAAAATGAAGTATAATTAAATAGAATTATTTTGTTATGATATAATGGGGAACATGTTGTGAACATATTGTTAATAATTTTTTTGATATTTATTCACAATTAATCACATGGAATTAAAATAACTCAAAGGAAAACATTGATGAACATTTATTAAAATATTATGAATAAATTATGATTTTTTTAATCAATAATTATTTTGAAAATACTGAGGGTATCAAATAATTATATTATGTGTAAATTTTCATTATAGAGATGTTTTTTTGGTTTTATAATGAGATTAAATCAATGTTGAATGTTTTTTTATTTTTTTTATTTTATTTCTTGTATGTGTATCTTATTTAAATTTTAATATAATTATATTTTATAAATCAATCCATCAATATTAATTCTTATAGTGAGGATATTTATCTTGTTTATAGTTCCACAATGATCCAAATTCTAAAATATGAGAAAATATTCATCAACATTTATTTGGGATGTTTTAACATAAGTATATTGAAAATAAGTAAAAAAGTTAATTAGAGGAATCGAGATTGAAAAATAATTTATACCAGCTGGTACACAGATTTTAATAAAAAATTATTTTTCTCTATATCATGTCAAATGATATTAATATTTAAATCTATTCATGAAAATGGATATCACATTAAGGAAATAGATGAAAGAGATACTAAATACATCTATATAGTAATTATTAATAATAAACACAAGTTAATTTGAGAGAAACATTTAATATTTATCTCTAGACAATAATATATCAATATATGTACAACCAAATAAAATATTATAAACTATAATCTTACTAGCCATTATGTAGTTGTTATATGGCATGACCATTTGTGTAATATATAATCAATAATGACACAGAAAATATGAAAATGTATACATGATCATTCATTGATTGATAAAAATGTACTTTCACACAATAATTTCTCCAGAGTTATTTTTCTATCAATGAAAAATCATTATAAGATCAATATCATATAAAATCATGAGTTAATACCCTATGTATTTAGAATTAAATAGTAGTGAAATATGAATTCTAATTTTCCAACCACAAGTAGCATTTAGATATTTATGATCTTGATTGATGTTACAACTACATGGTCTCATGTGATCTTATTATCAACTAATAACACAGTGTTTACAAACATTATTTTTCCAAATAATAATGTTGAGCGAAAAAATCATATATTTTTTAATAAAAAATATTTCACTTGATAAAAATAATTATAATTGATTGCATACGTTTATTAATTCATTCATATTTGATTAAGATATTTGTGTAATATATCATTTCTGACATTCAAAATCAAACTGGTTTAGCTAAATCATTTATAACGTGATTATAACAAAATTCTAAACCAATTCATATGAAGTTGAAAATTAATAGCATGTTATGTGTATATTCAATTTTTGGTAAAATGATAATGATTAAAATAATACCATAAAATTATCATGAATATTATATTTTTTAGTTAGTTTTTGTTTATGAACAAAATATTTAACATTTAATAACATTTAGTTTTATTGTATATGTTCTAGTAGAACTATAATAATGAACAAACATGTCACCCCAATGAAGATTCAGGATACATAGGGGATTTCAATCTACCTCAATCATAATTATTTGAGTAAAGGAAAATGAATTAATTTTAAAAAATATTGTAAAATTTTTATTTTTATGAAATACAATTTCTAATATTAAAATGGGAATATTAATAAAAAACAAAAGAAATATCGTATAAAATAATAAATTTTTTGTATCTTTATTTTCATAAAAGTATGGATAAAATTGAAGTTGAAAAGATCATTAATTATAAATCTTTGACTAATAGACTTCCTAACACATTCATCAATTCAAATTGGGTTAAAAAAATAAATATTCCCATTGGAAATTAACATATCATAATATATTTTCTAAAAGTAAAATTTAATACTGCTAATAACAACGCTTCAAATCCACATATGATTTATGGAATACCACTTGGTTCAAAAGATAAAAAAACTAATAAAATGAAATAGAAATAACATTTGTTAGTTGATTAAGTAATTTAAATTGAAGAGAATGTAAATTTACATGATATTGAAATTCCAAACGATTAAATTTTACCAAAAGTACATAATCACGATAATGATGGAATTTCTATAAATTTTATTAACATCATAAGATGTTGGAACTATGTGGATACTATTTTTTATAACACATTTTCATAAAATGTGTCACTGAATATTTATAATACTAGTAAATAACCTAAATCCATTTTATTAATATAAATATTAAATCTAATATAAATTATACTATAAATTTCATAGATTAGAGAGATGACTGAGAGGGGGAGGGGTGAATCATTGATCATATTTATTTTTATAAATTTGCCTTTCTAATTCAACCTTTGTGGTTAGTTAATGATTTATATTATATTTCTTCTATCCCTCACCCTTATATGTGTTATCAAATAAATAAAGGATGTGAAACAATAATTTAAAAGTTTGGTCTCAATGTGATCCCAATCTGTTCAACAAACTGGTGACCTAGATTCAACCGAATGAATTAATTTGAATACAACATGAATTTTTTCTCTTCAAAATATTATTGAAAAATATCCAAAAATTCTAAGTAAACAATCTCTCAAAATCTCAGGTATTAAAGTGATATAGTGGAAAATATCCATGTAGCTTCTTTATACTGATATCCCAACAATTGAATAAATATTTTGAAGATTTTTCCACCTCTAGGTAGGTTCTTTATATTTCCATCCAATAGTTCTTCAAAGGTTAATAAAAATTCATTCTTGAATAGGTCTTCAATTTTTTTTTCTTTGGTTTTTATAGAAAATAACCATTATTCACTTCATATAGATACACATAATATATTCATATAAATAAAATCATTTCCCTTTCTCACTGATTAAGAAATCATACACACATTCTTCAACAAATAGAAGATCTTGATTTTTTTGTTTCTTATTTAACACAACAAGTGATAATATTTTTATATCATCAGTACTAGATCTTATTCTAACAATTATAAAAATTTTCAATCCTCATCTCCTTTATAAATATAAACCCAATGTATATCATCTATATTTATTTCAGTTAATTACTCTATAAATAATGGAAGTTGTAAATATCATGAAGCTTTATTATTGAATATAATTTAATAATGAGATAATACATTTTTACAACTCCCAAAGACTCAGATTATAACTCATTAAAACTGATCAATTCAAGTCAAGGTTATATTGAATTATATTTAAGATGTGGAAGTTTAATATATCAAATATTTAAATAACCACAAAATTATCTAATAAATTGTATGTTATTGAATCTTCATTAAAATCCTCATTTTAATCCATTAATCCACTATTATGTTTATAAATCCTTATCAATCATAAATTGAAATATATATGGTTATCTCATACATTACTCTCACATGACCTTATTAATTTACACACACAAAATGAAATTTTATTTTATGATATTATGTTCTCATTCATGGATGAACACCTCATCCTAGAAGCGTGGAAAACAACTACACTATGAAGCCTTCATCGATGTTTCTTCTTTTAAAGTGTAAATGATACCTCCATGATGTGATCTCATCATGTATCACATTATTTTTATGTGAATATCAGGGTTACTAGATGATTTGAATAATCATACCTTTTTCTTGAAAATTGTAGGCCCATTATAATCTTGATATCATGACTCAAACAGATGTTAATATACTCAACATGGTAGTATACAGTTACAAATTTTAGAACCAAGTATGATCTAATTACCTAATATATATATTCATGTACATTCTATTCACCTACAACTCATGTGGTTAGTCTATATCTTGAGGTTGGTTTCGTATCATGTATGATCATTTAGGAAGTTTGTGTTATCTTATAAAGTTCATGGTAACTTGGAATTTTGCATGTGTGGTAGGTTGTTCTTGGGTCAAAGATATAATGGGAATGTTGTCGATCCACTATCCATGCACAATAGATGATAAGATATATCACGATAACTAGGTGTTCATGGATTCTCATAACCTTATAGGGTTAGTTGTCTAATTTTCTTACACACACTCATCCATTGTGGTTGTAATCACACATCAACACTGCTTATGGTTACTCACCCATACTCATGGTAGCACCTTCTCATATGGTCACTTAGGGAAGAAATTTTAAGATTTTTGTAGATACCATGGTCAATGTTAATGGTATTGTTAACATAGTTGAAGATGACTCGTGGGATAGACTAGATGGTGCGGATGAACTCAATGGGATGACCAATCTTTTTTTTGTATCATTAACCATAGAGAAATAGTATTACAATATCGAGAGTCCCATGCCATATTTCAAATTGTTCAATACAATAGTTTATTACAAAATATTCCACATTGTAACACCCTAAGATTTCATAGTAATTTATTTCCTTAAAAGTAATTCAATAGCTTTCTCTAAATGCAACACTTAGTTCGAGTGCCCCACGACTTCCCAAACCAGTTGTTCAAAAAGTGGCTATGAATAGTATTAGCTGAATTTTTAATTTTATATACTCCATATAATTTTAACATTCATATTATGTGTTTATTAGACCTAATATAAAAAAATTCAATTTTTTATATAAGATATGTATTTTCAAGAAATAAAATTTTACCACCTTTTAATTGAGAACCCTGTTTAAATCCAATATTTGACACTTTTATATATTAAATTTGAAAAAATATAATTCTTCTTTATAATATGGACATAAAAATTTAGTTTGAATAAAGTTTCTGTTCTTTTCTGATAACTTTCACATTTTGATGAATAGTAAAAAATACTAAATTTTAATTGAAAACAACTTTTTTAATCAAAATATATTATAGTGTTAAATTGTACATTTGAATGGTTTTG
Organism: Viscum album; assembly: GCA_963277665.1. NCBI lineage: Eukaryota > Viridiplantae > Streptophyta > Magnoliopsida > Santalales > Viscaceae > Viscum > Viscum album. The sequence goes on along the minus strand of OY728153.1, from coordinate 177,157,718 downwards.
AAGTATAATTAAATTATATTTTTATCATTTAATAAAATGTTGGTTATTGGAAGTAATTTTACATTTAAATTGAACAGAAAAACATATCAATATTTTGATAGATTTTACTTCTCAAAAACCCCCTTTGTGGTTTTGACAAAGGGAATATTTTTTTAAATTAATTAATACAACTTAGATGTTTTGAATTTGATAAAATAGACATAATTTTTTAAATTTTAATATCAAAATTATCATTGGGTCAATTCTTTGTATTTTTCTAAAAACATTCAGTTTTGATGAATAGTGAAAACACTATGTTATTGTTGAAAGCTGACATTTTATTTAAATAATAATTTTTAATTTAAATTTATTTTATAGTCAAAATTGATACATAATACCTATATTAGTACAATGTAATTAATTTATGTAATTTTATTATAATATTAGATATATAAAATTTTATTGAACTTTTTTCCGTCTTTTACCCACCTTCTAGGCACATTTGAAAATTTTCATAAAACATAATTTTATCAATTCTAAGAATTGAATTCCAAAAATCCTAAAAAAAGTTGACATCAGTAAGTAATTTTTTTTTCAATATGATGAAAATAATTTTTGGTGAATAGTAACTTTTGAATTTTATTTACCATGGTTAAAAGTAAATAGCATAATTAAAGGAAAAAATATTATTATAATTACCCAAAAAATGTCCTAATTCTATTGGATAAGTGTATTTTTTCAAAAATAAACTTTAAAAAAAAATATTATCCTTTTTTATCTACTTGCATTAGATTAGGACATTTATTATATTTTGTTTAATGACGTGTTAAAAGTGTTAAATTCAAAATTTAAAAACTAAAACATTTTTAATATAGGGTTACACATAAGAAAACTTTGAATATAACTATTCATTGGAAATATAAAATGATTTAATACATCATGGTAGTTTATTTATAAATTTTAGACATTAAATAATTAAATTTATTTGTTACACAATTATGATGTAAAAATTAACTTATTAATGAATGACTAAAATAATTGATGTTATAAATATTAAATTAAATGTAAATTGAATCTTTTGATTCCATCCACAAATTTCCTAGGTTAATATGACATTTAGGGTTGATTAAATGTATTTTTTTATAATAAATAATATTTTTATGACTTTCACAAAAACCAAATACTAAATAGTGTCAAAATTGACAAAAATGTGTTTTTAAAACAAATACTATTTTATTAAATTATATAATAGTCCTAAAAATCTAAGGTTCGGACAAAGGACTTATATAATAATATATATGTAATTAATGAACCACTTGAGGTTCTATTGGCCTTTTATTATATGTGTATTAACCATGTAATATAAAAATACAAGAAGACATGTTAAATATTAAACTATTTAACTAAGAGTTAGATCAAATAGATAAGGGTAATATGGTGACCTAAAATTGTCTAAAACCTATTGGTTGAGAGTTTTATAACCAATAACCACATTATCCACGAAATAAATCCATTTGGAGATATTAGAAACCCAAAAATGATTTTATAATAAAATAATATTTCAAACTTTTCCTAAAGGGAAACTCACCTCTCTTATAAAAGGTTACTTCCCATTATTTTAATTTCACACCTCCAAAGACTTTTGGATCTACCAAAACTGATTCCAATATCCTACAAACTACCCTAAAATCAAACTATAGGCCTTACTTTGATCAAAAACCCAATCTATGGAGCCCTTTTTGTTCAAATCAAAAGGAAGAACCTGAAGAACTGGTAATTACTTCATCACCTCTTTCAATTTTCTTTTCTTCTTCCACATCCTATTTCTTTTTGGTTTCCATACTAAAATAATAACTCCAATACCTTCTACATACTTATATTTTATTATAAATATGGTACAACCATATTCATTATTTTATCCATCCTATGAATGACAAAGTCACCATACATGCGTACATACGACATACCGTCTCCATGTTGTGTTGTAGTTTGTTATTCAACCCTTCATTATTTGGATTGGTATAATAACTAAAATAATTGATTAAAATAATAAATATAACATTTTAATGATTCTTTATATATAATATACCATCCAATTATATATGATTTCACCACTAATAGAATGATATTTTCACTCGTGCGTACGTACGACTTACCATCTCCACAACATGATGAGATTTCGTTCCCCATATTAACCATTCAAGAATAATTTTCATTTGATGATTATAAATAAATTTTAAGAACAAAATATAATTCCATATATGAATCAAATAAATCCTATCCCTAACAATCATAACTTATTTAACAAAACATACAAAGGAAAATGAATTAGTTAACACCCAAAAAATGATACTACTAAAATATTATTAACAAATAAATATTAAAGGATTATGTATTATATCATATTTATTTATGTGGATTCTTGTATAATTTAATAACAACAATTTAACCATTATACAATAGGTTATCCTACCCTCAACTAATGAAAAGTGCAAGGTAAGGGGTTTTCATCTCACTTTTATTCTCGTGATATTCATGCTATAATTTCAAAAATTTCTTTTTGTGTGGTGTATATACTACCCATGATTGTATTCTTTGTGTAATAAACTTTAATTTATGGGTATTTAAATAATAATTTTATTATCCTTCTTTCATGGGGTGTATGTTTCATATGTTACCAAATCAGTAAGGTAATTTCTAATTTCAATTTCCTCTCATTGGGTTTTATGCACACTTCATTGATTATTTTACTCCAAGATTATGTGAAAAATAAATATTTATTTATTTATGTAGTAATTTCCTTCCCCTTTGTGTGGATATAATTTTTTACAATCATAATCAATTCCTTGAATAATTCTAGAGTCATTGATATGAAATTGATAAAGGTAATCTTAACTTAATTTCCATTCATTGAGTTAAACATCCAAGTCATTGGTTTTGTTTTTACAAAAATATGTGGGAATATCCTATGAATGATTTACACTAAATATCCCATCATATTGAGTGTATTTATATTTTTCAAACATAATTATGTCATTGATTGATCCTTAATCTAATGATACAGTCTTTATAAGGGATTTCGTCTCAATTTACATTCCACTAAGGCTTCGTCGTTGTTATGCCCCAATTCACTTTTATATGGTGTATATACTATCCTTTGAAATATTATATCTTAAATCCCTTAATTATCAAGATATTATAATGTTTTGATTAAGGTTATTCCTCAATTATTTGTATTCAAGCATCTTTCATTTGGTTATGAACTTTTACCTAAAATATCACTTTAAATGTTTTAAAAATTTATCTTTATAAATATTTCTCAATAATGTCCATTTTTTAAAAATGGTTTTAAGGAATTATTTATATGGACATGAATGTTTTAAAACAAAAATTACTTTCAAACTTTTCAAATTAGTGTGGGACACTTTGATTAAAAATTCTATTCTAAATAAACTCTTTGATACATAGTGATATTTTTTAATGTTTTCAAGAAAAAAGGGGATATTTCTCTAAAATAATTTTACTTATTATTTTCATCTCTTTCTGTATCCTTAATTGTATTTTATTCTTGATTTAAGTTGATTTTTTATAATACAATATTCCATATTGTATTGAATGGGTTATGTTTGAATGTGGATGTGTTATTTTTAAACCATTCATAGTTAGTGGTTAAAGTATTGACATTTCCTATGCTATTTTTAATACGAATGTTTATATTATGTTTCACCCATTTCATATGAAGAATGAATTTGATGTATTAAGTGAAGGTCGGGGCCCACTATATTCCCTTGATGCATCGGTAGGTCTCAGGGTACAAACTAGTGTCTTGGCACAAGGCCTAGATAAAATCTTATTTGTATTCTTGGCACAAGGCCTTGACTCTATGGTTACGATGTACGACATTATGAATTCAATCATTATAAAATTATCAATTGTTATTACTTGTTATTATTCGACTAGTAGAATATCCATGTGAATAAGTAAATGGAATTATTTGATTTATCTTCAAAATATTATGCTGAAGTTTGCGTTTAAAAGGCTTGTGTTTTAGTATTATACAATGCATTAAATGTTTGTGCTTATTTATGATAGTGTCCACTATATTGTTATCCTTACTGAGCATCTGATATCACCCATTTATTATGTTTTATTTTCCTTGGATGTGAATAAGTATATTATAATTTACCTTCAGGGATAGGATAAGGGATATAAGTGTGTTCAAATGGGACACAATGTTGTTTTTTATTATTTAATGAAAAACTTATGTAGGTATATTGTACTTTCAATGATACTAAACTAATCGGTCTTTCAAGACTTTATCTCTTGTGATCATGCCAATGTTATATAATAACGCACCGACTCTGGGTATCTAGGGTCAGGGCATTGTAGTTGGTATCAGGGGAAGTTTAGTACAATCCCTTGAAACTAGATTTAGAAAAACTACAATTAGAGAATATTACCCTAAGATAGACATTGAGGATTAGTAAACAATAACTTCCTAGAATTTTGGTAATGTAGAGATTTTGTGAATTTTCCAAACTGTACATCCCTGTCTAGATACGAGCAGGTAGAGGGATCTCTAGAACAGATGTATCTAGGGGTAAAACCCAAAAACAATGCTTTGAACTAGACTCGAACGGTAACTAGCGCACGAAAACATACCTTCCTGCACTCTTGGTTATGACACTCCTGGGGGATATGCTTAGGATAGTTGTCATTTTCATTACAAACTGATTTCAGGGATATTAATATAAGATGAGAATAAATAACCTGGGTTAATATTAAGATGTTTTAGATTGAAAATAAGGTGTCATGATATTCTCTAAAAGATTTTATGACTATTATTACTCACAATATGCTTTCTGGTTTTAGTCAATGGCTGGATTACAAGGAATTCATAGTAACATTGAACATGATGTATAAGGAGGACATGATGGTGGAAATGAGAAACTAAATGGATTGTTCATAGGAGTAAAAGATATCATGTTCATGATAAAGCAGGTTTCCAAAAATAGGATCAACAACATATAAATTAACTAACTCCATAACTCAAAAAAGGATAGAAAGATGGAGAATGTTAAGATCTCTAGTAGTGGAGACTGTGGATAAAAGAAAGATCAATTTTCATCATGCAGGAAATGTAGAAGAAGACACACAGGAAAGTGTCTCAATGGAAAAAAATATTTTATGTGTGGGAAAAAAGGACATAATGCAAATAAATGCTGAGAAAAATGAAGAGTACTATGGAAGAAAACAAAAATAATCCAAATAATCCATTTACAGTCATTTTACATAAATTCAAGGGACCTAGGAATTACACGAGTCAATGCCCTATTCACTAGGATAACCACTATGTCATGGAAGAACCTATGTGGAAATAAATAGACGGTGAAATGTTTAAAACTATTAATTCTCTTTGTTGATGGGATTAGTTTGGAAGAAATTTATCTTGTATGTGTAACCCTATATTTGGTTATGTGAAAATTCTATTTTAGCAATAATTATCTTTTCTTTTGTGGAAATAGTTATAAAGAACCATTTGGGTTTATATGGTCCTTGAATTTGAGGAAATTATAGGTTATTGGGATAAAAATGCGAGGTATGAGATAAAATTTATTGTTAAATTATGTTATGGTCATTTTGATGAATTTATCTCATAATTGGAATGTTATAAAATATAGTTTATGAAAAAGGACAACACACAGACCGTATGACAACCCGTTGCATTGAACAAAGATGTTGGAATCAAACCTATAACCAAAGTGTGATTGGGATTTATCGGCTACCATTGGGCTATGTGAAGTACTGGGTTAGTGTGACTAATTATTCTTAATTAAATGATTTTATTGATCAATAATAAGTTAATTTGAGATGTTATGTTTTATCGAATGGATATCCTTGGTATAGAAAAATGATTTGGTGATTAAGTGATAAATGTTATTTTAGAGGACATTTGCTCTTTTGAGAACATTATATATCTATAGAAAATAAAATACTATGGGATTTCATTTGAGGAGTAATGGTGGATTCTTATTTTGGAAGAATCTATGTTTTTTATATAGATTCAGGTTATTAATGGAAATGATTAACCTATCATAGAGTATATGTGATTTGGTTAATTACACTTTAGTATGATACTTTAAGAGTAGTTGATGTCATTTGGAGATAAATGTCCAGATTTAATCTGAAAGACTATGTGATTTAATTCTTCTGAGTTTTGGGTTTCAATATTAGTTTGGATTATATTTAAGGATTTTAAGGACAATTGTTTATCGAATGGTCTTTATTGAAATTTGGGTATTTTCTGTTTAATTTTTGAAATTAAGATTATTATTCCTTTCTATAAAAGATAATCCATTTTGGGGATCATGTGATTTTTTACTGACCATTTTGGTTTTGGTTAATCTCTAAAGACAAGGGAAAAATATAGTTATTCCTTTGTGGATTATTTAATTCTCTAGAAGTTGATTCTAGTGCTTCAGTTGTGACCAAGTCATCTTGAATTCTCATCGTTTGGAGAAAATATGAGTTAGTGGTATAGATTTATTAAAGGATAAAACTCTACTTGTAAATTAATTATATCAATTTATGTTATTAGTCAATATCATAAATAAATTCGTCAACTTTATGAAATGGGACTTAAAACAAAAAACTTTGTTCGTTTACTTTTCCTAATGGGAAACTAATGACCATTTAACCCATAACATGTTTGTGGATTTTTATTGTTAACATTATCCTGATCATGTTTTATATCTCTCTCCATCATAACTTGACACATATTTTATCTTCCATATCCATGTTTTTAACATGGAATCCTAGTATGGATTATCTCGGGTGACCTTTATACTCCTCTTTCTTTCTTTTAAAGTGATAGTTTTATTGACTCTTTTTCAATTGTGGGACTTTCAATGAAGTTCACAATCCCAATTTAAAAATTACGAGAATGCAATTCCCCAAAGTATTTAATAATTTAACACCCCAAGATTTCATATTAAGTTATTTCCTTTAAAGTAATTGAATATCTTGCACTACACTCTACACCTAGTTCGAGCGCACCACGACTTACCATACTAGCCATTCAAAATGTAGTTTTGAATAGTATTAACTGAATTTTGAATTTTATATACTCCGTATAATTTTAAAATCTATATTATGTGTTTCTTAAACATAATATAAGATCAAATTAAATTTTTTTGATAAAATAAGTATTTTTCAAAAAATGCAATTTTTCCGCCTTTTAATGGAGAAACCTTTTTATATCCAATATTTGACACTTTTATATATTTAATTTGAAAAAATAAACTTCTTTTTTAGAATAGAGACATAAAAATTTAGTTTTGATAAATTTTCGGTGCTTTTGTGACAACTTTTATATTTTAATGAATAGTGAAAAATACTGACTTTTTATTGAAAACAACTTTTTTAATCAAAATAATTTGTAGTGTTAAATTATACATTTGAATGGTTTTGAAGTATAATTAGATTATATTTATATCATTTAATCCAATTTCGGTCATTGGAAATAATTTTACATTTAAATTGAACATAAACACATATCAATCTTTTGATAGTTTTTACTTCTCAAAAACCAGCTTTGTGGTTTTGACAATGAGAATATTTTTTAAATTAATCAATACAACTTATATGTTTTTAATTTCTTAAAATAGACCTTATTTTTGAATTTTTAACATCAAAATTATATTTGGGTGAATTTTTGGTATTTTTCTAAAAATATTCAATTTTAGATGAATAGTGAAAAACACTGCGTTATTGTTTAAAGAAGACATTTTATTTAAATAATTTTTTAATTTAAATTTATTTTAAAGTAAAAATATATACATAATTCCTATATTAGTTCAATTTAATTCATTTATTTCATTTTATAATAATATTAGATCTATAAAATTTTATTGAACTTTTTACCATCTTTTACCAACCTTCTAGGCACATTTACAAAATAGAATAAAACATAATTTTACCACTTCTGTGAATTTAATTTCAAAAATACGAAAGTAACGGTTGACATCAGTAAGTAAGATGTGGTTCTATAGGATGAAAATAGTTTTTGGTGAATATTAACTTTTGATTTTTATTTACCACAGTTAAAAGTAAATAGGTAATTAAAGGTAAAAATTATATTATAATTACCCTAAAAAATTTCCTAATTCAATTAGATAAGTGTATTTTGACCAAAGTCAAACTTAGGACAAAAATATGATCATTTTTGATCCAGTTAGACTAGATTTGGACATTTATTATTTTTTGTTTAATGAAGAGTTAAAAGTGCTAAATTCAAAGCTTAATAACCAAAACATTTTTAATATAGGGTGACACAAAAGATAAATTTTTCTATAAATATTCTTTATTAAGATAAAAATATTTAATACATCAGGGTATTTTATTTATAATATGTAGACATTAAATAATTAAATTTATTTATGACATAATTATGATGCAGTAATTACCTTATTAATGAAAGACTAAAATAATTGATGTTATAAATATTAAAATAAATGTAAATTGAAACTTTTTTTTAATGCCCCGACCTTATTTACCTAGAGTCGATGCCTTATTACACAACATTGGCATGTTCCAAGGAATTATTCCTGAAATACCGATCAATTTAGTAGCCTTCGAAGTACTAGATACATTCATAAGTTTTACATTACATCGTGACATTAAAACATCAACAACATTTTTCCCCTTTTTAACAAACTTATATCCTTATCCTATCCCTGCAGAACAACCATAAAATACTTCTTCACATCCTGGAAAAAATTAAACATAAAAAGAGGTGATCTCAGATGCTCAGTAAGGATAAAAATATAGAGGAAACTTTCATAAATAAGAATAAACATTTAAGGCAATGTATAAGACTAAAAAAAATCTTTTTAAACTTAAAATTCAGCCATAATATGGAAAAGTTAAAATCAAATAATTCCATTTATTTATTCACATGGATATTCTACTAGTCGAATAATCACATGCAATATCAATAGCCACTTTCATAATGATGGAATTCATAATGACACACTTCATAACCACATAGTCAAGGACTTGTGACAAGACTACAAATAAGACTTTATCAAGGCCTTGTTCTAAGACACTAGTTTGTCTCATGAGACCTACCGATGCATTGAAGAGGTATAGTGGGCTCCACCCATCACTTACTAAGTCTAATGCATTCCTTATATGAAAAGTTCTAAACATAACATAAACATTCGTATTAAAAAAAGAAAAAAATGTCAATACTTTATCCATAAACCATGAATTGTATAAAAATAAAACATCCATAGTCAAAAAAATCACAAAACCTTGAATACAATATGGAAGTTTTGAATCATAATAAATCAAATTCAAACAAGCTTAAAATACATTAAATTATGTTGATATAGATGAAATCAAAAAAAATTTAGAGAAATATATCTTTTTATTTTGAAATCATTTAAATTTTTATAATTGTAAATGAAAACATTTATTTTTAAAATATTATTATAAGCTTTTATGGGAATATTCGACGATGTTATAAAGGTCGAAAGTATCCACACCCACTATATAAGTTAAAAAAAGATATTCTTACCTTAATATTGTCAAAAGGGTTATAAAGTACCTTGTTTGGAAAATGACGAAAAGATTCCTTTCAAAAACTATATGGTAAAATAAGGGTATAAATGACTTTAACCCATAGTCTAGTAAATAGTAAGAATGTTTTGAATTACATTTTTAAGAATACACAGATGTGGATGATAAAGAGGTCCCAGAAGATACTTATGTATTAACAACCTCAGATAAGTAAAAAGATTGTATAATTAACAATTAACTTATACTTTTACTTAGTATATGGTATGTTGACATTCTGTATAATAGTTAAAACATTTTTATTTAATTATACAAGAATCATATACCTAAATATGATATAATATATGATCTTTTAATATTTCTTTGTTAATATTATTTTAGTAGTATCATCATTCCGGGTGTTAACTAATTCATTTTCCCTTATATGATTGGTTACATAATCCATTTTTGTTATGGAATTGAGGTATTTGATTCATATAAAGAATTATATTATGTTCATAAACATTATTTTTAATCATAAAATGAAAATTGTTCCTGAATTATTATGATGGGGGATGAATCTCATCGTGTTCGTGGAGATGGTAATCCATGCGTACACACGAGAGACAATATCATTATATTGATGGTGAAATATTATAAAATTGGATGATATATCATATATATATAATAATTAACATATTATATTTATTATTTACATTAGTTATACTCATTATTATACCCATCCAATTAATGAAGTGTTTGAATAACAAATTACACCATGACGTGGAGATGGTAAGCCGTATGCACATACGCACGGTGACTTTGTCATTTATAGGATGGATAGAATAAAAAATATGGTTGTAACATATTTATAATAACATAACATTATATATAATATACTGGATTTATAATTTTATATTGGAAACAACAAAGAAAGGGGAAGTGGAAGAAGAAAAAACTTGAAAAGGGTGATGAAATATTTACCTCTTCTTCGGGATCTTCCTTTTGATTTGATCAAAAGGGATCCTTATGTTGGATTTATGACCAAATGGAGACCTCTAGGATTAAGGAAGGAAATTTGGAAGGATATTTTGGTAGGTTTTGTCTGAGCCAAATGTCTTTGGAGGTGTGAAATTAAGAGAAGGGAAAGTACCCTTTTATAAGATAGGTGAGGGTCACTTTAGGAAAAGCTTGAAATATTATTTTATAATAAAATATTTTTCGGTTTCTAATGGCTCTAATATGATATATTTATAGGATATGGCGGGGATAGGTCTACAAACTCTCAACCAATTTGTTTTAGACAGGTTTAGGTCACCATATTAAACTTATATTTTAAGTTTAACTCTTAGTTAAATAGTTTTTCATTTACCATGTCTCTTTGTATTTTTAAATTATATGGTTAATAAACTTAATATAACAAGACAATAGAACCCAAAGTGGTTCATTATTAATATATACAACCTTATCTATGTAATTTGGCCAAACATTAGAATTTTAGGAATATTATATCAATTATTAATATAGTATTTTTTTAAAAACTAAATTTTGTCAATTTTGACACTATTTAGTATTTGGTTTTTCTGAAAGTCATAAAAACTTTATTACCTAGAAATAGATACATTAAATCAATCATAACATTTCATATTCACCTATAAAATTCTTCTATGTCATGAAAACTATGAAATTATATTTATTTGGATATTTATAATACCATTTATTTGATTCTTTAATTAATAAAGTAATTACAACATCATCATTGTGTCATAAATAAATTTGATTATTTAATGTCTAAAAATTATAAATAAAATAAAATTATGTAGGAAATATATTTATCTTTATAATTAACATTTATAGTATAAAATATAACTTATATAAAACCATTTAAAAATTGTTTTACTAAAAGATATATGTTTATGTTATTTTTGTCTTTACTTTAAATTAATTAATATAAAGTGTCATTATCACTATCAAGTAGCTCTAAGTGGTCCAAAAATCTATCCAAGGATGCCCAAGGTCAGATATGTATCAACCAATAGGAATATGAAACATTTTAGGGTAATTTAATATTATTATAATAATATTTGTTTACCCTTATTTACCAGATTTACCCATTAACCGTGGTAAATAAAATATTTACTGAAGTAAATATTAATAATTTCTAAAAAAAGTTACCTATTTACACAATTTGGACCACCTGATTCTAAATATAGAATCCATTTTTCAAAATTCAAAACACATAAGTGGAAAAAATTAATTTAAAATTAATTTCCACTGTAAAAACAAAAAACGTGTTTTAAGAAATAATAACTATCAAAAGATTTACACTTATTTATGTCCAGTTTAAATGTGAAATTACATAAAATTACCTAAATAATATTAAATGATAAAAATATAATCCAACTATACTTTAAAACCGTTGAAATGTATAATTTTACATTATACATTATTTCAATTTAAAAAGTTGTTTTTAATTAAATGTTAGTATTTTTCACTATTCATTAAAATATGATTGTTATCAGAAAAACACCAAATTTTATCCAAACAAAATTTTTATGCCACAATTCTAAATAAGTAGTTAATTTTTTTAATGGAATATAAAAAAGTGTTAAATATTATATTTAAAAAGGGTTCAACTTTAAAAGGCGGTAAAATTGTTTTTTTTTTGAAAAATACTTTTTTCATCTGAAAAATTGAATTTATTCATATATTGTGTCTAAAAAAACATAATATGGATGATAAAATTATACAGAGTATATATAATTCGAAATTAAATTAATACTATTCATAACTGCTTTTTGAACGACTAGTTTGGTAAGACGTGGTGTGCTCGAACTCAGTGTTGCGTGTATCACAAGTTATTGAATTTATTTAAAGAGATAACATACTATGAAATCTTAGGTGTTAAATTCTCCCCTCCTTACATAAATTGTGTCCTTACAATTCGATTGTTTTTTCAAAAATAAATAGTTAAAAATATAAAAATACCTTTGTAGAAAACGCAGATCGGAAGTTGGGTTAATAAAATTTAGTCTTAATAAGAGGGAAAGGGAAATGAAAAAGTCACCAGAAAATTATTATCTCAATTAGGAGAACATTAGTGGAAATTATATACACATAATTGGAGGAAAAACATAAATATTTATTGGAAGTTCTTGAGGTTATCAATCATAAACAAGTGTAAAATTGAGGGCCTCAAATCCATCGATCTAAGATGATGTAAAATATCATCATTTCCAAAAAATGGTATTAAGATAACACATTTTTGGTTTTAAGATCCCTTCCCCAAAGTTTAAGAATTTATTTATTCATAGAATAAGAGGAAAAAATATATATATACTTGACAAGTAGAGTTTCATCCTTCAACTAATTCCTACCACAAACTCATCTTTTACTCCAAAAGATAATAGAATTCAAAAATATTCTATTTATCCTAGTCGTATAGGGTTCCAAAAATAATGAATTTATAAAAATTTTTCCAAATATTAAAAAAACTACATAATACAAACCCGAACATCATATATGCCAGTGGTAGGTGATCCACCCTATTCACCCTTCGGTTGCAGGTTCAAGTCTCAAGGCCTTTCCAGATGCGATGGGTTGTCGCCCAACCTCCGGGTTTTACTTTTTATCACAATCTAAAAAAAAAACATTAAGAAATTATTTAGCCTTAATAATAGTATCCAACGTCAATATTAATACATTCCAACGTTTATACTTATCCAAAATACTTCTATCCAAACTCACAGTACAAAATTTATAAGGAAGGTAAAAAAAAGAAGGTCTCTTTTTCCACGTAATAACATATGAATACCTTCATCATGTATTCATTTAAAACATGGTAATACCCTGAATTACCATAAAACCTTATTGAGTAAATTCATGATCTTTTTTACCTTATAGAATACTAGATGTATTCTTTAGATAATTTTTTTTGGAATATTCCAACAATGATAGAATAAACAAACCATTAATCAGTTCCAAGGTAGTAAAAAATATTCAATATAATTTATCCAAATCAACCATCTCTTATTCCAAAATCGCTACCTCAGTATCAGGACCAAATTATGGTTTAACTTTACTTCAACCATGATTTTTCCAAAAAGTTTAACCGGAAACTGTGTCACATTACTTGGTACCATACAATCTCAAATCCTTAATGAAATAGTACTGTAGTAAAATCATTATTTATTTACACAATTCATATAACCAATACATCATTGATACAAAACTTAAATTAAATAATTATTTAATAACAATATAATAAAACTAGTCATTCTTCTTCATTTTTGGTCATATAATAACTTTATTATTATCCAAAATCATCATTTGCGCATACTATGATGATTTGGAAATTGATTCGCGTAGTGTCCCAACTCCTTGCAGATTAAGCATTGTAGATTTGAAACCTTTTTCTTACCCTTGGAATCACGTACTTGGTGTCCTTTTTCTCCACACTTATAACAAACTCATATTCCCTTCAAGCATTTACCAAGGTGATTCTTTCCACAGTTATCACATATGGGAAAATCCTTCTTTCCCCTCTTCCCTTTACCCATATTTTTCTCTACCATCCTTTTCTTCTCTTGCTTCCCTTCAAAGCCACAGGACTCAGAGAATTCTTTACCTATATTATTAACACATGATATTATTTCTTCATATAATGAGAATACGTGGGAGACTATTTCCCTATTAAATTTTGTCTTAATACCATGAAAGATACGATCCTTCTTAATCTTTCGATCATGAATGTTGCTAGAATTCTCATTCCTTCTACTAGGTCCCATCTCTAAACAATGGCATACATGAGGTTAGTTTATGAATCACAATGCATAATTCCAAACATGTAAAATACCTAACGTAGATTGAAAAGATTATGCATATAATCAATAATAATAAAATGTTTTCTTTGAGGAAGTATTTACTCCTAAATCATTCATAATGTCTTTTAATGAAAATTTGAATTATCCGAAGCATATCCTCCGGGAGTGTCGAAACCAAGAGTGCACCAGGGCCCATTGTCGTGTACCAGGATACCCAGGTCAAGCCTGAAACTCCTTGTTAGATTTTTCCCTCCTAGGTATATCTGTTCTAGAGTCTCCTCTAGATGTTCATATCCAAACATGGATGTATTGCTTGAAAAATACACAAAATCTCTACATTACCAAAATTATAGGAAGTTATTCTATACCAATCCTCAAAGTCAATCTTAGGGTAATGTTTTCTAATTAGAGTTTTTCTAAATCTAGTTTCCAAGCTATGTACTAAACATCCTCTGATGAAAATTGTAATGTCCCGACCCCAGTTACCAAGAGTTGGTACATTATTATATAACATTGGCATGATACAAGGAATCATGTCCTGAATGACCGATCAGTTCAGTAGCCTTAGAATTACTAGATACATTCATAAGTTTTACATTACATCATGAAATAAAAACATAAACAACATTTTCCCCCTTTTTAACACACTTATATCCTTATCTTATACCTATAGGTCAACCATAACATACTTCTTCACATCCTAGGAAAAATAAAACATAGAAATGGGTGAGCTTAGATTCTCAATAAGGATAAAAATATAGCAGAAACGTTCAAAAATAAGCATAAACATTTATAGCAATGTATAAGTCTAAAAAAATGCCTTTTAAACTTAAACTTCAACATAATATGGAAAAGATAAAATCAAATAATACCATTTACTTATTCAAATAGATATTCTACTAGTCGAATAATCACATGCAATATCAATAGCCACTTTCATAACGATGGAATGTACAATGCCAGACTTTATAACCACTTAATATAGGCCTTGTGCCAAGACTACAAATAATATTTTCTCAAGGCCTTGTGAAAAGACATTAGTTTGTCTCATGAGACCTACCGATTCATCGAGGATCTATAGAGGGCTCCACCCGTCACCTACTAAGTCCAAAACAGTCCTCCTATGAAAACGTTTAAACATAACATAAACATTAGTATTAAAACTAGCATACGAAATGTCAATACATTATCCTTAAACCAATAATGGTATACAAATAAAACATACACAGTCAAACATATCACAAACCTTCAATAAAATATGGATGTTTTTTATCACAATAAATCAACTTCAAACAAGCTTAAAATACATCAAAGGATATTGACATAGAAGAAATAAAAACTTTTTTTAGAGAAATATCACATTCTATTTTAAAATAATTTAAAAGTTATATAGTTATAAAAGAAAACATTTATTTTTAAAATATTCTTATAAGCTTGTATGGGAAGCTTTTATGATTTTATAACAGTGTAAAATAGCCACACCCGTCATATAAGTTAAAAAAAATACATTCTTACCTTAATTGTTTCGAAAAGGTCATAAAGTACCTTGTTTGGAAAACAAAGGTAGGATTCCTTTAAAAACATATATGGTCAAATAAGAGTATAAATTAATTTAACCCATATTCTAGTAAATATTAAGAATGTATTGAATTACATTTTTATTAAAACATGGATGCGGATGATAAATAGGTCCTAGTAGATACTAACATATTAACAACTTCAGATAAGTAAAGAGATTGAGGAATTAACCCATACCTTATACTTTTACATAGTCGATGGAATGTTAACCTCCTGTATAATAGTTAAAACATTGTTATTAATTTATACAATAATAATATACATAAATATGATATCATATAAGATCTTATAATATTAATTTGCAAACAATATTTTAATAGTATCATTGTTTCGGGTGTTAACTGATTCATTTTTTCTTATATGATTGGTTACATAAGACATGTTTATTATGGATAGGATGTATTTGATTAATATACATAATTATATTATGTTTATAAAAATTATTTTTAATCATAAAATGAAAATTATTCTTGAATGATTAATATGGGGAATGAATCTCATCACGTTCGTGGAGACGGTAATACGTACTTACACACGAGTAACAATATCATTATATCGATGGTGAAATCATATGTAATTGGATAGTACATCATATATACAGAATAATTAACATGTTATATTTATTATTTACATAATTTATAATCATTATGATACCAATCCAAATAATGATGTTTTTGAATAACAAACTACACCACGACGTTGAGATAGTAAGCCATATGTATGCACGTATGATGACTTTATCATTTATAGGATGGATAGAATAAAGAATACGGTTTTACCATATTAATAATAACATAAAATTACATAGAAAATTATGGAGTTATTATTTTATAATTTAAAAAACAAAAAAAGAGGAAGTGGAATAAGAAAAGAACTTCAAAGAGGTGATGAAATATTTACCCATTCTTCGGGTTCTTACTTTTGATTTGAACAAAATGGCTCTTTAGTTTGGCTTTCTGAACAAAGTAAGGCCTCTAGGATGAAGGGAGGAAAGTTGGGAGGATATTTCAATAGGGTTTGGCTGAGCTAAATTGATTTGAAGGTGTGAAATTAAGAGAAGGGTAAGTACCCCTTTATAAGAGAGGTGAGGGTCACTTTAGGAAAAGCTTGAAATATTATTTTATAATAAAATAATTTTCAGTTTTAAATGAGTAGAAAATGATTTATTTAAATGATAATGTGGGGATGGGTCGAAAACCACTAAACCAATAGGTTTTAGATAGGTTTAGGTCACCATATTTACCTTATCTTTTAGATTTAACTCTTAGTTAAATAGATTGTCATTTACCTTGTCTCTTGGTATTTTTATATTATATGGTTAATAAACTTACTATAACAATCCAAGAGAACCCAAAATGGTTCATTATTAATATATATAACTTTATCTTAGTCCTTTTTCATAAAATTAGATTTTTAGGAATATTATATCAATTAATAATATAGTATTTTTTTTAAAAACTAAATTATGTCAATTTAGAAACTATTTAGTATTTGGTTTTTGTGAAAGTCATCACAATATGATTAATTCAAACAAGATACATTTAATCAATACTAATATTTCATATTCACCTATAAAATTTTTGTATGTCATAAAAAATTTGAAATTATATTTATTTTAATAGTTATAATAACATTTATTTGATACTATAATTAATAAGGTAATTACTGCATCATCATTG
Organism: Viscum album; assembly: GCA_963277665.1. Classification (NCBI taxonomy): domain Eukaryota; kingdom Viridiplantae; phylum Streptophyta; class Magnoliopsida; order Santalales; family Viscaceae; genus Viscum; species Viscum album. The sequence continues at coordinate 177,140,101 of OY728153.1, read as the reverse complement.
TGTGATAAATAAATTTAATTATTTAATGAATAAAAATTATAAATACAATACCATTATGTATGAAATATTTTTATCTTTCTATTTAATATTAATTATTGAAATGATAACTTATATAACACCTTGTAAAAATTGTTTTACTAAAAGATATATGTTTATGTCATTTTAGTTTTTACTTTAAATTAATTAATATAAAGTGTCACTATCACTCTCATGTGGCTCCAAGTGGTCCCAAAATCAACCCAAGGATGACCATGGCCAGAAACGTATCAACCAATATGAATAGGATACATGTTAGAGTAGTTTAATATTATTATAATAATATTTTCTTTCCCTTATTTACCAGATTTACCCTTTAACCATGGTAAATAAAATATTTACTGAAGAAAATATTCATAATGTCTAATTTTTTTTACCTATTTACACAATTTGGACCACCTGATTCCAAATTTGGAATCCATTTTTCCAAATTCAAAACACATAAGCAAAAAAATTAATTTAAAATTAATTCCCATTGTCAAAACAAAAAATGTTTTTTTACTAAATAATAACTATAAAAAGATTAAAACTGGTTTATTTCCAGTTTAAATGTGAAATTACATCCAATGACCTAAATTATATTTAATTATAAAAAAATAATCTAATGATATTCTAAAACCATATAAATGTATTGTAACATCCCAAGTAAATAAATAATAAGACATATTTCATATTTATTAATATTTTTCAATTAAATATTAATTTTACTTTAAAGTGGTTTCTATGTTCGATAGCCTACCCGATACACAGCAACGGGTTTCATTGAAATCTTACGTTGCACACTAATAATATAATATTATTATTTTAAATCATAGTTAACTCCCAGCCATTGTATTAGCGGTAATGAACAAAAATAACTACAATATTATTATACATGTCTGTTAAATGTATTTACATTTCTCCAATAAAAAGATAGAGGCTTAAAATATTAATAAATCTAATTTTAAGCATAATCTACATTAAATGGTCCATTTTCCGCCTTTTAATGGAGAGACATCTTTAAATATAGTTCTGGTCACTTCAATACATTCTAATTGACCAAATAAAATCCTTCTTTAAATGGGGTCATCAAAATTTACTTTGTGTAAATTTCTGGAATTTTTCCGATAAAGTTCATTTTTAATGAATAGTGAAAATATTGTATTTTAATTCAAAACTACATTTTAATCTAATTTATTTACATGGATAGATTATCTTTTTAATTGGTTTCAAAGTGTAATTATATTATATTTTTACCATTTAATTCAATGTTGGTCATTGGAAGTAATTTCACTTTGAAATTGGACATAAGCACGTGTAAATCTTTTGATAGTTATTGTTTCCTAAAGACACACTATTTTTTTTGACAACAGGAATTAATTTTAAATTAATTAATTCCAATTTTATGTTTTAAATTTTTCAAAATAGAAATCATTTTTGAATTTTTAATATCAAATAATTCTTAATCTCAATTTTTGGTATTTTTCTGAAAAACTTCAATTTTTGATGAATAGTGAAATCACTTAGTAGTAGTTAAACAAACTACATTTTTCATTTAAATGAAAATTTTACCAATTCTGTGAATTGAATTTGGAAAATCCGATATACATGGTTGTTATTAGTAAGTAAAATTGGTTTCAATAAGATTAAAATAATATTTTGTGAATAGTAACTTTTGACTTTTATTTACCATAGTTATAGATAAATAGAGTAATTCAAGGTAAAAAGAAAATTATGATACTTAAAAATTATCTTAACACTTGCCCAAATATTATTGGTTGAGTCATTAACGACCATGGGAATCTTTGGGTCGATTTTGCGACCCCATTGAGCCACTTGGGAGTGATAATGACAATTTAGATTAATTAATTTAAACTAAAGGCCAAAATGACATAAAAAATCTTTTAGTAATTAATTTTTACGTGGTGTTATATAAGTAATATTTTTTACTATAAATATTCATTGGAAATCTAAAAATATTTCCTATATCATGGTATTTTTCTATAATTTTTAGACATCATATAAATTTAATTATTTATGACACAATAATGATGTAGTATTTACCTCATTTATAAATGATTTAAATAAATAAGATTATAATGATTAAAATACTATCCAAAACATGTACAATTCTGATTGGATGATTTTATTTTGAATATGAGTCATCTTATCTTGGACTTTAATGATTTTTGGTTCTTTTGAAACTGAATATAAGTTTATAATAAAATAATATTTTCACACTTTCCTAAAGAGCCCCTCCTCTCCCTTATAAAAAGCTCTCACTTATAACCAATTCGTCACACCTCTAAAGCCTTTTGGATCATCGAAATTCTACCCAATTAATCTCCCTACATTTCTCTCCTCATCTTAGAATCCTTACCTTTGGCATAAGGCACTTTAAGAATTCCTTTTGGTTCAAACCAAAAGAAGTTACCCAAATTAAAGGTAACAGTTTCTCTTAACTTCTTTTCATTTATTTTACTTCTCCAACCCCTATAATATTTTTATTCCTTTATTTTATAACAAAACCAGTATCCTCAATATAATATGATTTTTTTATGATAAGTATTCTAACTACACTTACACACACCTCCTTCTAATGGGTGAATAACACAATGTTCTTGTGGATGGAAAACTAACGCCTCATGAAAAAATGATTGTTCAATTACATCCTACCACCTCTCAAGGTGGCCATTATGATGGAACTATATTTATATATGATATATATTATGTTTATGATTTATTTATGCTTTTGTATTTTCCATTTATATCATACCTTTATGGTTTTCGTTATGTGTAAACATGATAATTTCATTTGAGGAAGTGCGAACTACCGCCCCCTCAAAGTGATATAACTCATTAATTCCATATGTGGGATGTATAAAAAATAGAGTTAATGATATTATATATGATATTATATATGATATTATAAACTAATTATAATTTACCTATATATCATTATGTTTTAATTCCATTAAAATAAGAAATAGAAATGAAAGTAGTGTTCATGCGTACGTACGGCTTATCGTCTCCATGAACAGTGAATTTCATTTCTTACCTCCAAATGATATGAACTATTATAAATATATATAAATACTGGATATATATGATATATATAATATCTAAATAATTAATTTCATTCTAGATATATTGGACTATTGACCACATGGACAACTTTTAAATATAAGGTGTTCATTTTTTACTAAAGTACCAAATATCTAAATAATGAACGTTATTAACTTAAATGATTATATAATGTTTATAACATGGTAATAAGTGATATAAAAGGAATAATAAACTTGAAAAAGGTTCATAAGAAAGTATAAATTAACTTTAGTTTATTATTCATGAGATTAAAGTATGAACGGGTCAAGTCAGACACGAGGTAAGGGACTTCGTCTCAATCTCCTTTCATTGAGACATATTTAGTTCTATACACGACTTTATTTTATACGATGTATAAACCCCTTTGAATTTTTATTTCATTAAAAGTGAATCTTTTTATATGAATTGTTTTACTAAATGACAAAAAGGAATTTTTTTACTTAAGCGGTGACAACGACCTTTCCGTCGCCGTGAGTATTATTTGATATTTGGCATCCTTAACAAACAGAAATGTTTTTAAAAGGAAAAATAAATACCATATAATCTTTTTACATATTTTGGTATTGAAAATGATTCTGAGAATGGATTTATTATTTCAATATCTCGAAATGATATTTTGTTATTGCAATGTGGGAATTTTATCTTTCCATTATGCTTATGTTATGTGTTATGATCATGTTATGGTTCTTGGGAATTATTTATGTATATGAGTGGTCTCATGATTAAACTAGGGTGGGTGAGCCCAAGATATCTCTCCAATTCATTGGGTAACGTGATGGAGGTAAACGTGAATGTTTCTCCTAAGAGATTTAGGGAATATACTGTGATGGTTATTCAAAAGTAACTCCCTATGTAGCTGTGATAGATACAATGTAAGTATGATTTGAATTCCCCAAAATATCTTTATGATTTATGATTTTCTATGTGTTATTAATAAATATTTTTATTTCATGAGGTAAGTAAAAGAGTTAATGTTTTGAATGTACTGATGGACTAATGTTTTCTTTTTTTGTCTTATAACCCTTACTGACCTTTTTATGCTCATCCCAAGTTTTGAAATGTTTTCACATGACATAAAAATGAATAGGGTCAAGGATGGGATCAAGTAAAAGTCATGCTATTTAAAACATGGAACTATACATGACTCTTTTTTTCAAGAGTTTTTATTTTATGAAAAAAATGGAAACTGTGTAGAAGGGTCTACTTTGTAATCTTTTGAGATGTAATAGTTATGTACTAATTCTCTAAAACTCAAAACCTGAATATATCCTCAATGTGAATTATTCATTTAATTAAATATTATGTAATGTTTGAGGCCGAGTCCTTATAGTTGGCATCAAAGGTCATTTTAGACAACTTTTGGAGTTATTTTATTGTTAAATAAATTCCCATAAATTAATTTATGGTAATATTGAAATGATATAGAATTTACAAATTACCATGTTGCTTCGCCTAATATATTTATGTGTTCATAATGGTTTTATGTAGAGGAAACATGGAAAATATGTTGGGACGACATTAGGAGGAAGACAACCATCCAAATCAGCAACCTGAGATGGTCATAATCGAATTTGAATAGTTTGTTGCAGTGATGGAACAGTTGACTTAGGCTATAAATGGTGGTGGTATCCATGTATGAGATCAGCTAGATCAACCACAGAGGAACATGTCAGTAGTGGAGCATTTCATGAGGTAACATCCCACCTCATTCAAAGGATCATCTGACCCGATGCTAGCAGAGGGGTGGAGTAAACCACTGGAAAAGATTTTTGATGTCATGGTTTGTTCAAAACATCAAAACATTAGTCTCGATGTTTACCATTTTCAAGGTGAATCTGATCAGTGGTGTTCGATGGTGAAAAATATCAGGGCTAGTGAATATATTGATGCTCTCGATTGGGATGAATTCAAAGGTATGTTTCTTGAGAAATATTTTCCTAAGGTGGTTCATCTTAGAATGGAAAAATAATTCCTGGAATTGAGGCAGGAGGATGACTCAGTGGCTGCTTATGATGTAAATTCACTCGACTGGCAAGGTATTCTCCAAATTTGATATGAGATCTTGATAGTAAAATCAACTATTTTTACTCAGGATTAAAGCCAATGTATCGAATGGAATTAGCTTCTCGTGAGTTCAGAAATTATAAAAAAATTGTTCTTTGTGTGGAGAAGGTGGAAATGGAGTTTGTTGATGATCAGGTGTTCTTTGAAAAACAACATAATAAGAGGTCTAGGTGGAAGGTGAAAGAGAAGAGCTCTTTAAAAAGAATGAAGGTAAGAAAATTAAGTTTATAGTTTGTGAAAATTGTTTTAAAAATCATGTTGGGGAATGTCTTTTGAATTTGGGTAAGTGCTATTCATGTTGTAAAATGGGACATATAGATCGTAATTGCACTGAAAAAGATTTGGGTAATGGTAAGACAAAATCTAAATTACAGTCAGTAAATTATTTTAAGTGCAATGAAATGGGTCATTATGGAAATGAGTGTCCGACAAAGAACTCAAATGAAGGAATGAAGCCGGACTACAAGCAGAAAGGGGTAGTGAAATCCTTTGCAACTACTTCAGCAGATGTTGGGTCATCAAATGAAGTTGTATCAGGTACACTGTTTGTTTGTTCATATTATGCCAATGTGTTGTTTGATTCAGGGTCTACACACTCTTTCATTTCTGAGATGTTTTCTAGTAAATTGGGAATTCCATCTCAATATATGAATATAGAACTTAAGGTAAAAACAACTGGAGGAAATGTTGAGAAAAAAAGAAAATATAAGAACATTCATGTCCTTGTGTGCGGAAAGAATCTACCTAAAAATCTTATTGTTTTTCCTTTATAAGAGTTTGATGTTATTTTGGGCATGGATTGGATATCTGTTTATCATGCTAAGATTGACTGCAGAGATAAATAGGTTTCTTTTTAGAAAGATTTACAGTTTGTGTACAAGAATGGACCCTTTTTTTATAACATATCAGGAAGTTGAGAAAATAGTAAAAGATGGTAATTAATGTTACCTTGCACATATTGTTTAAAATAATGGAACTATTCAGATTAATGTTGTGCTAGTGGTAAATGAGTACCTTGATGTTTTTTCTGATGAGTTGTATGGTATTATTTCCTGGTTGAGAATTTGAATTTACTATTGAATTAGTTCTTGATGCTAAGCCAATTTCCAAACCCCCTTATCGAATGGCTCAAATTGAACTTTGAGAGTTAAAGAAGCAATTGTAGGAGTTATTAGATAAAGGTTTCATTTGACCTAGCACATCACCATAGGGCGCTCCTATATTTTTTGTTAAAAATAAGATGATTCAATGAGAATTTTCATTTATTATAGAGAATTGAATAACATCACTATTAAGAACAAGTATCCTTTACCTCATATCGATGATTTGTTTGATCATCTCCTAGGAGATCAATATTTTTCAAAGATTGACCTAAGATCGGGGAACCATCAGTTGAAAGTAAAGGAAACAGACATTTTGAAGACCGCATTTCGTACTAGATATAGCCATTATGAATTTGTTGTTATGCCTTTTGGTTTAACCAATTCACCTGCTATATTCATGGATCTTATGAATATAATTTTCCATGAGTTCTTAGATAAGTTTGTGTTTATGTTCATTGATGATATATTGGTTTATTCCAAAAGTAAGGAGGAACATGAAATTCATTTAAGGGTCATCTTTAAAACCTTAAAGGAAAAGAAACATTAGGGGAAATTCAGAAAGTGTGAGTTTTGTTTATAAAAAAAATTATTTCCTTAGTCACGTTGTTTCAAAAAATGGCATAACTGTTGATACTACTAAAACAAAAGTTGTTGAAGAATGTCCAAGACCCACATATATAACCGTGATTCATAGATTTCTTGGTTTGGCAGGTTATTACAGGAGGTTTGTTGAATATTTTTCACGGTTATCTAGTCTAATGACTAAGTTAACTCGAAAAGGTGTTAAGATCATCTGGACAAAACAATGTGATGATTGTTTTCAGGAATTGAAAAGAAGATCGGTGAATGCTCCAGCATTGGCACTGCCATCCAGAAATGGTGAGTTTGTTATCTATAGTGATGCTTCGTTGAAAGGAATTGGTTGTGTCCCAATGCAGAATGATTAGGTAATTTCTTATTCATCATGTCATTTTAAACCACATGAGTTAAATTACCCTACAGATGATTTGGAATTAGCTATTGTTTTTTTTGCTTCAAAAATGTGGAGGCATCATTTGTATGGAGAAAAGTGTGAAATATATACTGACCAAAAAAGTTTAAAGTATATATTCACTCAAAAATAATTAAACACTAGACAAAGGAGATGGCTAGAATTAATCAAGGATTATGATTGCATGATCCATTGCCATCCAAGAAAAGCAAATAAAGTGGATGATGAATTGAGTTTAAAATGTAATTATTCATTAACCATGTTACATTTAGAATAAGATCCCTTGGTTTTTTATATGATAATATTTGGCATAGAAGTTGTTGGTGTAGAAAATTATTCTTTTTTGTATCAGGTTCCAGTGATATCATCTCTATCAGACAAAATTATGCAAGCACAGAAGGAAGATATTGAGTTATAGAAAAAGGTAGAGTTGGTTCAGAAGGGTAAGTTTCCTGAATTTAACATTGATAATGATTGTGTCTTGAGATTTGGAAAGAGATTATGTATTCCTTGTAATTCACAGTTGAAGAATGAGTTGTTATGTGAAGCTCATAGTTCCCCATTTTCAGTTCATCCTGGAAGTAATAATATGTACATAGATCTTTGTGAGTTTTACTGGTTGGATGGAATGGAAAGAGATATTTCTGATTTTACTGTGAAGTGTTTGAATTGTCAGCAGGTTAAAGCAGAGTGGTAGTTACCGAAAGGGATGCTTCAGCCTTTACTGATGCCAGAGTAGAAATGGAAAAATATATCCATGGACTTCATTGTGGGATTACCAATGACATCTCGAGTTAATAATGAAATCTGGGTTATTGTTGATCGATTGACTAAATATGCTCATTTCCTTTCTATTCGAGATACATTTTATCTAGATATACTATCTCGGGTTTATGTTGAAAAGATATCCAGGTTGCATGGAGTTCCCCTATCCATTGTATCTGACCGTGATCCTAGGTTTACTTCTAACTTTTGGAAAGGCCTTTAGAAGTCATTGGGTACTGAATTAAATTTTAGTACAGCTTTTCATCTTCAATCAGATGGTAAATCAGAAAGAACAATTCAAATATTGGAGGATATGTTACGTGCTTTCTCAATGGATTATCAGGGAAGTTGGGACCAACATATTTCTTTGGTTGAATTATCATATAATAACAGTTTTTATTCCAGTATACATATATCTCCATTTGAGGCATTATATAGAAAGCATTGTCGAACTCCAACTTTTTATGATAAAGTAGTTGAAAGGAAGCTGATGGGACTAGAATTAGTAGAAGAGATGGCAGAGAAAGTTCAGTTGATTCAGAAGCACATTAGAATAGCTCAGAGTAGACAGAAACGTTATGTAGATAACTGGAGGAAGGATCCATCTTTTGAGGTAGGTTATCATGTCTTTCTCAAAGTTTCTCCATGAAAAAATGCGATGCATTTTGATAAGAAGGGAAAGTTGAGTCTGAGGATCATTGGATCTTATGAAATCCTGGAGAAAGTTGGATCACGTACAGAGTGGCTTTACCTCAAAGTTTATCCCAAGTACACAATGTTTTACATGTTTCGATGTTGAGAAAGTATATGCCATATCCATCTGAGGTTTTGAGTCCAGAGGTAGTTCAGTTGGAATAAAATCTCTCTTATGAAGAAAAACCAGTATAGATTCTTGACTGAAGAGAGAAAGTGTTGCGGAATAAGGTAATTCACCAGGTAAAGGTTTTGTGGAAAAACCACATGGTTGAAGAGGCAACGTGGGAATCTGAAAATTCTATGAGGGATAAATACCCCCACTTATTTTGATAAGTAAAATTGCGAGGACATAATTCCCAAAATGGGGGAAGGATGTAACATACCAGGTAAAGAAATAATAATTCATATTTTATATTTATTAATATTTATGAGGTAAATATTAATTTTACTTTAAAGGGGTTTCTATGTTCAATAGCATACCCGATACGCAATAACGGTTTTCTTTGAAATCATTCGTTGTACACTAATAATATATTATTATTATTTTAAATGGCAGTTAACTCCTAGTTGTTGTATTAGAGGAAATAAAAAAACTAACTAAAATATGATTATACATGTCTGTTAAATGTATTTACATTTATCGAATAAAAAGTTAGAGGCTTAAAATATGAATGAATCTAATTTTAAACATAATTTACATTAAACTGTCGATTTACCACCTTTTAATGGAGAAACCTCTTTAAATATAGTTTTGTTCACTTTAATACATTCTAATTAACCAAATAAAATCCTTATTTATAATGGGGACATGAAAGTTTAATTTTTGTAAATTTTTGGAATTTTTCCGACAAAGTTCATTTTGTAATGAATAGTGAAAATATTGTATTTTAATTCAAAATTTCATTTTAATCTAATTTAGTTATATTGTTAGATTATGTTCTTAATTGGTTTTAAAGTTTAATTATAATATATTTTTACCATTTAATCCAATTATTTTCATTGGAATTAATTTCACTTTGAAATTGGACATAAACAAGTGTCAATGTTTTGATAGTTATTGTTTCTTAAAAACACGCTATTTGTTTTAACAACGGGAATTAATTTTAAATTAATTAATTCCACTTTTATGTTTTGAATTTATCAAAATTGACATAATTTTTTAATTCGTAATATCAAATAAGGCTTTGGCTTAATTTTTGGTATTTTTCTGACAAAACTTCAATTTTTGATGAATAGTGAAATCACTTAGTAGTAGTTAAAAATACTAACTTTTTCATTTAAATTAAATTTTACCTCTTTTGTGAATTGAATTTAAAAAATCCGACATACATGGTTGTTATTAGTAAGTAAAATTTGGTTCAATAAGATGAAAATAATTTTGGGTGAATAGTAACTTTTGACTTTTATTTACCACAGTTAAAGTTAAAGAGGGTAATTCAAGGTAAAAAGAAAATTATAATAATTCCAAATTACCTTAACACTTGTCTAAACCTTATTGGTTGAGTCATTAAAGACCATGGGCATCTTTGGGTCGATTTTGGGACCCCATTGAGCCACATGGAAGTGATAATGACAATTTAGATTAATTAATTTAAAGTAAAGGCCAAAATGACATAAACAAAAATATTTTAGTAATTAATTTTTATATGGTGTAATATAAGTAATATTATTTACTATAAATATTCATTGGATATAGAAAAATATTTCCTATATCATGGTATTTTTTTTTATAATTTTTAGATATCAAATAAATTAAATTATTTATGACACAATAATGATGCAGTATTTACCTCATTAATAAATGATTTAAATAAATATGATTATAATGATTAAAATATTATCCAAAACATGTCCAATTATGATTGAATGATTTTATATCGAATATGAGTCATCTTATATTTGACTTTAATGATTTTTGGACCCTTTATAACCAGATATAAGTTTATAATAAAATAATAATTTCACACTTTCCAAAAGAGCCCCTTCTCCCCTTATAAAAAGCTCTCAATTATAACCAATTCCTCACACCTCTAAAGCCTTTTGGATCATCCAAACTCGGAAAAATTAATCTCCCTACATCCCTATCCTTATTCTAGAAGCCTTACCTTTAGCATAAGGCACTTTAAGAAGTCCTTTTAGTTCAAACCAAAGGAAGTTACCCAAATTAAAGGTAACAGTTTCTCGTAACTTCTTTTCTTTTATTTTACTTCTCCAACCACTATAATATTTTTATTACTTTATTTTATAACCAAAATAGTATCCTCAATATACTAGTATGTTGTTATGAGAATTATTTTAACTACACTTACACACACCTCAATCTAATGGGTGAAGAGCATAATGTTTCTTTGGATGAAAAACTAAGGCCTCACGAAATGATGATTGTTCAATTACCTCCTACCGCCTCTAATGGTGGACATTATGATGGGAATTTATTTATATAGGATATATATTATTTTTATGATTTCTCTATGCTTTTGTATTTCCATTTGTATCATAACTTTATGGTTTCCATTATGTGTAAACACGATAATTTCATTTGAGGAAGTGCAGACTACCGCCCCCTCAAAGTGATATCACTCTTTAATGATATATGTGGGACTGATAAAGGATGGAGTTAATGATATTATATATGATATTACACTGGAATTATAATATACCTATGTATCATTATTTTTTAATTCCATTAAAATAAGAAATAGAAATGAAATCAGCGTTCATGCGTACGTACGGCTTACCGTCTCCAGGAACGGTGCATTTCATGTCTTACCTCCAAATGATATGTACTGTTATAAATATATATATATATATATATATATATATATATACTGGATATATATGATATATATGGTATCTAAATAATGAATTTCAATCTGGATATAATGGACTATTGACCACATTGACAACTTGTAAATATAAGGTGTTCATTTTTTACTCAAGTAGCAAATATCAACAAAATGAACGTTATGAACTTAAATGATTAAATAATGTTTATAACATGGAAATAAGTGATATAAAAGGAATAATAAACTTGAAAAAGGTTCTTAAGCAAGTAGAAATTAACTTTATTTTATTATTCAGGAGATTAAAGAACGAAGGGGTCAAGTCGGACACGAGGTAAGGGACTTCGTCTCAATCTCTTTTCATTGAGGCATATTTAGTTTTATACATGAATTTATTTTATAGGGTGTATAAACCCATTTTAATTTTAATTTCATTCAGAGGGAATATTTTTATATGAAACGTTTTACTAAAAGAGAAAAAGGTACATTTTTTCTACGTAAGCGGTGACAATGACCTTTCCGCTACTGCGAGTATTATTTGATCTTTGGATTCCTTAACAAGCTAAAATGTTTTTAAAAGGAAAAATAAATACCATTTAATCTTTTTAAATAAATTGGTATTGAAAATAATTTTGAGAATTTATTTATTATTTCAATATCTCGAAATGATATTTTGTTATTGCAATGTGGAAATGTTATCTTTCTTTTATGCTTATGTTATTTGTAATGATCACATTATGGTTCTTGGGAGTTATTTACGTATACGGGTGGTTCCATGATAAACTGAGGGAGGGTGAGACCGAGATAGCTCTCCAATGCATTGGGTAACGTGACAGAGGTAAACTTGAATGTTTCTCCTAAGAGATCTGGGGAATATACTGGGATGGGTATTCCAAAGTAACTCCTTATGTAGATGTGATAACATCAATGTAAGTATGATATGAATTCCACATGTTAACATTATGATTTATTATTTTCTATGTGTTATTAATAAATCTTATGATTTCATGAGGTAAGTAATAGAGTTCATGTTTTGTATGTATTTTTGAACTAATGTTTTCATTATTTTCCTTATAACACTTACTAAGCTTTTTATGCTCATCTCAAATTTTGAAATGTTTTTGCAGGACTTAAAGATGAATGTAGTCAAGGATGGGATCAAGGAAAATTCATTCTGTCTAAAACATGGAACTAGAAATGACTCTTTTTCCAAGAGTATTTATTTTATGAAGAACTGGAAACTGTGTAGAAGTGTCTACTTTGTAATCTTTTGATATGTAATAGTTATGTCCTAATTATCTAAAACTCTAAACCTAAAAATATCCTCAATGTGAATTATTCATTTAATTAAATATGATTTAATGTTTAAGGCCTGGTCCTTATATGTTTAATTTAACATTATTAATTTTTTCGATTAAAAAAGTTGTTTTTAATTAAAATTTAGTAGTTTTCACTATTCATGAAAATATAAAAGTTATCAGAAAAACACAAAATTTTATGAAAACTAAATTTTTCTGTCCCAATTCTAAAGAAGATGTTTATTTTTTCAAATTTAATATAAAAAAAGTGTCAAATATTGTATTTAAAAATGGTTCTCCATTAAATGGTGGTAAAATTGCATTTTTCGAAAAGTACTTTTTTATCTGAAAATTTGAATTTGTTCTTATATTATGTCTAAAAAATAATATAGATGTTAAAATTATATGGAGTATATAAAATTCATAATTCAGTTAATACTATTCATAACCACTTTTTGAATGACTAGTTTGGTTAGTTGTGGTACACTCGAACTCGGTGTTGCGTGTTGCGCTAGTTATTAAATTTTTTTAAGAGATAACGTACTATGACATTTTGGGGTGTCACACTTTTGATTCCATATACAAATTTTCTAGGTTAATATTACATTTAGGGTTTATAAAATATATTTTTGTCTAAGAAATATGTTTTTTATGATTTTAACAAAAACCAAATACTAAATAGTGTAAAAATTGACATAATTGAGTTTTTAAAACAAATTCTATTTTATTAAATTATATAATAGTCCTAAAAATATAAGTTTTTGCCAAAGGACTTATATAATGATATATATGTCATTAATGAACCACTTTAGGTTTTCTTGGAATTTTATAGTAAGTTTATTAACCACATAATATAAAAATACAAGAAGACATGTTAAATGTTAAACTATTTAACTAAGAGTTAAATATAAAATATAAGGTTTATATGGTGACCTAAAGTTATCTAAAACATATTGGTGGAGATGGTTTTGACCCATCCCTAACATATCCTCTAAATATATCCATTTTTAGCTATTGAAAACCGAAAATGATTTTATAATAAAATAATATTTCAAGCTACTCCTAAAGTGGCTTTCACCTCTCTTATAAAAGGGTAATTCCCCTTATCTTAATTTAACACCTAAAAAGAGTTTTGGATCAGAAAAAACCTATTCAAATATCCTCCCAACTACCCTTAATTCGACCTAGATTCCTTAATTTGATCAGAAAGCCAACTTAAGGAGCTCTTTTTGTTCAAATCAAACGGAAGAACCCGGAGAAGAGGTAATTACTTCATCACCTCTTTCAATGTTCTTTTCTTCTTCCACTTCCTATTGCTTTGTTGTTTCCATACTAAAATAATAACTCGAGTACCTTATATATAATTATATGTTATTATAAATATGGTACAACCATATTAATTATTCTATCCATCCTATGAATGACAACGTGTCCATACGTGTGTACATACGACTTACCGTCTCCACGTCGTGGTGTAATTTGTTATTCAACACTTAATTATTTGGATGGGTATAATAAAGAGTATAATTGATGTAAATAATAAATATTACATGTTAATTTTTATCTATATACAATATAACATACAATAACATACGATTTCACCATTAATAGAATAACAATGTTGCTCATGCGTATGTACGGCTTACCATCTACACGATGCGATGAGATTTTGTTCCCCATCATAACCATTAAAGAATAATTTTCATTTGATGATTAAAAATAATGTTTAATAACTTGATATGATTCTGGATATTAATCAGATACATCCTATCCAAAATAATCATAACTTGTATAACAAAATATATAAATGAAAACGAATTAGTTAACACCAGAAACAGTGATACTACTGAAATATTATTAACAAAGTAATATTATAAGATCATGTATGATATCATATTTATACATGTGGATTATTTTATAATTTAATAACAATTTTTTTTCCATTATAAATTTGGTTAACCTACCCTCGACTAAGGAAAAGTGAAATGTAAGGGGTTTTCATCTCACTTTTATTCTAATGAGATTCGTGCTATATTTTTCACAATTTTATTTTGTGTGGTGTATGTACTACACATGATTGTATTCTTTGTGCAATAAACATTAATTTATGGGTATTTAAATCCTAATTTTATGATCCTTCTTTCACGGGGTGTATGTTTTGTATGTTACCAAATTAGTAAGGGAATTTATAATTTCAATTTCCACTCATTGAATTTTACGCACACTTCATTGATTATTTTACTCCAATATTATATGTGAAATCGATATTAATTTATTTATACATAAATTTTCACTCCTCTTTGTGTTGATATAATTTTGATACACATAATCAATTCATTGATGAATTCTCTTGTCACTGAAATGAAATTGATAAGGGTAATCTTAACTCAATTTTCATTAATTGAGTTAAACATCCAAGTCATTGGTTTTGTTTTTACAAGAATATGTGTGAATATCCTCTGATCAATTTACACTGAATATACCATAATATTGAGTGTATTTATATTTTTCAAACATAATTATGTCACTAATTTATCCTTAATCTAAGGATACGGTCTTCATTTGGGATTTCATCTCAATTTATATTCTATTGAGGCTTTATTTTTATTATACACCAATTCACTTTTATATGGTGTGTATATTGTCCTTTGACATATTATATCTTGAATTCCATTATTATAATGATATTACAATGTTTTGATTAATGTTATTCCTCAATTATTTGTATTCCAGCGTCTTTCATTTGGTTATAAACTTTTACCTAAAATATCGCTTTAAATGTTTTTAAGATTTATTCTTCTAAATCTTTCTCATAAATGTCAATGTTTTAAAAATGTTTTTGAGGATTTATTTATATGCACATGAATGTTTCAAAACTAAAATCACTTTAAAATGTTTTAAATTGGTATGTGACATTTTGATTCAAAAGTCTATTCTAAATAAACTCTTTGACACATAGTGCAACTTTTAAATGTTTTCAAGAAAAAAAGGGATATTTCTCTCAAATAGTTCTACTGATTGTTTTCAGCTATGTCAGTATCCTTAATTGTATTTTATTCTAGATTTAGGTTGATTTATTATAATATAATCTTCTATATTGTATTGAATGAGTTATTTTTAACTGTGGATGTGTTATTTTTATACCATTCATAGTTTTTGGTTAAAGAATTGACATTTCGTATTCTATTTTTAATAAGAATGTTTATATTATGTTTCACCCTTTTCATATGAGGAATGAATTGGATGTAGAAAGTGATGGGCAAGGTCCACTATATCCCCTAGATTCATTGGTAGGTCTCAGGATACAAACTAGTATCTTGTCACAAGGCCTTGATAAAATCTTATTTATAGTATTGGAACAAGGCCTTGACTATGTGGTTATGATGTAGACCATTATGCTTTGCATAATTATGAAATTAGATATTGTTATTACATGTTATTATTAGACTAGTAGAATATCCATGTGAATAAGTAAACATAATTATTTGATTTATCTTTTTTATATTTCACTGAATTTTATGTTTAAAAGGCTTGTGTTTTAGTCTTAGACATTGCCTTAAATATTTATTCTTATTTATAATAGTTTTCGCTATATTGTAATCATTATTGAGCATCTAATCTCACCCATTTCTTATGTTTTATTTTACCTGGATATGAATAAGTATATTATGATTGACCTGTAGGGATAGGATAAGGGATATAAGTGTGTTCGAAAAGGACACAATGTTTTTTTATGATGTAATGTAAAACTTATGTATATATATAGTACTTTCAAGGATAATAAACTAATTGGTCTTTAGAGACTTGATCTCTTATGATCATGCCAATGTTATAAAATAATGCACCAACTCTGGGTAACATGGGTTGGGGCATTACAGTTGGTATCAGAGGAAGTTTAGTACAATCCCTGGAAACTATATTTAGAAAAACTATAATTAGGGAACATTACCATAAGATCAACATTGATGATTAATATAGAAGAACTTCCTAGAATTTTTGTAATGTAGAGATTTTGTGAATTTTCCAAGAAATACATCCATGTCTGGATTCGAGCAGGTATAGGTGGCTCTAGAACAGATGTATCTTGGGGTAAAAACCGAAAACACCATTTTGAACTAAACTCGAACAAGAACTAGTGCACGACAAAATGCCTTGCTGAACTCTTGGTTACGATCCTCCTGGGGGATATTCTTAGTTTAATTCAAATTTTCATTAGAAACCGATTTGAAGGATTTTAATATAAGATGAGAATAAATAACCTCAGTTAATCTTAAGGTGTTTTAGATTGAAAACATGGTGTCATGATATTATCTGAATGATTTTATGACTATTGTTACCCAGAATATGCTTTCTAGTTTTAGTCAACGGATGGATTCCAATGAAGTCATAGTAACATTGAACATTATATACAAGGTGGGAACGATGATGGAAATGAGAAACTAAATGGAATGTTGATAGGATTAAAAGATATCATGTTCATTACGAATCTTGTTTCCAAAAATATGATCGACAACATATACATTAACCATCTCCCAAACTCAACAAAAGAGTGAAAGGTGGAGAATGATAAGATCTCTAGTTTTTGAGACTATGGATAAAATAAAGATCAATTTCTATCATGGAAAAAATGTGGAAGGATACACCCAGGAAAGTTTCTCAATGGAACAAATAAATTCTTCATGTGTGAGAAAGAAGTACATAATGTAAATAATTTCTAAGAAAAAATGAAGGGTACTATGGAATAAAAACAATTATCCTAAGAATCTATTACATTTATTTTACATAAATGTAAGGACCTGGGAATTACCCAAGTAAATGAACTATTATATAGGATAACCACGATGTCATGGAAGAACCTATGTGTAAATAAATAGATGGAGAAATGTTTAGAATTATTAATTCTCTTTGTTGATGGGATTACTTTGGAAGTCATTTCTCTTGTATATGTAACCCTGTAGTTTGTTATATAAAAATTCTATTTTAGGAATAACTATCTTTTCTTTTGTGAATATAGTTATAAATAACCATTTGGGTTTATATGATCCTTGAATTTGAAGAAAGTACAGGTTATTGGGATGAAAATGTGAGGAATGAGAAAACATTTATAGTTAAATAATGTTATGGTCATTTTGATGAATTTATCTCATTTTGGGAATGTTATAAATTATAGTTTTTGAAAAAGGAAAACACACAGACTGTATGACAACCCGTCGCATCAAACAAAGATGTGGGAATCAAACCCACAACGAAGGTGCGATTGGGATTTATCAGCTACTATTAGGCTATGTGAAGTCCCTGGATAGTGTGACTAATTATTTTTAGTTAAATTATTTTTTGATCAATAATAATTTGATTTGGGATCTTATGTTTTATCGAATGGATATCCTTAGTATATGAAAATGATTTGGTGATTATGTGATAAATGTTATTTTGGAAGATAATCTCTCTATTGGGAACATTATATGCCTACAGAAAATAGAATACTATGGGATTTAATTTTAGGAGTAATGGTGGGTTATTATTTTGTAAGAATATATGTTTTTATAGAGATTTAGGTTATTAATGGAAATTATTAACATATCATAGAGAATATGTGATTTTGTTAATTACACTTTAGTATGAGACTTTAAGAGTAGTTGAATTTATTTGGAGATAAATGTTAAGATTTATTATGAAAGACTATGTCATTAAATTCTTCCGAGTCTTGGGTTTCAATTTTTGTTTGGATTATATCTATGGATTTTAAGGAAAATTGTTTATTTAATGGTCTTTATTGAACTTTCGGTATTGTTTGTTTAATTTTGAAAATTAAAATTATTATTTCTTTTTTTAAATGATTATCCATTTTGTAGATCACATAATTTTGTACTATACATTTTGGTTTTGGTTAATCTCTAAATACAAGGGAAATATATAGTTCATCCTTAGTGGATTATGTGATTCACTAGAAGTTGATTCTAGTGCTTTAGGTGTGACCAAGTCATCTTGAATACTCATCGTTTGGAGAAAATATGAGTTAGTGATAGAAATTTATTAGAGGATGATACTCTACTTGAAAATTATGTATATCTCTTTATGTTCTTACTCAATCTCATAAATAAATTACTCAACATTATGAAATGGAACATAAAACAAAAAATGTTGTCCGTTTACTTTTCCTACTGGGAAACTAATGACAATTTAACCCATCACATGTTTGTGGTTTTATTGTTTTTAACTTTCTTATGATCATGTTTTACATCAATCTCCATAAGAACATAACACTTAGTTTATCTTCCATATCCATGTTTTCCTACATGGAATCCTAGTATGTATTATCTCAGGTGACCTTCGTACTTCTCTTTCTTTCTTTTAAAGTGATTGTTTTATTGACACATTTTCCAATGTGAAACATTCAATGAAGTTATCAATACAAACTTTAATATTATGAGGATGAAATTTCAAAAAGGGGTAATAATGTAACACCCCAATATTTCATAGTATGTTATTTCCTTTAAAGTAATTGAATAGATTGTGATACACGCAACACCAAGTTCGAGCACCCCACGACTTACTAAACTATCCATTCAAAAAGAGAGTTTGAATAGTATTAACTAAATTATGAATTTTATATACTCCATATAATTTTAACATCTATATTATGTGTTTATTACACATAATATAAGAATAAATTAATTTTTTTAGATAAAAGAAGTATTTTTCAAAAAATGAGAATTTACTGTCTTTTAATGGTGAACCCCTTTTAAATTCAATATTTGGCACATTTATATATTCAATTTGAGAAAGTAAACTTCTTATTTAGAAGCGGGACATAAAAATTTAGTTTTGATAAATTTTTGGTACTTTTGTGATAACTTTTATATTTTGATGAATAGTGAAAAAATAATTAATTTAAATTGAAAACAAATTTTAATCAAAATAATTTCTAGTGTAAAATTATACATTTGATTGGGTTTGAAGTATAATTAGATTATATTTTTATCATTTAATCCAATTTTGGTCATTGGAAGTAATTTTACATTTAAATTGGACATAAACACATATTAATTTTTTGATAGTTTTTACTTCTCAAAACCCTGCTTTGTGGTTTTGACAACGAAAATATTTTTTAAATTAATTAATACAACATATATGTTTTGAATTTGGTAAAATAGACCTCATTTTTAAATTTGGAATATCAAAATTATCTTTGGGTAATGTTTTGGTATTTTTCTAAAACCATTCAATTTCTAATGAATAGTGAAAAACACTGCGTTATTGTTTAAAAAAGAATTTTTATTTAAATAATTATTATTAATTAAAATTTATTTTAAATTAAAAATAGATTGAATTTCAAAAATCTATGATACATGGATGGAATTAGAATGTAAAATGTGGTTCAATAGGATGGAAATAATTTTTTGGGAATAATAACTTTTGAATATTATTTACCACAGTTAAAAGTAAAAAATATGGTAATTAAAGGTAAAAATGAAATTATAATTACACTAAAAAATGTCCTAATTCTGTTGGATAAGTTTATTTAGACCAAAATAAACTTAATAACAAAATAATATCCTTTTTTATCCACTTGTATTAGATTAGGAAATTTATTATATTTTGTTTAAAGATGAGTTAAAAGTGCTAAATTCAAAGTTTAATAACTAAAAAAATTTTAATATAGAGTTACACATAAGATAAATTCGACTATAAAAATTTATTAAAAATACCAAAATATTTACTACATCATGGTATTTTATTTATAATTTTTAGATATTATATATTTAAATTTATTTATGACACAATTATGATGCAGTAATTACCTTATTAATGAAAGACTAAAATAATTGATGTTATAAATATTAAAATAAATGTAAATTGAAACTTTTGATGCCATATACGATTTTTCTAGGTTAATATGACATGTATTATTTATTAAATGTATTTTTTTCTATGAAATAAGTTTTTTATGATTTTAACAAAAATGAAATACTAAATAGTGCCAAAATTGACATAAATGAGTTTTCAAAACAAATATTATTTTATTAAATTATATAACAGCCCTAAAAATATAAGGTTTGGAAAAAAGAATTATATAATGATAGATTTTTCATTAATGAACCACTGGAGTTTATCTTGGAATTTTATAGTAAGTTTATTAAGCATGTAATATAAAAATACAAGAATTCATGTTAAATGTCAAAATATTTAACTAAGAGTTAAATCTAAAAGATAAGGTTAATATGGTGACCTAAACTTGTCTAAAACCTATTTCTGGAGAGGTTTTAGACCCATCCCCACCTTATCCTCTAAATAAATTCATTTGGATCTATTTAAAATCGAAAATGACTTTATAATAAAATAATATTTCAAGCTTTTCCTAAAGTGGCCCTCACCACTCTTATAAAAGGGTAATTCCTATTCTCTTAATTTCACACCTATAAAGCCTTTTGGATCAGCCAAAACCTGTTCAAATATCCTTCAAACTGCCCTTAATTAGACCTATAGGCCTTAATTTGATCATAAGTACAACATAAGGAGCCATTTTTGTTCAAATTAAAAGGAAGAACCTGAAGAAAAGGTAATTACTTTCTCACCTCTTTAAAAGTTCTTTTCTTCTTCCACTTCTTTCTTTGTTGTTTCCATACTAAAATAATAACTATAGTACCTTCTACATACTGATATTTTATTATAAATATGGTACACCAATATTAATTATTCTATCCATTATATTAATTACAAAGTCTTCATACGCGCGTACGTACGACTTACTGTCTCAATGTCGTGGTGTAATTTGTTATTCAACACTTCATTATTTGGATGGGTATAATAATGAGTATAATTGATGTAAATAATAAATATAACATTTTAATTATTTTTATATATAATATACCATCCAATAACATATTATTTCACCACTTATAGAATGATATTATCGCTCGTGCGTACGTACGGCTTAACGTCTCCACGACGCGATAAGATTCTGTTCCCCATTGTAACCACTAAAGAATAATTTTAATTTGATGATTAAAAATAATGCTTAAGGACATAATATCATTCTGGTTATGAATAAAGTACATCTTATCCAAAACAATCATAACTTATTTAACAGAATATATAAAGGAAAACGAATTAGTTAACACCCCAAACAATGATACTACTGAAATATTACTAACAATGCAACATTATAGGATCATGTATGATATCATATTTAATTATGTGGATTCTTGTATAATATAATAACAATTATTTAACCATTATAATGGTGGTTAACCTACCCTGGACTAAATAAAAGTGCAAGGTAAGGGGTTTTCATTTCACTTTTAACCATTATAGGATCATGTATGATATCATATTTATTTATATGGATTCTTATATACTACCCATGATTGTATTATTTTTGTAATAAAAATTAATTTATGGGTATTTACATCATAATTTTATGAACCTTCATTCATGGGGTGTATGTTTCTTATGTTACCAAATCAATAAGGTAATTTCTAATTTTAATTTCTACTCATTGGGTTTTACACACACTTCATTGATTATTTTACTCCACGATTATGTGAGAAATTACTATTTATTTATTTAGGAAGTAATTTTCACTCCCATATATGTGGATATAATTTTGATACACATAATCACTCCATTGGTAAATTTTCAAGTCAATGATATGAAATTGATAAGGGTAATCTTAACTCAATTTCCACTCATTGTGATAAACATCCAAGTAATTGGTTTTGTTTTTACAAGAATACGTGTGAATGTCCAATGATTTATTTACACTGAATATCCAATAATATTGAGCGTATTTATATTTTTCAAGAATAATTATGTCATTTATTTATCCCTAATCTAAGGATACAGTCTTTATAAGGTCTTTTGTCTCAATTTACATTTCATTGAGACTTCTTTGTTGTTCTACGCCAATTCACTTTTATTTGGTGTATATACTGTCCATTGACATATTATATCATGAATCCCTTTATTCTCATGATATTATAAATGTTTGATTAATGTTATTCCTAATTATTT
Organism: Viscum album; assembly: GCA_963277665.1. Lineage (NCBI taxonomy): Eukaryota > Viridiplantae > Streptophyta > Magnoliopsida > Santalales > Viscaceae > Viscum > Viscum album. The sequence continues at coordinate 177,117,267 of OY728153.1, read as the reverse complement.
TTATTCAAGTTTCATTCATTTGGTTAGAAAATTTTAACTAAAATATCATTTTATATGTTTTAATGATTTATTCTTCTAAATATTTCTCATTAATGTCCATGTTTTAAAAATGGGTTTAAGAATTTATTTATATGGACATGAATGTTTTAGAACTAAAATTCCTTTAAAAATATTCACATTGGTATGGGACACATTTATTCAAAAATCTCTTCTAAATGACTTCTTTCACACATTTTTCAACTATTAAATGTTTTCAAGAGAAAGGGATATTTCTCACAAATAGATTTACTGATTATTTTCATCTATGTCAATATCCTTCGTTTTATTTTATTCTTGATTGAGGTTGATTTATTATAATACAATCTTCCATATTGTATTGAATGAGTTATGTTTCCCTTTGGATGTGCTATTTTAGTACCATTCATAGTCTGTTTTTAAATTATTGACATTTCCTATCATATTTTCAATACTAATGTTTATATTATGTTTCAACCATTTCATATGAAAAATTTATTGGACATAGTAAGTGATGGGCGACGCCCACTATAGCCCCTAGATTCATCGATAGGTCTCATGAGACAAACCAGTGTCTTGGCATAAAGCCTTAACAAAATCTTATTTGTAGACTTGGAACAAGGCCTTGACTATGTGGTTATGATGTCTGACATTATACATTCCATCATTATGAAATTAGATATTGATATTACATGTGATTATTTGACTAGTAGAATATCCTTGTGAATAAGTAAATGGAATTATTTGATCTATCTTTTCCATGTTGTGATGAAGTCTAATTTTAAAAGGATTGTGTTTTAGTCTTATACAGTGCCTTAAATGTTTATTCTTATTTATGATAGTTTCCGCTATATTGTTATTCTTAATGAGAATCTGAACTCACCCCTTTCTTATGTTTTCTTTTCCCAGTATGTGAAGAAGTATATTAGAACTGACGTTCAGGGATATTCTAAGGGATAGATGTGTGTTCAAACTAAACACAATGTTGTTTTTGATGATGTAATGTAAAACTTATGTATGTATCTAGTACTTCCAAGGATAATAAACTAATTGGTATTTTGAGACATGATCTCTTGTGATCATTCCAATGTTTTGTAATGATGCACCGACTCTGGGTAACTAGGGTAGGGGAGTTACACACATCATCCCCTCAAATAGACATGGTAATGGAGAATAGCTCCATGTTCACTCACACAATCTCATATGTGTCATACCAACCCATCACCCAGTTCCTTTGCACACCCACCCATATGCACACCCATTCATACCATGATAATCCCATTATACCCTATAGGAATTATCCAAAAATACTAGTCACCAGGGCCCAGTTCAAATTTAGAAATAAAAGTTAAATGAAAATGTATATTAAGGGTTTAGAAAATTTGTTATGCTAACCTTCTCAATATTATCACTTTTTTAATTATTCCTAAAATGATTAAGAAAATAATTATTTTCATTTACTTATTATGATTCTTAATTAATTATCAAGACCAATTCGTAATTATTCTTACTTATTTCCCAAAATATTAATCATGTAAAAATATATTACTTTTCATAGATTTTTACCTTCTCAACTTTTCATCAATCTTCATTCTATTTTGATAACTCATCTAGTTCATATAACATATAGTGCTTAATATAGTAAGAATAGTTCTCTTATCCAATCAAAATTGACATATTTCTTCTGTATTATAATAAGTTCACCAATCTTCATATGTATGTGCTGCCTAAATCTTTTAACACATGTTTTTTAAGAAACATCCAATTTAAACATTATATTTACTTGTTTTATGGCAGTATGCCCTTTAAACTCCAATAATATTATATTCTTTCTTGAAAATAAATGCAATACACACACAGGCACAAAAATCCCCATATGTATTTATAATCAATAACATCAATGTTCTATATAAATATGTATATATTTTCCACTACCTCTTATTGATAAGAAATTCAAAGGAATATGTGTATAATTACCCCAAACCTATACTCCCAAATATGATGAAAAAAACATAATGATTACATTTCTTGTTTAGATATAAAAAATATGACCCCTTTTATTCATCTAAAACATACATCATCGTCAAGAAATATTGGCTAACTATATACCCAAGGACCTTTTATTTTTATATATTTATATAATTATGACATAATTTTACATAAAAATACTCATTCCATCATGTGAATTGTTTTCCTAAAATTCCAATATCTCCATATATCAAAATATTTCCTCAAAAACTCTAATAAAATTATTCAAAAATCAATTATTTTTTGAGATACATAATTTATCATCATTATTCATAACATAGATAAATGAAAATAATAATAATGGTGAGCTCAATTTCTCATCCAGGATAAGCATAACCATATATAATTGAATGTTAGTAGTGGCCATAAGATGAGAAAAAGGGTTCAATGAAATAATCAATGTGGATGAGAATAACCTAATAAAACATTTACCCATAAAAACCTGGATCATTAGACATGTAACATGGAATAAAAATTTATCAAAGGAAATAGTACTGGGAACCAATAATCACATTCCATGAGTTATAAATATAAATCAAAAGAACCATTGAAAAATCATAAAAACATAGATTAAACATTTTTTCATGAAGCATTACCTTCTTCACTTGTGTTCAATTGAATCAGAAATAATTATATCATAGTTAAATTCATAGGAAAATACTCATCTATTAACTTTATCCCCCTTTATTTTAATGACAATGACAATTAACAAATATATTGGAGAGCTATATCAGGCACACCCATCATTTAGGTTATATTGTGATCACCCGTCATGATTAGATATATTCGTCCCAATCATCATCATTAATGATTTATATATATTTTACCAGAATATAATATATATTACCATTCATTTTTATAATAAAACTTTATAAAACAAATGATCATTCCTTTATAACATCTATTACAAAAGGATAATAAATTGGTTTCATGATACTCTCTTTTCAAAAATAATTTATATCCATTCAAAGAAAGAATATGGATGGAATAAAAATATAATTTTCATAATGAATTATAGAAATAATTAAATAATATTTATATAAATGAAAATTAATTTAAAAGAACATTTGAAACATTTCATTGAAAATAGGGGAAAATAACCTTTTTCATTCAGAATATTTAAAATCAAAAAATTTACAAAACTTTGGGAAATGTATCTTACACAAATATATCCTCATAATTTAATAATGGAATATTTAACATAAGGAATAATAATTATGTCTTTAAAATACTCTGGTAAAGTATATTCTAAAACAATGACTTCTTTAACAATGTTGTTAAAAATTACCATATTCAGATAATGAAAAGAAGATTCACTTAAAACAATTTAATAAATAATAAAAAAGGGAAAAATTAATTTCAATAATACTTATATATGATTAAGAACATTATTGAAAACATTTTAAATAATATATTGATATGGAATAAAATTTCCATACAATAAAGAGAAAATAAGGTTGGGTTTCCTGAAAAAAACATTTTTTTATCATTTTAAGAACCAAAGAGAAAAAAAGAAAGAAAATAATGAAAAAAATAAAATATAAACAATTTAAAAGAATAAATATTTTCTTTAAGAAATGATATTAAAAAAAATTATCCTAAAGAAACAATGAACATAATAAATATTCATAAGAAATGAGATTATGACATAAATCCTTAACTGCTTTGGTGACAATCTAATCAAAAGAAATTGGAATAAATAACATGATATGGATATGTAACTAACTTGAATTATATAAAGTAATATGTCAATATTAATTCATAAGGAACTCTGTATACTATAAAAATAAATCATGTGTCTCAATAAAATAATATTAGGAAAAAAGAAAACCCTGGGAAAAATCATAACATTTGAAATGAAAATTAGTAAATGAAGTGATTATGTGAAAATGTAAAAATGTGTAAATAAACATTAAAATAGTCTAAATATAACATAAATATTAAATATATCAATTAATATATAATCATGGAATAAAAGTTTCAATAAATAAGTTTTATAATACAATAAACGAAAATTGTTTTTTGAAACCTCTTACGTCTACTCACAACTCACTATGTACGTTCTTTAAATCACATATAATAAACTTATATTAATTATTTATTTTTTTCAAAAAAATTATATATTTATTAATTTATTATCAAACAATTTATTTTATTTATTTCAATGACATATTTACTTACTTAATCAGTTAATGTAACATCGGGTGTTTGAGGTTGTTCAGTTCATAATTGAAAAATAACTTGGGAAGGTTGAGTGTTGTCAAATGGGTCATTATTAAATAATATATAGAAAAATAATAGTTAAATTGTTATCATTTATATACAGAAAATACAACTTTAAAATCACCCATGAATTATGGATGTGAAAAATGCACCAAATCAGTTCATGGAGGTGATATTCCGCACGTATTCATGAGCAGCATTAACATTTTTTAATGGGTGGAATTGTAAGAAAGTATTTAATATAATATATTTAGAAATGCATGACTATGTCATGAATATAATATATATTTATCAAATCCATAATAATAATCACCCTTTTGAGAATATGATGAAAAGTAAAACACATCACTTCATGGAGCTAGTAGTCCACACGTATGAACATATGATGTTTTCATCCAACATAGAATGGTAAATAAAAAAAACACTGTTAAATTAAAATAATAATATATAAATATTTGAGTGATATTTATTTAATTATAATTTAACTGTTAGAATATAATTTATGTAGGTTGAAGAAAATATAAAGTTAAAATGGTCGATTGAGATTATTACCTGCTTCTTGTAGAACCTCCTTTGGATATCTCCTTAAGAACACAATGGATTCCATTTTAAGAAGAATATCACCTCTATATTGTATATAAGGAAGATAATAATATTTTTTTATATTTTTGTTTATCTATGAGGATAAATTAGTGTAAGGAAGAGTGTAGAAGTTATTTCCTTATATAATTGAGGGAAGGGGAACATTTAGAATTTCTAAAAGTATTATATTAATATAAATTAATTATCCTATTAAAGTGGATCCATATTGATATATTTAGAAAATAGTATATGGAATAGTTCAAATACTATGATAAAATAAAATTTTGACATGTCTAGGTGATTTTTCACCCTTATCTATTAGTTTAAACACCATTTTAACACTTTTGATGATTATTATGATATTAATGTTTTCTATTCTATATGACAAAATAAATTTACAATAAATAAAATAGTGTAGTATAAGTGGATAATGATTGATATTATAAACTATATTAATTTAAATTTTCTATATATAAGATCTTTTATTAATTTTAAATCATTAAATAAATTATTATTTGACATAATATACAATTAAATCATTTTAGGGACTATTCACAATGATTCAAATTAATAACACCAATATAGTAATGGAATTAAAATATAATTTTTTAAACATCACTATTAAGATATTTTTTATGAAATTATTTTAAAATAATAATTCATCCAAATTAAATTAATTTTAATGTTTAAAAAGACACTTGATTTTTCAATTACAAGAATAAGAATGATATCGGTATTTCATAAAATTTTCCTATAATTATTACATCACTAAAAATTATAAATAAATTTCCATGATAAAAAAATTAATCCATATATCATTTAAAATTTAAAAGAAACATAAATTTTTTTCAACATAAAAAATAAAAGAGTTATGAAAACCAATAGAGTGACATTTCATTTTCATTATTCATCACTTAAAATCATATTAAGTAAATTATCAAAGGAAAATGGAATGAAATTTCAAAATTTTAAAACATGGATTTTTATGATTTATACACACCTATCCAATAAGATATAGACATTGTGAAATATATTTAATACTTATTTTATAGTTTTAAACTTGTTCTACCTATTATACCCTTACTGATGAGACAAATATTTTATTCAATTATTAATCATAATTACTAGAATTAAAAGGTACATATTTACAAAATTTTAACATCCTAATTAAAAATATGGAATAAATTACTTAATATTAAATATATTAAAATGGAAGAAATTACTTTTAAAAAACACACACAAAATGCAATGAGAAATATTTTTCTAGAAACATGAATTTTAAGTATACAAATATTTTTAAGTAAAAAATAATCATAATGTTGATTTAAAATTAAATTAATTGTGTTCTATTTAATTAAATATCAAAACTAATTTGAGTAATATATCTTTTTAAATACATGTAAAGAAAACATTGTTTTCTATAAAATTGGTATCTCTAACTATTAACTAAAAAATAAATCATTTTAAAAATAATAATATAATTTCACCCTAATATAATTTTGATATAATAATTTTTAAAATGATATTCTTTTTATTATATACAATTTATAAATTTTGTTAAAATTAATTCTAAAATTCACTCACAAAAATAAATGAAACCCATATTTAAATAAAATGTATTTTTGAAGCATAAAATTACTTTATTTAAAATCAAGTACATATTTATTATGCATTAGTCAATGCATTTAAATTTTATAAAACCCATATAAATGTCTAATATAATTTTATTATTCCTATTAAAACTAGAAATTTAATTTTTAGTTCAGAATGATTAAATATAAATATAAATATTTTATTAGGATGTCACAATTTGCTTAAATATTGGGGTTTCACTTTTAGAATGATATCAAGCATACTATTATTTTAAACTAAATATTTGGGGTGTTAAATTCTACCCTCCTTATAGAAGTTTCTGACACCGTATTTTAATTCATTCATAAGGAAAATATAATTTAAAAAAAAACATCTTCATGGAGTTGATGATAAAACATATGATCATGAAATTATTTTTTAATATGTAAAAATAAGTTTGTTTAAAATACACATTCTATAATGGGATGAAAAAACCACCTTTTTAAAAGGGGGAAATAAAAATATGAATTTCACCTTGAATAAAAAAATCATGTTCCCAGATGTGGATATGATTTGAGGGTAGTGAAAATATGGTCATCAAAGAGAAAAGTAACATCAAAGTAATGATAAAGATCAAGATTGAACATTGTTCACAAGAAAGTGAATGATCATGATAAATTCAATAACAAAATAAACCTAAAACAATTTGGTTTGAAATATAGATTCAATTCAACAAAATTTATTGTAATTAGAAAATATTTTTATTTTAAGATCCTTTTCCTAGAGTTTAGGAATTCCATTACTATCTAGGCTAATAAGATAAATAAATGTACTTTATTTTCTTTAAATATATTAATTAAATTTCATCTCTTTTTTTAAAAAATTAATTAGTTTCCTCCATTATTTTATCTTTTACTCTAAATAGTGAGTATAAATATTAAATTCTTGAATAACAACAAACAATTTATGATTGACCATGAGGGATACAAAAGGATGAAAATATTTTCTTATTTTTTTACTAAAACCTTATTTTTAGCATAAGGTAAGATAATACCCAAGTTGAATAAACAATTATATTAAAGAGTAATACCTTAATCTCCAAAATTCATCATTAGTACCCAAATATCAAATGAAACAATCCCACTAATAATTAACCAAATATCTAAAAATAACATCAATAAGGACATATTAATCTCATATGTCATCTTATAACATTCATCTTACATCACAAAAATGAAATTTCATTTTCCCAAATAATCCTTCATATTAAATCACATGATACACATAAGGGTTACTTGTACTTCAACCTAATAGAATTTCTCCACAAATATCATTAATCACTTTAAAATCCCCATACATAAAACCTCAAAACTAGTGTTTATAACTTTAAACATATCATCAACATGAAGCATATAAACCCATGATGGAATCCATTAATCTTAAGATTACCTCACATTAAAACATACTAATCTCTAAATATATCAAAACCTTTACTTTGATACTATCTATAACAACCCTCAACTAGCACTCCCAGATCCAGTTCTAAAAACATAATATTTATATGCTTGGATTTGATAAAAAACATGAACCAATTTTATTCATCCAAAACATAAAACATCATCATAAAAATATTCGATCACTTTTGTTGTCTCACAGGAATACTTAAGAGGAGGTTTAATTGAGTACCTATTAAAATTTTATATTTAAAATATCTGTATTGAAATCCCCCAATTCATAAAAGAAGTTAAACTGTAGTGAATTTATAAAGATTGTAAGTGTTAAATTATTTCTCAGCTAAATTAATCTGAAGATTAAGCTATCTTTTGAAACTAACTTACTGGCTAGAAATAATTACAAACACTTACTAGTTCAACTATCAAAGTTACTTTAAAATATATTTGAATTTCAACGTAATTAGCAACGAATTATTCAAAAAGGTTTAAACTAAAATAATATGAACAATAGTTTTAACCAAGAGGTTCAGTCTCAAGATGAGACTGTGTCCTCTCAAACAATTTATATAAATCATTGATCCACACCCTAGATTGGGGTTTACAATAGCACACAGACTGTCCAGGTCGTCAGACCTCTACCACAGTTCTATGTGGGAAAGAAACAACAAAAGCACACATGATGTCCAAGTCCTCATACCTCTACCATAGTACTACGTGGGATACACAAAGGTATAAAGATTTTGGTTTAAGGATTTCATTATCCTCTAGTTTAGATTATGAGATAGTGTGTGTCCAAACAGACAGAAACACACACACTGCTCGTAATGTAAAAAGAATGATCACAGCAGATCAATAATATGGAGATGAGTTTAGATTGATCATATGTGAAATCAATGTAGCTATGGACTCCTTTGGATTGAATCAGATGAATCTTTGAGTCATTCTCTAGAGGTTTTCTAGAAAACAAAGTGTCATGGTTTTGTTTCTTCACTTCTAGTACAGGTGTTCAGCTTGAATGTGGGAGTATTCCTTATAGCACATGAAACTCCTCTTTGATCTTTTATTCTTGATGTGTATGAGTGTTCTTCGAGTTCTTCATCTATTCTTCTCTACATGTACGTGTGTATATTTTTGTATGTGTCTTGTATGTATCTTTTATTTTTTCTTACGTATATCTCACTATATTCTCCAGTAGCTCGATATTCCTTTTATTCCTTTTTTCTCCAGAAATGGGAATGATTACCTTTTACAAGTACGAGGTACGGTTCCCTGACATGCCAACATCCCACATTAATTAATAGCAGATTCATTTAATTAATCAAAGATGACAGTTAGCATTATATTAATAATATTGACAAAGTAGAGAATTTGAGTAATAGTGACTGGTTAACAGTCATCATCCATCAATAGCTCTCTATCGTTAGACTTGTAGTGGTAGATCTTGTAGCAGTAGCTCATGTAGAAGTAGCATCATGTGTAGTGGTATCTCCTTGTATCGGTGTATTTTTGTCGGTAGATCTTCCTCACTATCAGTGGGTGTTATCATTGGTAGTGGTAGCTCTCTCAATCATTATCTTCCTCTATCGGTAGCTCCATTCTATCGGTAAATCCACTCTATCGGTAGCTCGTATCAGTGGACTTGTATCGGTGAATTTGTGTATCAGTTACCTTGTCTATAAGTAGACTTATTCTATCTGTGGACTTGTCTAGCAGTGAACTTTTATCAGTGAGCTAGTCTGTATCAGTCATAATTATAACTATCAGTGACTTAAGAACTAAATTTCTTGCAAAGTAACTGTTCTATGCATATTAGTTCCATATTGAATCAATATCATCCATCATCATTATTAAACAAAAATAAACATTGATTAATATATTCCATGATATTATATGATTATTTTGACATCCATATTAACTCTAGAATATGAAAGCACAACTATGAAACATAATTATTATTTAGATAAGCATGATTTTAGATTATCAGAACATATCTAATCATATTTGAGATTATCAAAACATATCTAATCATATTTGAGATATCAAACATATCTAATCATATTTGAGATATCAAACATATCTAATCATATTTGAGATTATCAAAACAGGTGAGTCCAATAATCTCCCCCTTTTGGATAATCTCAAATTATGGAATTATAATCCAGAATAAACTTTAATGAATTAGAGTAAAATACATCTAATGTAATTTTTTAGTGTGTTCAGATCATAACTCTCAAATGTATCAGAGCTACTCAAATGTATGAGATTTAAACTATGAACAAACACACGTATTATAAGTTTCTCCCCCTTAGTGTAATTTCACCCAAAATTGTAAGTTCTCCTCATATTATATTTTTTCTCCCCCTTTGTGATTACCAAAATAAGAAAAAACAATGGTGCAGAGCATAAAAGAAGAAGAGAGAAAACATACATTTTCATTTCATGTGACAAAGTGACATGAGATAGTACAAAAGAAATACAAGAAGTACAATGATTACTATCAAAATATATAGCCTCATTCAATCGACCTCCTGGATGTCCACTTGGGATTTCCCTTTAAGATTAGAGAAATGAGGTTGGGTAGGTTGAGATGTAATCTTGGGGACTCCAGTAACTATCAATGGTGGTTCAGCTACTGAAACACTGCCAGGTCGGTAATGAGTACTCCTTTGTGTGATCATAGGAGTCAGGATTCTGATTGCCTGAGCAGGAGTCATTTGAGGTGGAGAACCAGAAGAACCAGTGGCAGGTAAGGCAGGAGTCACGATGATAGGTGTAATTTCCACATGCAGGAATGGAAGTAAGATATTCCTAAAATCCATAATGATACATCTTCCACTCTTCATGACAGAGATGAAATCATCCTTGTTCTCCATAAATTTTTCCAAAGTAGGGGTCAACTCCCTGAGCTTCTTAACTTGTTCTTTGAAGGCTTGAGTGACTGAGGGCAGTTTCAGATTCTCTAATAGCATCTTGAAATGATTGGTTAACTAATTATTGGTATACACTCTTTGAAAATAATAATCAATTTTGTCTTTGATTTCCTTCTGGTATGCGGTAGCATCTCTTATATAATCTTGGATGATTTTTCTGATATCTCTGGTGGTAGAAATTACATGAGAGTCAGATAGGCTACTAGCACAAACTTGACCATGTTCTTATTTCAACATAGATCTAAAATTTTCTATATCAACTGAAACTTTGGATGTAGCAAGATTTGCTACAGTAAAAGCTACTGTTTCTTTGAAAGATTGAGTCAAATTACTTATCATATTTTTCACAACAAAATCTTGAGTACTAACATGCGTTTTTATGGTATTCTTAAAATCATCAAACACATCCACAAACTGTTTCACCACACTTCGAATGTAGTTGATGTCAGTATCAACTTGAGATTTAGAACTCATGAGGGTATCAAATGAAGCAACTGATTTCCTTAGAGAGTCAACAACATATGATAACATTTTAACTTGATTTTGAAGTTCTTTTACTTCATCCATCACTTCTGTCACAACACTTGACAAAAGACTTCCTAGAGAAGATACTAAAGAACTTTCCATTTTATTTATCTCTTCAACAAGACCGGGTTTCAATTCAGATTTCAGTCCCTCAATATCTCTTTATCTCATAATGTCATCAGGCAGAGCTAGAGGAGCTACTGGTTGAGCAGTAACTTCCTCTGATAAAATATCAAAGGACACAGGATGCCTTCTAATGGGTGTCTCATCATCATAATCGGGAGAGTCTAGTCCCAATACAACAAATCCTGGATCCACAGACCAATATTCTACTTCATAGGTCACAAAAACTGATCCTTTCCCTACAAGTTGCTCCCCTCAACCTGAGCTTCCATAACCATATCAGAAGTAGCAGCAACAGCCTCATTGGATACTTACTTTTCAGAAGATTCATCTACAACCATATTTATATCCAAACCAGGCGTCACATGCTAGGGTATGGTAGCATCATAGACCTATCAATCAGGGGACTAAGACTCAAATAGGTACATCCATTTTCAGATACATTTTCTTCTTTATCATAACTACAACTGGAATCTGGAGCAGTCTCCTCATGATTTGATCTAGTCAGGTCTTCCTCATTTATAAATATTTCTTCAAAAATTTCTCCCAGAACTTCTTCCTTTCTAGGTAGGGTCACAGGTGGACTTTCTTTTCCATATGATACCTTTTCAGAAGCTGGTCTTGGAGGCTAATCAGGATCTTCTCCATCTTCTATAAAGGTATCCTCTTTAACATCATCATCACTGTATTGGAGATCCTCATCATCTGGTTCTAGACCTGGATCTCTCATATATCTTGGCCGATTTGGATGCTCAACAGGATTAAATTTATCATAAACATTCTCATCATCACTAAACCATCTTCTTTTCCATGGGTTCTAGTTAAATTTCTTGTATTTGCAAATATTTTTGTTGATACAGTAGTTTTCCTTCACAACTACTCTCTAATCTTGAAATCCAGATATTCCCTTTCCTTTAAGCATTAAAGATATCAACTTGGTAAAGAACAAGGCATTTGTTTTTGATTTCGGCCAAGTCATATATTCTATTTGAATCATCAAAAGAATAAAAAGATTTACTTTTACTCCATGTCTTAGAAGATATAGAAAATAAATTTCTTGAAACCTTAGATTTTCAAAGTCTCCTCTTCATGGACTTAATACATGCTGGAAAACATAAACAACAATCAGTTCTCACCATTCATTTCTATAGCAACAACTATTCTTGATGTACCATTTCTAGTGAGTTCAACTAAGGAAGCTTCATACTCAAAAACATCACTAGAAGGGGGTACAAACATTGAATAAAAATTGAAGATACCTTCATGGGGTACCCTCAGACAATCAGCCCATTCCACTGAGGAGAAAGAAACTTCATTTCCATTAAAAAATGAGAAGACCCGATTCTCATTATACAGTTCTTAATGTTTGAGAAAATCATAGAAAGATTTAACCAACTTAAGATAATAAAGTCCATTGTTGTTTGAGAAGAACTCAACCCATTCCTTCTCTTCAAGCACTCTTAGAATTAATGACTTATTGGTCATCAACCATTCTGTGTATATATTTCTCTCAACTATTAATTCCCTTTTTATGAGATGTGGTTTTATAGGTTTCTTTACTTCTCTGCCACCACTAGAATCTCCTTTGAGTCTCTTGGCATTCGGCTCATCACCCTATCTACTGACTACCATCCTCTTCAATCCTTCCATTCTGTGAATCAAGAGGCTTATGGTTTTAGAGAAATGAAGGTTTGGGAGCTAAGTTTCGAAGGTAAATGTTTTGAGGTGGATTGAAATGCAGTAAGACTAATGTTTTATCATTTAGGAATCAAGAAATAAATAAATAAAACATAATAAATATAATAAAAATGATATAGATTTTGGCGGCTAAAAAACACGATGTTTAAAATAGTGAAAACTAGCGGCAACATATATACTGGTGAGGATCTCTAACAGTGAGATCCACTAATAGTGAGGTTATAACGGTGAGGTCCATACCAGTGAGGTGTAAATGTGAGGTCCATACTAGTGAGGTGTAACGGTGAGGTCCATACTAGTGAGGTGTAAGGGTGAGGTCCATACCAGTGAGGTGTAACAGGGAGGTCCATACGAATGAGGTGTAATGGTGAGGTCCATACCAGTGGGGTATCCTTAAACTGTTATGAAAAATTTATAATTTCTAATTCATGTTTGATGTAATTTAACTTCTCTGAATTTAATGTTTCGGTAAATATATCAGCCAACTGATGTTCAGTACCAATGAATTCAAGAGTTATATCACCTTTTTACTAATGATCTCTCAAAAAGTGATGTATTACATCAATGTTCCTAGTCCTAGAGTGAGACACATGATTTTTGGAAATGTTGATTTCCCTGGTGTTATCAAAATTTATAGATACATGTCTAAATTGATATCCATAGTCCAATAATGTGTGTTTCATCCACAGAATTTGTGCACAGAAACTACCAGAAACTATGTACTCTACTTCAGTTGTAGACAATGCAACAGAATTATTCTTTTTACTACACCATGATAGAAAGGATTTAACTAGAAAGTGAAATGTTTCCGATGTACTCTTCCTATCCAACTTGAAACCAGTATAGCCAGCATATGAATAACTTATTAAATCAAAAGATTTTCCTTTTGGATAAAATAATCCCAGATTGGTAGTATGTTTCAGATATTTGAAAATCCTTTTAACAGAAAGAAAGTGTAATTATTTTGGATTAGCTTGAAATCTTGCACACATGCAGACACTAAACATGATATCTGGTTGACTAGCAGTATGGTAAAGTAAACTCACAATCATACCTCTATAATTTGTTTGATATGCTGGTTTCCTATATTCATCAATATCCAATTTATATGTGGTACTCATAGGTTTATCACATCCCCTATTATTATCCAGACCAAAATGTTTTATAATATCCTTTGTATATTTTATTTGATTTAAATAGATACCATCATTATTTTGAAAAACTTGAAATCCAAGAAAGTATTTGAGTTCTCCCATTAAACTCATTTCAAATTCACTTTGCATACTCTTTGAAAAATCAATACACAATGAATTTTTAGAAGATCTGAAAATAATATCATCAATATAGATTGGTACTATCAAAACATCTTTGGAAATCCTTTTTGATAAAAAGTGTTTGATCATAAATCCCTTTAATAAAACCTTTTGAAATAAGAAAATTACTAAGTCTATCATACCAAGATCGTGGAACTTCTTTTAAACCATAAAAAGCATTAGAAAGTTTAAAAACTTGATTTGGAAAATGAGGATTAGTAAATCCAGGTGGTTGTTCAACAAAAACATCTTCAATTATAAAACCAATTAGAAAATAAATTTTAACATCCATTTTATATAACTTGAAATTCAGATGATCATCATAAGCAAGTAGAATCATAATAGCTTCTAACCTAGCTACATGTGAAAAGGTATCTTCATAGCCTGTTCCTTCTTCTTGATTATATCCTTGTTCAACTAGTCTTGCTTTGTTTCTTATGATATTTCCAGATTCATCAACTTTGTTTCTAAACACCCATTTAGTGCCTATGGTCATAGTGTCCTTAGGTCTGTATACTATTTCCCAGACATTGTTTCTTTCAAATTGACTTAATTCTTCTTGCATAACCATTACCCAAAATTCATCATTGATGGCATCATTGATATTTTTAGGTTCTGACTCTGAAAGTAAAGCTTGATGTTATACCTGATTTCTTATAGAAGCCCAAGTCTGAGTTCTTCTATCTAAATCTCCAACTACAGCATCTAAAGGATGGTTTTAAGGGTCCTTCTTGGTCTATTAAAAGTAGGGATAGAAATTTCAGGTACAATTACAGGTTCGGGTTCAATAGAAATAGGTTTTGAAAAATTTCCAAAACTGGTTGTATTAACAATAGGTTCACTATTTTTTTCATTAAGGTTTAGAATTGACATATCTTCTTCAAGAATTTCAAGAGGGGCCTTAGGTTCATGTGTATCAGTTTCATAAAATTTTATTTGTACAAATTCTTCCACACATTTGGTCCTCTTATTAAATACTCTATAATTTTTTCTAGATATAGAATAACCTAAAAAGATTCCTTCATCTCTTTTGGATGAAAACTTATCAAAATTATCTTTAGTAATGAGGATGAATACTTTTCAACCAAAAAATATTAAGTAATTAACCTTAGGCTTCTTATTATTCCATATCTCAAAAGGGTTTCTTTTGAGAATTGGTCTAATCAAAACTCTATTTATAATATAACAAGCTGTATTGACAGATTCAACCCAAAAGTAAATAGGTAGGTCATATTCATTAAGCATAGTTCTTGAAATTTCTTGAATTATTCTATTTCTTCTTTCTACTACACCATTCTGTTGAGTTGTTATGGGGCAGAGAAATTGTGACTATAGCCATTATGTGAGCAATAAGGTTCAAACTCATGATTTTCAAACTCACAACCATGGTCACTTCTCAGAGTCTTAATCTTAATTCCACTTAGGTTTTCTACAAACTTTTAGTATTTAACGAAATAAGAACAAGCTACACTTTTGTGAGCTAGAAAGTATACCCAAGACTATCTAGAAAAGTCATCTATGAGGACATAGACATAGTGCTTCCCATTTAAGCTAGAAACTCTAGATGTTCTAAATAAATCTATATGAACCAACTCGAGAGGTTGAGAAGTTGAAACTTTATAATTTGATTTGAAAGAAACATTATGTTGTTTTCCCTTTTGAAAAGGATTACAAACTTTATCTGTTGGGAATTCTAGTTTGGGCATGTCTCTAACTAAGCCTTTTTTAGTCGGTTTCCTGAGTGAATGAACATTGCAGTGTCCTAATCTTCTGTTCCATATCCATGATTCTTTATGAAAAGTATTTAAACAAGCAATATTTTGTTTAGCTAAAGAATTCAAATCTACAGCATATACATTTTCATTTATTAAATAAGTAAATACCAAAAAAAATTAGAATTAAAAAAATTACATGAATCATTTTCAAATTTTACATTGAATCCATCATCACAAAACAGATAAATACTTAACAGATTGTATTTTAATCCATCAACAAATAATAATTTAAAAATTAAAATTGAATCAATGTTACCAATCTGGACTAAGCCGATGATTTTTCCTTTTGAGTTATCCCCAAAAGAGAAATGTCCTCCATCAACTTTGATTAAGCTCTTAAAGTATGAGTAGTCTCTTGTCATATGTCTTGAACATCCACTCTCCAAGTACCATATCTTTCTTCAGGATATTTTCAATAAATATTCCAACAAAACAGATTTAGAAAGAAGATAAATTTGGTACCCGGATTTTCTTGGGTTCAGAAAGGTTAGCAAGTTAAACTTTAGGCACCCATATTTGTCTAATGGGGTCCCTATAATTAACAGATTAAAAAATATTTTGATAAATAAACTTTGTTTGGTCTATAATAATTTGAATATCTAGATGAATCATAAGAATTTCCAGAACTTGAACTAGCAGCATACTATCCAGATTTTGGAATAAATGTATTTTTAACAATCTTTCTCTATCCAGGTTGGTATCCTAAACCAGTAGTATACATTGGTGCGACTTGTTTTCCAAGAATTAGAGTTAGAGTATTCCTTACATTTGTGAACCTATCTAAGTCATTTATATGTTTCTCATTAGATAGTTTAAGTTCAATATTCTCCTTTAATAGTTGATCACCCTTTTCCTTTTAAATACTAAGATCAGAACTAACAATACTCGTCAAGGTATACTTCTTAATTAATGATTTGTACTTATCTTTCAGCTCATTACAGGTATCTTCTAACATATTAAAGTATTCAAATAATTCATCTTTAGATATATTATAATCATTATTTGAACCACTTTCATTCCCAGAGTAATAATCATTGTGTATAGGGGAATTAAGTGTTACCTTAGATGTTTCAGTCATGAAACACATGTTTTCATGATTCTTTTCTTCAGAATCTAAAGCTTCAGATCCACTTGAGCTATCTTCAGAAGCACTCCATGTTTTTTTCATGGGTTTATTGTATTTCTTATCCTTATAGTCATATTTTTTCTAACATTTTAGTTTTGGACAGTCTCCTTTGGCATGACCTTTTCTTTTTCACTCATAGAAAACTATTCCATCATCATTATCAGTTTTCCTACAATCTTTCTTCCAATTTCCTCATCAATCATACATACCCTTATAATTAGATTTTCTAAATAATTTCTTCTTTCTATAGAATTTATTTAATCTCTTGGATATCTGAGCCATCTCTTCATCAATGTCTGAGTCAGAATTTTCACCAGTTGATCTTTCCTCAGTTATATAAAACCTTCTCTTTGTCCTTGCTCTTTGAATCAGTAGACTTGAATGCCACAAACTTCTTATTAGGTTCATCATCTTCCTCTTTATTTACTTTTATCTATTCTTCGTACATCATAAATTTTCCAATCAGCTCCTTGATAGGTAGCTTGCCAATGTCACATGATTCTTGTATAGAGACGGAGGTTCCTCTCCATCTATCTAGTAGGAATATCAGTATCCTCATGATTTTCTCTATTTCTAGAACATCTTTTTCCAGTGAGCTCATTATATTAACTATCTCATTAAACCTGAGATACATATCAGAAATAGATTCATCAGATTTCATTTTAAAATTATCATACTTAATAGTGTATGTATTTAGTCTCATTTCTTTAACATTGGTTGTTCCCTCTTGGGAAACAGCTAAAGTGTCCCAAATTTCATAAGAAGTTTTACAAGCATATATGCGATTAAATTCTTCATCCCCTAAAGCACAATATAAATCATTCATTGGTTTACAATTATTATTGTAAGCAGATTTTTTAGGTTTATCCCAAGTAGTTCTAACAGTTTCTGGAATCTTATATGGAGTCTCTATAGTAGTCCATATGTCAAATCCCATACTTTCTAAATGGATTTTTATTTTTATTTTCTATTAGGCATAATTGAAACCATTAACAAATGGTGGCCTATTGGTAACTACACCTTCTAATATGTTATCCATAATAAATGTGTTTTAAGAAGATATATAAAGATATAAAAATTTAGACTTAACAAAAATTTTGAGATCTTTAAAATACAACTAAAATTACAGTTGAAAACTTTTCACAAATAGAGTGTTATGAAAAAATTATATCTACTTCCTCTGATACCAAATGTTTTCCCACAGGAATACTCAAGATGGTGGTGAATTGAGTTCATATTAAAAATTTCTGTTTAAAATATTTGTATTCAAATCCCCCAATTCATAAAACATGTTAAAATGTAGTGAATTTATAAAGATTGTAAGTGTTAAATTAGTTTCTCAAAGATTGATTATTTCTCAGTTAACTTAATCTGAAGATTAATCTAGCTTTTGAAACTAACTTACTGGCTAGAAATAATTAAAAACACTTTCTAGTTCAATTATCAAAGTTACTTTAAAACAGATTTGAATTTAAAAGTAATTAGCAGTGTCTAATTGAAAAAGGTTTAAACTAAAATAAGATGCCTGGCAGTTTTAACCAAGAGGTTTAGTCTCAAGCTGAGACTTAGTTCTCTCAAATAGTTTAAATAAATCTTTTATCCACACCCTGGTCGAGGTTTACAATAGTAATTAGACTGTCCAGCTCATCAGACCTCTACCTCAGTTCTACGTGGGATACACAAAGGTATAAAGAGTTTTGTGTGAGAATTTTAGTATCCACCAGTTCAGTTTAGGAGATAATGTGTGTCCAAACAGACAGAAACACACACTGCTCATAATTTAAAAATAATGATCGCAGCAGAGCAATAATATGAAGATGAGTTTATATTACTCTTGTGTGATATCAATGCAGCTATGGACTCCTTTGGATTGAATAAGATGAAGCTTTGAGTAATTATTTGGAATTTTTCTATAAAAAAAAGTGTCGTGGTTTTGTTCCTTTACTTCCAGTACAGGTGTTCAACTTGAATGTGGGAGTATTCCTTATAGCACATGAAACTCCTCTTTAATCTTTTGTTATAGATGCGTGTGAGTGTTCTTCAATTTCTTCATGTGTTCTTCTCTGCATGTACGTGTGTATCTTCCTATATGTGTCTCGTATGTATCATATGTTTTTCCTTACATATATCTCACTATATTCTCTAGTATCTCGATATTCCTTTTATTCCTTTCTGCTCTGACAATGGGAATGATTACCTTTTATAGGTATGAGGTATAGTTCCCTGACATGCCATCATCCCATATTAATTAATAGCAGTTGCATTGAATTAATCAAATATAACTGTTAGCATTATATTAATAATATTGACAAATTATAGAATTTGAGTAACAGTGATTGGTTAACAATCATCTTTCATCAGTAGCTCTCTATCGGTAGACTTGTAGCGGTAGACCTTGTAGCAATAGCTCAGGTAGAAGTAGCTCCATGTGTAGCAGTAGTTCCTTGGATCAGTGTTCTTCTTTCAGTAGCTCTTCTTCTCTATCATTTGTTGTTTTCATCATCAGCAGTATCTCTCTCTATCAGTAGCTTCCTCTATTGGTATTTCCATTCTATCAGTAGCTCTACCTAATTGGTAGCTCGTATCAGTGGACTTGTATCAGTGAATTTGTATATTAGTGACCTTGTCTATCAGTAGACATAGTCTATCAGTGGACTTTTCTAACAGTGAACTTGTATCTTTGAGCTAGTCTGTATCAGTCAGAATTATAACTATCAGTGACTTAAGAACTTATATGCTTACAAAATTACTGTTCTATGCATATTAGTTCCACACTGAATCAATATAATCATTTATCATTGTCAAACAAAAATAAACATTGATTACTATATTCCATGATATTATATTATTATTTTGACATCCATACTAACTCTAGAATATGAATGCACAATTATGAAACATAATTATTATATAGATATGCATGATTTGGGATTATCAGAACATATCTAATCATATTTGAGATTATCAAAACATATCTAATTATATTTGAGATTATCCAAACTTATCTAATCATATTTGATATTATCAAAACAGGTGAGTCCAACAACTTTATTAACCAAGGATCTTATAGGTTTGCAGTTTTAAATAATTATGACAAACACTTACATAAGAATACACATGTCCTCAAGTGATATTTTTTTCTACCATACCCATATTTTCATATTTCACTATAAGTCTTCAAAATAAAAAATAAATTTATTCAAAAATGGTAATTCTCTTGAAATAATTCATTTAGAATCATACTTCATAAACTAAGAAAATTGAAAACATAATAAACGTGAGATAAAATTATTAGTAATGTTTATCATAAGAAATAACAATGGAATTTTCTCAATCCACCTAAAATAATAATAACGGTATGGTGAAATAATCATAGTTCATGATCAAAAATGAAAATAATTCATACACCTCCAATCCTAGTTCATTAAACTTGTTACATGAAATAATTATTTATCGAATTCAATAGGCATGAGAATCAATAACCATGATCCATGTGTTTTTAATTATTATCAAATGTGATATTAAAAACTTGTAGAAATTATAGAGAAGACAATATGGTATCTTGGAACATTATCATCATCACCCATATTAACTAATGCTAGAAATAACTAGATCTTAGTTAAATCCTTAGGATAAACCTCATTTATTTACTCCCTTCTTATTTCTTTTATTTACAAGGAACATTACCCAATACATTAGAGAGAATTATCGGTCTCATGTATCATATATTATATATCATGATCACCCATCATCATGATATATATTAGGTACACTAGTAGAAATCAATAATTTCCAAGTATTTTACATGAATTAAATATATATGGTATTTTAATTTCATAATCAAACTATTGAAAATAAACTTACATTCCATTATAACATGATTTAATTTTTGAAATGAAATGTGTATCCAGATAATCAATTTAAAAAATTCTCATAAGACATTTACAGAAATAAGATCA
Source organism: Viscum album (assembly GCA_963277665.1). Classification (NCBI taxonomy): domain Eukaryota; kingdom Viridiplantae; phylum Streptophyta; class Magnoliopsida; order Santalales; family Viscaceae; genus Viscum; species Viscum album. The sequence goes on along the minus strand of OY728153.1, from coordinate 177,095,944 downwards.
TATTCTTGATGATGCATAGGAATCATTAATGTGAGTTGACATTAATGAAAATAATTTAAAATAGTATTTATAACATTTCTTTTAAAACAGGGGACAATAAGATTTTATTTTAGAACAATTAAAAATAATAATTCAAAAAATCTGCAGAAGATGACTTTATTTGAAAACAACCCTCAAAACATGTAAAGTAAAATTCAATGCAAGGAATAGTTATAACTGTTGTAAAATCTATTTGTATGGTATTTTTTTTAAAATTATATCATTCACACCATTTTCAGAAAGTACCTCATTTAGAAAATTATAAGAAGACTAATTTTAATACATATTATAAAAAAGAAAAAAATTACTTTAATAAATCATTATAGAACATTATAATATCTCTTGAATAAATTTTAATGAAAATAATGACATGGATGATAACATTCATCGACCAAAGAAGAAATAAGTACATTTTTACTTAAAAACATGTTCTTGAACTTTTTATGTATAAATTGGAGTCCTATAAAAGAAAATTATGCAAACATACTTAATAAACATAGAAAAAATAGATTTTTTGTTCAATAAATTATGATCATACAATATCCCTTAAAGGAACCTTGGACATAAAAATTTTTGAAATAAAATGAGATTTTGTAATATTGTCACTGCCACTTTGGTAACATTAAAATCAAATTACATTGGAATGAAAAATGTGATATGGACATCTAAATACAATTAATTATAAAAAATATTATGTTGAAATTCATTCATATGGTAGTAAGTACACCACAAAAATATATTTTTTTGCACGACATGAAACATGTCATAAGAAAATGGGATCGAATCTAAGAAAACCCTTGTGAAGATTATAAATTTTTAATTCATAATTAAGTATTTATTTGATTATGTGAACATATATAAATCCAAACTAATGTAATTTAAATACATAATAAAATAATTTTTATATCAATTCATACATAATCATAGAATAAAAATGTCAATAAAGAAGTGTTATAACTTAATGAATGGAAATTGATTTAATAAACCCTTCACCTCGAGTCCCGAATCGTTACGTAAGTTCATTGAATCCTCTATGATAAACATATAAAAATAATTTAATTTTGTAATAAAATTTTATGTAATTATTAGTTTTTATTAAACTATTTATTTTATTTTTTTCAATAAAATAGTTAGTTACTTAATTAGTTATATTTACGTCATGTGATTTTAGTATGTTTGGATCCACAATTGAAAAAAGAAAATGGTAGGTTGTCCATGATAAAATGAGTAATTGTTCCATCTACTCAAAAATAGAAATAATGAGATAATTATAATTTTTATACAAAAAATGTAGTTTTATAATCCCCCCTAAAATGAATATATGAAAAAAAATCATATCACTTCATGGAGGTGGTATTCCACACAAACTAATTAGCAACGTCATAATTATTTTAATGAGAGGAAAGGTAATAAGATAAGTAATATATTATAATTATAAAATCATAATTATTTCATGAATATCATATATAATTACTAGATTCATCATAATTAATAGTCTTTTTAGGCTGTGGTTGTTTACACAGATGAATAAATGATGTTTTTGTTCCCCACGTGATGGAAAATGAGAAGAATCATGTTATGAAATTAATAAAAAAATTAAGTATATATTAGATACTAATGTTATCATATTTTAATGGTTAGGATATAATTTAATGAGGTAGAATAAGAATTTAAAATTAAAATGATCAGTTGAGATGATTACCCCCACTTTGAAGAACCCCCTTTGGATCTGTCCTTAAAGACCCCATGGGTGGTCTTTTAAGAAGAAAAAAAATCTAGAATATATATAAGGATTGTCGGAAGTGTTTTTTTCTAGGTTTTTTCATGATTAGTGTCTCATGAATTGTGAGGTAGATAAAGGAGGAGGTTTCCTTATATATGTGAGGGGAGGGGCACCCTTGTAATTACTTAACAGATTAAATCAATATAAATTAATTATCAAGAATAATTGAGAAAAATCAACCAACTAGAATATAGGATTATGGAGAGTTTAAATACCATTGTGTAATAAAATTTTTATAGGTTTAGGTAAAGTTTTAACCCATATCTCTTTTTGTAACCCCTCATTAACCTTTTTTTATTACGATATAAATTTTTTTTTATACAATAGGATTCCTGAAATATTCTATAAATAGAGAAGTGAACCACAAGTGGAAAATTGTTTATATTCCTACATACATTATATTCACCTAACCAAAGATAAGTTTTTTTAATTTGAAATCATTAAATAATATATTATTTAAACAAATATACCATCAATGTCATTTCTCAAACAATTCACATAGCCAAAATTTAATGACATAATGATATTAATTTAAATTTAATAAAATTAATTAAAAATTCACTAATATGTTATATTTAATAAGAAAATATTGGAACATAATAATACATTTAAATTGAATTAATTTTAATTTTTTAAATTTAATTTTCCTTATTTTTATATAACTTCAAAATGTACTGTATTGACATTACGTAAACATTTATATTAATTATTCCATCACAAAAAATTATAAATTAATTTAACCTGATTAAAAATTAACTCATCTATAAAAACCATTTTTAACTGAATATAATCTCATTTTATCGCATGAAAATAATATTAGGTATATTAAAACAAATAGAGTGACATTATTTTTATTGTTTACTTAAATATTATATTAAAATCATTATCAAAGGTCTATGGAAAGAAATATAAATTTTTTTAAACCTTGGATGTTTATGGTAAAAAAATCTAATCCAAAAATTATAGTAATTCTTATCAATGATTTTGAGTCCTGCTTTTATTTTTATACCTTTTACTACCTGTTTACCACTCACCATGTTTCCAAATATTTTCTACGATTACTATTCATAATGGGGAAAAATAAAAGGTATCTGTTGAAAAAATTAGAATATCCTCATTCCAAATATGGTATTGCATTTTTTAATATTCAATTATTAGACTTGGAAGAAATTATATTTTAAGTAATCCCTTAAAACACCATGAAAAAATATATTTCCTGAAAAATACATTTTATGTTTAAAAAAAATTTATATCAAAATTAACACCATTCTTATTTCCAGAAAATTTATTTAAACAAGTGTCATGAAATTTTTGCAAAAATTATTTTTTTTACTATTGAAATACTTGAAATGAAAATAATGTTTTCTATACAATATGTATTTTCACTATTCACTAAATTTCAATAAATTTTGAAAGATCACTATTGATACTTCGTTCCATCACAGAGTCCAACGAATGGAAAAGGGGAATACCTTAAGAACAAAGAGGGTCACCCTTTGAAGAACGTCAAAAAATTGACGAAGGCATGGACTAGGAGCCCATTTGGAGTGAGGCGTGCATGTTACTTGCGCACCGTGCAAGTCACTTACGCGCCACCTATGGGTCACGCAGCTCACTATCACGCCCTATTTGATTTTTTGCCCAAGGTGAAAGGTGGCCTATAAATAGCCCCTGTGGGCCCCCATTTCAAAGACGGATTTTCCAAAAGTCATATTCAAGCTCTCATCACGCAGGTCTTCAACTCAACTCTTCCGAAAGATTATAAGGTAACTTTTTACCTAGAATGGAAAACATGAAGGAGTAGGATAAGGCCTAAGTGTTTATAATTCATCAAAACTTGCACGCCTAAGTATCCAGACCTCCTTAAAAATGGAAACACTTATACGCCACCCTACCCTTTCGATGAAACTTCTGCGCCACCCTTTTAGAAATATCTTAGGATAATACTAATGGCTTGAGTTAAGTCTCTCCCAAGTATTACCCTACAGATTCTTCATCACCCAGGTTAACCCTTGCCGCGTAAGTACACATGCTTGTCCAAGACTTATGTGCCAAATTACTTGTGCGACCTACACTCGCACGCCAACTTCATTTGTGTGCCTCTCTCTCGTTCACCTCTCCTCTTCATGATATTATCCCTCAAACCCTTTTTCAGTTCCATTTATGTCATGGTTCCTTTGTTTGCTTCCTTATCTGAAATGATTTCTATGAGAAACTCTCCCAAAACCTTGTGACTTGCAAACTTTATGTCACTATGATTTGAGGTTTCCTCCATATAACATCATCCTTTAAGATGAGAATATATTTTGATTTAGGGATTCCTAAGGAGTAAGCCCCAAGTCCCCTTAACCTAGGTCTCCTTCTCATAAGTATGCCCCAGTCATAATTTCCTTTAACATTGGGCCTCCTTTTCAGGAATAAGCCCCAATCATAATTCCTTTAATTTGGGCCTCATTCTCAGGAGTAAGCCCCAGTAATAATTTCCTTTAAAGTTGGGCCTCATTCTCAGGAATAATACCCAATCATAATTCCTTTAATTTGGGCCTCCTTCTCAGGAGTAAGCCCCAAGTTATAAGTCCCCTTTATTTTGGGCATCTTCCTTAGGAATAAGCACTGGGTTAAAACTCTAAATCTTCATCAAGTACAAAAACCTTTATGGACCTTGATCCTGGGACTCTTTCCTGAAGTAAGTCTTGGTCTTCATCTACTTGGGCAGTCATACACACGTAAGCCTCACATCATTTCTTGTGACTACATCTTTGGTGGAACAATCATCAGATTTATTGATACCTCTTTTTTCTCACACCGAGCATGAATCAAGTGATATTAGAGTGTAAAAGTAATCATGACATCTCTTTTTGGGCTGTTAACCATGCATAATCCCTATATTTCTTCACCCGAACTACGTGGACTTGGATATCTGCCTTAAAAGTAGAGTATGTAGGAAGCCTTTCTAAGGTTCAATCCCATCATTCATTAATTCTTTTCTATCCCATATGATGTTAAACTATATCCTTCTTATCTAACTATGTGGGTTCTGAATCCTTTTTAACAAGGATATGTAGGTAGCCCATCTCCGGGTAGGATCCCAAATCTGAAATAATCCATATGTTTTCGAATGAAAATAAACTTCAAGTGTCCCGCTGAGTGGATTTAAAACTAGTATGGTCATCGTAATGACCAAGAGATTTCTATATAATGTATTGAGGGATACCACTGACTAAGAATCTCTAATACATACGGATGATTCTCCATCAATGAAGAACCTCAAATACATATAAAAGATTCTCTATATCCCACACATATGAATCATCAATTTCCAAATCTAAAAGAAAATTTATTTTCATGCTTGGTGAATTAATAAGGATTCATGAACATAACATAAATCTATAAGATAGTCTTGAAGTAGGCAATAATTCCCCTCAAAAAGTCGTGATGAGCTAGACCTCCCATCCTCTCTACCAATGAAAATTCTTATGCCTCATCGGTCCATAACTAATGAGCACCTACCTTTGGAAAGTAGGTCCAAATGGATATAGAATCATTGGGTGTTTCTGGTTCTACGAATAAACCTGTTAGAAACCGATTATAAAGTTTGAACCTTAAACAAACAAGGTCGTCCCCATTTCTAGAAGAAACAAAAAAAATGGTGAACCCGAAGTGAATCCTTAACAAAGTTTAATGATATTTTACTTATTTTTTAGGCCCCTATTAAACTCAATACGAGGGAAAAAAAGAAATAAATTACATATGTGCTCTCTAAAATATGTAGTCTGCCCAAAATTATCTTGATTATGTCTGCTATATCAAACAGACACTTTTTTCCAAGATCTCTCTACAACACAAAATGGATTCTTTAAGGTTCACACTTGTAAATGCCTCGGCTGCTACTCCTGCTGGATCCTCGTCTGGTCTGAGGAAGACATCACCTACTCAGAATCTTCAATGCTGGGTCTCAAATGAATTGGTGAGGGAATAACATCAACATGGTACCATCCTGACTCTGGAGGCCGCTCGACAAGCCCTCTAAGTTAACAAATCACCCTGGTTGTCTGGACAGCGACGACCAGTGGTCAAGAAGAAGCTAGTGCTAACCACCATATCCAACCATTTCAGGTCTTTAACCTCAGAATGCAACAACCAGTCCCTCCCATATTATAGGGAGGTGAATCAAGAGGTCACTCAAGGCCTCAGTTCAAGAAGACATGAGTCCTTCCTGAGGACTCCCTCCAACAATCACCACCAGAATTGTGCGGTAGTGCACCCTCAACATGATGAGGATATCGCCTCTAGGTGTCCGGCTCAGGTTCCTCAGACCTGAGCATGCAAGATGAACCATCAGAGGTGAAATTCGGCCAATAGGGAGTAGGTTTTTACCTCTTCCCCATCCGAAAAAGTCCATCAACCAAACATGATGGAAAACAACGATTGGGCATATACACCAGTCCATCCTAATTTCAAAGCCCAACAGATTCTTCTTGCAGAAACACACCAATCCCGCCAGGACATTGCGGCGGAGTACTATAGGCAGGCACATACACCTGTTTATAAATCATCATCCATTCAGCAGGCTTGTCTTACTGCATCCAAAGAAGCCCGCCAACCAAATGTGGTGACCACCTGTAAGCATGCACATACACCTGCTTACACTCATTAATTCTACCAGTAGTCTTGCCTTCCAGTATTGAATCATGTTCATCAATCATATTCAGTGGAGAACAATCATCAGGAACATACACCTGTAATTCATCAAGATATCCAACAGTCTCGTTTGGTAGCACCAGGAGATATCAATTTGAAATCTCCAATGACAAATAGGAGGAAAACACAACATTCTGCCCCCACACATGAGTATAGTCGGAATTCATTGATAGAAAATAGAGGACAGGAGTAGGAACACAAACCTACTCCGAACACAGAATGGATGTATATTCTCGTTCCAGCAGCTAAAGTCACCAAGAATATTCTAACAATGATGAAATAGCAGAAGCAAATCCCTGCCCATATTCTGGATACCTGTCAGAATATTATAACAACTTCATCAACATTACAGGGAAAGAAACATAAATCTATCCCTATCAGTGGAGTGACTCATCAACATGTCACCCTGGATCAGATACAGACCTCTGTTCCAGTCCTAGAGGGCCGTGGGGAATACTCCTCAATGTCATACAGACAGTCAAGTCAGGCACATACACCCAATTTAAATAGAGATATTCAGCCTAACCTGACCATTTCTCCTGGGAAGGCACATACAACTGCCCATAATAACCACTTTAGTCAAAAAGTGGTTTCCAAAGTGAGTCAGAAGGCATCCAAGAAAAATACCCATCCAGCACAGTTAAAAAATCAAGATAAAATCTACAATAAGGCCTTTCTCAATGCTGGAGTTGTTGAAGCCCTCAGAAAATTATCTGTTACCACTCAAGATTCTACTCTATCATTTCCAAATTCCAGAAATAACAATAATAATTCCGAAGTTCTTCATCAGACACTTCCTCATGAAATCTTACTTCATGAAAATTTGGTCAATTGTGATGCATTGTCTTTAAATGTGAGCCATGATAACCCTCTGTATATCCAGAAGACCAAGGAGAAAAAGGTTTCATCTTTTGTTGTAACCCACCATGGTGATCCTCCCCAAGATCATTAATTTAGCTGTAAAATTCCTCTCCATAGTAGTAATTCGCATTTCCTGGAAAATTCTTCAATGGACAATGCAGTAACGAGAAAACCCTCTTAACTTGAGGCACTTTCAAATACGAAGCCAGTCATGTCTGATGCCTTACCCCTAGCAGGTGAAATACTTTCTCAATCAGAAGATAGCCTGGGGTATAGGTCATTCTCTGAACCACCCCTGGGTCATTCAACTTCTAATTTGACAAATGAATTCTCTACCAATCTTGTTGAATCTAATGAAGCAACAAAAAAGCACCATATTTGGTCCAATCAGGTAGAATAATCTCCATAAAATGGAAAATAGGAAGTTCCGAATATGAGAAAACAATTGGCGAATGGTGAAATATGAGTCATGTTTTGGCCTTTGGATGACTCTCAATATGATATTCCCAAAACGTTTATTGAAGATTGTATTGATGATATTCATCTCAACATATGGAAAACTCTTTGTCACTTAAAAGAGAAAATATTAATTTATTATGAATTTCAAAATCATGTTAAGGTAATAGAATGGTTTCAACCGCAAATTTAATTGGCATCTCTCTCAGTTTCCCGACATCCAAAGGTTGAAAAGCAGCATAGAGCCCTTCAGCGTACATGCCTTAACACATTAAAAAGGTTGTGCTAGTTAATTACCAATGCCCCATCTGGTATTCATATCATGGAATGGGGTGTTCATGGAGGATTACATTTCACCGTGCTCTCCTATCAACAAAGCCCGCAAAAAGTGGTCTCATGCAATGTTATTTCCCATGGCTGTCCATAGCTAACAGGTTTGTGTGTAATCAAAGTCTTTCTCAAGAACATGCCTCGACAAGTTCTTCCCAAATTCAGGCATATAAAAAACAAGTTTTTGAATTACTATTGCTTCAAGAAAATGATAATATCGAATAGGCTTCTCGTTTAGAGCATGTGCATCATCAGGTGACAGAGGTGTCAGAAATAATCCAACAGTCATATGAGCTAGGTGATTTGACTGGATGTCGGATGATGCATCCAGCTAATTTCTGGACTAAAATCCGCAAAATCAGGATGTTTCAGATGTAGCAGCTCAAGAGCCACCTCAGCTTGCCAGGATAGGGACTCTTTTAATCCAACCCTCAGGATCAACAGACAGGATTTGAGGAGTTGAGCAGGAAAAACAGGAACATCCCTAGTACACCAGATTGGGGACATTTTCATATTCTCAATATCTTCCTCAATGAAAGTCAGTCTTCTCTCGATTAGGAAAGATTCCATAAGAGGAACACCGAGCCGAATTATCAGTAAATTTCCTCTAAATTACAGTTCATCAAGTTGTTCCTGAGGGATCAAACAAACAAAAGGAAATGTCTCATAAAGGACATGGAAGAAGACAATATCACAGAAACACTGACAGAAGAGCTTGAATGCATTATGCATCTATAAATGTAATCAATATCATTGTCACTAATCCCCCAGAACATGAGGCTCACTCAGAGGAATCAGATGAATAATCTCCTATTCAAGAGGTTGTATACACAAAAATAAATGAAGGAGGTGTGCATACCAGAATCCAGAGGGTTTCCCAAAGGAAAGATATTCCTTCAGGTAATACCCTTCCATACTCCAGAAAGTAATATGCCAAGGAAAATGGTAAAATTTAGGTTACATCCTACCCTACCTCTGGAGAAGGACAATCACTCTCATTAGAGGAAGGGTCCGCACAACAAGAAGAAGAAATGAAAGATTTAAAGAGATTAAATGCAGAACTACTTCAAGGTAGTCTTCCTCCTATGCATGATGGAGTTAATCAATCAAGGGAATTTTTTGTAGCAATTGGGATGTATCAAGAATATACCCCTTTACAAGTACACTCTCACAGATCCAATCCTATGGGTCATATACGATAGCAACTGGAAATACTACCATCAGTGGCAGTATCGGTCGCCACACCTATAATGACCCATACATTACATACATTGTTATTACTTAAGAATTGAAGCATACTTATTACAACATATAACAAATCCCTGATAGGACCGTATAGGTATAGTGTCTTTAGAAACTGGGAAACATAAACAACTGGTTCATAAATCATCTACATTTTCTCCCATTTATTTCATCATATCTAGAGTCCCTTTTGAAATATCCTACTTAATACCCTTCTTCCTAACCTGGGGAAAAGAAAACATAAAAAAAGGGTGAGCTCAAATTCTCAGTAAGTGTAAACAAAGGAAATATCAACCATATCATATACATAAGAACATAACATTTTTAAAATATTAACCTGCAAAAGAGATCATAATATCATAACATGGTATAAATAATACTAGTGAAATGTAATCATAATGATCATAACATATAACATGAAATATTGTGGAATACACACATAATCATAGAAGATCATTTCTTATTAGTCAAGACTCATTGCCAAGACTTTCTTAGTGGACAAAGTCCATTTCTGAACTGAGTTCACTCCTCGTTTCAGTCATGTATCACTGAACAAGATTAACTTGTCGTTCCAGCCATGTCTATCTCATGAGATATAAATATTTACCCAATATATTGGAGTGAGATATAGGTTTCACCCATCTCATAATGAAACCATTCTTATGTGTGCCACAAAATCAAAAATCATAGCATAACCCATGTAATAAAAATGGGATTCTTAAACATCATGTCATCAAAACATAATCCATATAAGATAAAAGGACATCATAAAAATAATTCCATCATAACATAATCAAATCAATGTAAAATAGGGATATAAACATAACCCTATATTATCTTATATGGAAAATAATTTTGATAAAACACTTGAACTCTATTCTTGAGGAAAATATCCTTTCTACTTCAAAAACCTATTTTACTTTCTTAACATGTCATACAATTTTAAACTAAAAGAAGTTGATTAAAAATAAAAATGAAAAATTGTAAAGGAATATTCATGGAAATAATGTTCTATGAAATCATAAAAATCCATTCATGCCGTATGAGTTAAAAAACATTCTTCTCGTACTTTGGCTGGAAAAGTCAAAAAGTACCTCGTACTAAAATAGACAAAAGATTCCTTTATATCTTTTACTAAAAACACACCAATGGGTAAAATTGGATTTAAAAAATTATAGGAGGATAGAAATAATATTACATATTTAAGAAACAATGATGTGGATGATAAATATTCCCCAGTAATTACCGAAGTATAAACAATCTCGGATAAAAATTAAGATTGCGATATTTTCCCTTAACTTAGGTCTGATTTGCTTCGTACGTATCTGAACCTCCTGTATAATGATTTAAATAATGTCATTGACTTTTTACAGAATCATATTCATTGTTATGATATCATATATGGTCATATTCTTATCTTCTTATTAGTAATATTTCATTGCTACTTTTTATTCGGGTGTTCATTGCTTTATGTTCTTATGCATGTTTTGTCGAATAAACTCTTATTCTTATTTTTAGGTTATAGATACCTCATTTCCAGAATGTTATTAGTGTAATATATATCATATTTATTCATTAAATTCATTTATATAATCATTATTCAATGAATATCATGTAGAACGATTCGACACACATCGTGGAGACGGTATGCTGTATGTACGCACGAGCGATGATGTCATTCCCATGATCGTGGAATTGTATTGAAGTGTATGTATACTATTTCAGAATCAATATAACTTTAAAATAATCATATAGAGTTATTATTTTCACCATTATACCCATCCAATTAAGGTGGTGGTGGAAAACAGATTACACCACGGCGTGGAGATGGTATTCCGTACGTACACACGCGCGGTGATTTCGTTTTTTGTAGGATAGATAGGAAGTTAAATAGGGTTTTTTCATATTTATAATAACATATCAGTATATGAGTGATACTGATGTTATTACTTCATAATGAAAAAACTATATATAGGAAGTATAAGAAGAAATAAATTTGAAAGAATCAGTAACGGATAATACCACTTCTTCAACACGCCTCTTTTAAACCTCCTCTTAGGTCACTAAAATTGGTTTTTGAAGAAGACCAGGACCTCTAGTATGTTTCTAGGTAAGTTGAGAAGGTAAATGGGCAGGGTTTGGCCAAGATTTAAGGCTCAAAATTGTGTGAGGAGGAGAGGGACGAGGTTCCCTTTTATAACGGAGGAGAGGGGCACCATTGGGATTATAAGAAATATTAATTTATAATAAATTCCAACCCCACATAAAAACCTCCAAAAAAGACTCAATTCGAATATGAGATGAGATAGGTTTGTAATATAATCCACCAATAAAATTTATACATGTTGTGAAATTATTTTAAACCTTATCAAATTGATTTATCCTTATTTAATCTATTTAATTTTATTTGTGGTAATAATATTCTAAATTTTAAATTGATATAAATAATTACTTATGTTCTGTGAATTATTCATAATTAGATACTTTATGACATTTTAGACCGTATAAACATAAATTTATAATTTTTAAATATTTTTGTGATTTTTAAACAATTTTATAATATGTTATTTTTATAAAATAACAATAGTGTCAATTTTGACACTATTCATTTATTTGAATTTAAATAAAATATACCTAGAGGATATATTCAAAATAAAATCTTTAATAGATTCATAACACATAATATTTATCTAGAGAATTAGTGGAGAAAATTAAGTAGTTCATATAATATTTATTTTGATATTTTAAAACCATTTATTTGATATTTCAATTAATAAAATAGTTTCATCATCACTATTGTGTCACCATTAATGATTATTATTTAATCCCTAAAAATTATAAATAAATTCACAAGATGTAGGTAATTTTACTAGATTTCTGTAAACTATTCATTTTCTAAGTTTCATTAAGTTTATTTCTATATTAAAATTATTATACTTATAATATTTAAGAGAGTGACATGTTGTCACTTTCTTTGGTTTTAATAATAATTAAATTATTTTAATGTTCAAAAGTCTATAAAATTAATCTATTCCGACCCTTAGGTGATATGGGTCTACTTTTAGTCATCCAATGGAATTTTGGCTGGTGTTAGTGTAATTTTATAATCTTATTTTTACCCTTAATTACCTGATTTACCTTTAACATGCAGTAAATAAAAATTACCGTAGTTACTATTCCTAATATCAAAAAAATAAAAGTAACCTATTAACATAATTTAGGCCCACTGAATTCAAACATGGAATCCATTTTTAAAAATTCAAAAAAATAAGATTTAGTAATTAATTTAAAATTAATCCCATTGTTATGAAAAAAAGTTTTAAAAGTTTAAACATTTCCAAAGATAGAAATGTTTTTACCTATGAATTCAATGTAAAATTAATGGTAATTACATAAATTATATTAAATGTTAAAAATATATTATATTTATACTTTAAAACCATTAAATATTATAATTTAACCATATGAATTATTGCGATGAAAATAGTTGTTTTTAATTAAAATATAGCGTGTTTTTACTATTCATTAAAATATGAAAGTAATCAGAATAATATGAAAATTTTATCCAATGTAAATTTTTATATCCTGATTCCATAGAAGAATTTTATTTTTTCAAATTGAACTTATAAACCTGTCAAAAACTAGATTTAATGTGGGTGTGCCATCATAAGGCAGCAAAACTGCCTTTTTTGAAAAATACTTATTTTACCTAAAAAATTTATTTTGTTCACATACCATGTTTTAGAAAATATGTAAGATGAATAATAGTGCTCAAAATGTAGTTAATACTATTCATAATGGCTATTACATAATAATATTATAACAATATATCATTGTTTATTGAAACCCGGTATTGCGTACTACAGACGCTATCGAGGAAGGTCACGATTGCGTGTAACACAAGACATGCCATTGTTGTGTGTAGTGAAAGATTCGTTTGGTGTTGCGTATAACATAAGACATAAATAAATATATATTTCTCATAAAATTTTGGTGTGTTACATTCTACCCCCTTAAAAAGAATTTCGCCCTCGAAATTCTTCACTTCATAACAAACAGATGAGGATACCTCTCCCTCATCATATCCTAAAGTTCCCATGTAACTTCTTGTAATTGGTGGTTCCTCCATAAAACCTTCACCAAGCGAGTGGTATTGTTCCGTTGAACTTTTTTTGCTACGATCCAAAATCTCTATCGGCTGTTCTTCAAAAGAAAGATCTTGCTTAAGTGGTACAACTTTTGTGCTTAGTACATGTGAAGGATCAATTATGCACTTTCTCAGGAGAGATACATGGAATACATAATGAACTTGAGAGAGATTCGGTGGAAGTGCCAATCGGTAAGCTACCTTCCCAATAGAATCCAGTATTTTGAAAGGACCGATATACCTAGTGATCAGATTTCCCTTCTTTCCAAAACTCATTACTCTCTTCCAAGGAGATATTGGTAAGAACACTTTATCTCCCACTTCAAACTCTAGGTCTTTTCTTCGGTTGTTGACATAACTTTTTTGTCGACTCTGAGATGCTCTTATGTGTTGTTGAATAGATCTGACCTTTTCTTCCATCTCATCAACAAGATCAGGTCCTAATAGATTTCTTTCCCCAACTTCATCCTATCAAGTTAGAGTCCTGCATTTCATTCCATAGAGAGCTTCATAAGAAGCCATCTGAATACTATAGTGAAAGATATTATTATAAGAAAATCCCACCAAAGGTAGGTGTTGATCCCAACCACCTTTGAAATCCATAGTGCATGCTCTTAACATATCTTCTAGAGTTTGAATTGTTCTCTCAGACTAACCGTCTGTCTGAGGATGATAAGAAGTTCTAAAACTCAACTCTGTATCTTAGGTATGCTGAAGAATTCTCCAGAACTTTGAGGTAAACCTCGAATCCCGATAAGATATAATGGAAAGTGGTACTCCATGAAATTTTACCACTTCCTTTACATATATCCTGGCAAGCTGATCTAGAGAGAAATCTTCTCTAATAGTAATGAAGTGTGCTGACTTTGTAAGACAATCTACTATGACCCAGATAGAATTATTGCCTTTGGATGTTTTAGGAAGTCCGGTGAAAAAGTCCATAGTGATTTTTCCCATTTCCATTCGGGTATGTGTAATGGTTGTAACATCCCCTTAGAATTTTGTCTCTCAGCTTTAACTTGCTGACAAACCAAGCATCGAGAGACATATTCAGCAACATCTCTTTTCACGCCATCCCAGCAGAAGTACTCTTTCAGGTCCCTATACATCTTCATGATTTCAGGATTAATAGAGAATGAAGAACTATGAGCCTCATCTAGCAGATCCTTATTTAATTATGGGATGTGAGGAACACAAACCCTATTCCTGAACCTTATTATACCATCACAATCATGGTTGAATTCCGAAACATTTCTCACCTTCCTTTTTAACTCTACATCTTATTTTTGTTCCTCTTTAATCTTCATATGTATATATGGTTGAACATTCATTTGAGAAAGATAATATTTTCCCCCTTCCATTATAATTCCAATATCCATCCTTTGTAAATCCATAAATATTGGATCTTTTGGGATCCTCATCATGGATAAGCTATCATGGTCTTGTCGACTTAATGCATCTACATCCTTGTTTGCCTTCCCAGGGTAATAAGGAATTGAGCAGTCGTAATCCTTAATCAGCTCTAACCATCTTCTTTGATGCATATTCATCTCCTTTTGTGTAAAAATTTACTTTAAACTTTTATGATTAGTATAAATATCACACCTTTCACCATAAAGATAATTCCTCCATATTTTTAATGTAAAGATTACCGCGACTAACTCTAAATCATGAGTTGGGTAATTTTTCTCATGGATTTTCAATTGTCGTGAGGCATAACCTATCACTATATCATTTTTCATGAGAACACACCCCAGTCCCTTCTTGGATGCATCACTGTAGATCACAAACCTCTCTCTACTACATGGTAGTGTGAGCACAGGTGCACTGGATAACCTTCATTTTAACTCTTTGAAATTCTCTTCAAACTCCTCCGTACAAAAGAACTTAACTCCTTTTCGAGTCAACCTGGTGAGTGGATTAGATAACCTTGAAAAATATTTCACAAAACGTCGATAATATCCAACCAGACCAAGAAAACATTGGATCTCAGTTACTGTTGTTGGTCTCGACCATCTTTCAATAACCTCTATTTTTGATGGATCCACAGATATCACCTCTTTTGAGATTATGTGACCCAAAAATGAAACTTTTTGAAGCCAGAATTTACACTTGGTAAATTTGGCATAAAACTTCACCTTTCTTAGGATCTTTAATACAATTCTCAAGTGTTCTTAATGTTCATACTTACTCTTTGAATAGACAAGAATATCATCTATAAAGACTAGCACAAACTGATCAAGATAGACTCTAAAGAATCTATTCATTAGATCCATGAATATAGAATGGGCATTAGTAAGACCAAATGGCATCACTATAAATTCAAAGTGGTCATACCTTCTACGGAAAGCCGTATATGGTATATCCTCCTTTTGACCCTTAATTGATGATACCCTGAACAAAGATCAATCTTGGAAAAGTATTGAGCTCTGCATAGTTGGTCAAATAAGTCATCAATGTGTGGGATAGGATATTTGTTCTTGATAGTGATCTTGTTAAGTTCTTGATAATCAATGTCGAGTCTCATTGATCCATCATTCTTCTTAACAAACAGAACAGGTGCTCCCAAAGGTGATGCACTAGGGCATATGAATCCCTTATCAAGATTCTCATAGAGTTGCTTCTTCAATTCCTGCAACTCAATTGGGTCCATTCTATAAGGTGTCTTTGAAATTGGCATAGCACCCAGTAAAAGTTCTATTTAAAACTCAACTTCACGATCTGGTGGAAGACCTGGAAATTCCACCAGAAAGACATCATCAAACTCTCGTACAATTGGAATATTCTTAATCGTGAGTTTCTCTCCAACCACTTGAGATAAATAACCTTCATTTATTGGAATCAAGACCCATAATATGGAAGCAATTTCCACTGGAAGGTTATATTCATCATTTCATCGATAGATGATAGTAGATTGATCAGGAATATTAAATGTTATTTCACTTCTTTGGAAATTGATACGAGCTCCGTATAATGAAAGCCAATCCATGCCAAGAATCACATAAAATTACACTATAGGAAGGATCACAATATTTGCAGGAAGCACTTTCCCACAAACTTCAATCAGTGATGAATTGTAAACTTTTTATGCGACTGTTATGACATTAGGGGTTGTCACAGCTAACTCAATATCTAACTGCTGAGGTAATATGGCGATAACCTTAGAAAATTCTTCAGAAATAAAAGAGTGGGTGGATCCAGAATCAAGTAAAACATTTTTTACTTTAGAGTGGATGGTAAGTGTACCTTTCACCATTTTGTTATCATACTCCACATCACCCATAGAAATTGCATGTGACTTTCCTTTGTCTTTGGCCTTAATAGTTTGTTGATGTCGATCATAATCAACAACCCTTGGATTAGGGCATTGATTGGCATAATGCCCCATTTCCTTGCACTTGAAACATTGAAGTGTAGGAGGTGCATTCTGTGTATCCCTTCTTTTTTTCGCATCATTAGACATCTTCTTCCCATTATTTCGATATTCAACTACCCGATGACCTTCTTTTACACACTTAAAACATTTACTTGTCTCTTTAAGACAATTACCTCCATGTTTCTTTCCACACTTTGAGCATAAGGGAAAACTCATATTTTTTTCAGTGTTGTCTTTAGATTTCCCTTTAAATTACATTTTCCTCTTCTTATCAAACCCATATGACTGATGGATTACTCTAATATCTATCTCAAAATTGAGAGCACATAGAACAATTTCCTCGTAGCTATTGAAGTCCCTTATGGCTAACGCCCTTCGAAGACTTGGTTTTAAGGCACTAAAGAATCGATCGATTTTACTCGCAGGTTGGATAATAATTCCAGAAGCATACCATTCAAGTCATGTAAAATTTTCTTCGTAGGTAACAACAGATTAATCATCCTTTTGCTTCAGTTCAAGAAAATCCTTCTCCATATTTGTTCAAAGAATACGAGGGAAGTAATTATTGAAAAATAAGTTCTTGAACTCAACCCATTCCATGGACTCAATTTCATCTCTTTGCCTCGTATTCTTGATAATATTCCACTATTGATTAGTTTCACCTTCCAAACGATATACTGCTAAGATGAATTTATCATGTTCAGAACATTGTAGAACAGAAAATATCTTTTCAGTGGTACTAATCCATTGTTCAGCCACTAATGGATCATAAGACCCGCTGAATGAAGGTGGACGCTGCCTCATAAAGGATTCAACAAAATTTTGCTCCTTCCTTTTCTCATTTGGAAGTCCTGTATGATTCATAGATTGAGAAAGTTTTGTGAGCATGGCTACAAGATTTTTCATTCCAACTCTTGTAACTTTTGGTTGCTCAAGGGGACAATCATTTCATTTCCCATCACATTCAGTATTAACACGGTTCCTTCATGTTCTAGCCATTGACTAAATCCAATAAGCATAGCATGAGAAACACTAATCATTATAGAAAAACCACATAATCAAGAATAAAATTTTACAATTAAGGCCTTATCATAGGTTATTCATTTCCATTTCTAAAACTCTAATATTGTGTTCTATGTTTAGACATATCCTTAGAGTTCTTACTAAGGCTTTCACATCCTAGTTTCCAAAGTTTGACTATACCTTTCCTCTGATTCCAACTATAATGACCCATACTTTACATACATTGTTATTACTTCTGAATTGAAGCATACTTATTACAACATTTAACAAAACCATGATAGGACCGTATAGGTATAGTGTCTTTAGAAACTGGGAAACATAAACACCAGGTTCATAAAGCATCTACATTATCTCCTGTTTATTTCATCATATCTAGAGTCCCTTTTGGTATATCCTACTTAATACCCTTCTTCTTGACCTGGGGAAAAGAAAACATACAAAAAAAGGTGAGCTCAAATGCTCAGTAAGGGTATACAAAGGAAATATCAATGATATAATATTCATAAGAACATAACATTTTGAAAATATTAACCTTCAAAAGAGATCATAATATCACAACATGGGATAAATCATAGTAGTGAAATGTAATCCCAATGATCATAACATATAACATGAAACTTTTTTTCATACACACATAATAATAGAAGATCATTTCTTACTAGTAAAGACTCATTGCCAAGACTGTCTTAGTGGACAAAGTCCATTTCTGAACCGAGTTCACTCCTTGTTTCGGTCCTGTATCACTGAACTAGATTTACTTTCCGTTCCAGCAATGTCTATCTCATGAGATATAAATATTTACCCAATTAATTGGAGGGAGATATAGGTCTCATCCATCTCATAATGAAACCATTCTTATGTGTTCCACAAAATCATAAATCATAGCATAACCCATGTAATAAAAATGGGATTCTTAAACATCATGCCATCATAACATAATCCATATAAGATAAAAGGAAATCATAGAAATAATTCCATCATAACATAATCAAATAAATGTAAAAATAGGGATATAAATAGAACCCTGTATTATGTTATATGGAAAATAATTTTGATAAAACACTTGAACTCTATTCTTGAGGAAAATATCCTTTCTACTTAAAAAACATTTTTTCCTTTCTTAACATGTCATCAAATTTTAAACTAAAAGAAGTTGATTAAAAATAAATGTCAAAACTTGTGAAGGAATATTCATGGAAATAATGTTCTATGAAATCATAAAAATCCATTCATGCCGTATATGTTAGAAAAAACATTCTTCTCGTACTTTGGCCAGAAAAGTCCAAAAGTACCTCGTACTAAAATCGACAAAAGATTCCTTTCATATATTTTACTAAAAACTCACCAATGGGTAAAATTGGATTTAAAAAATAGTAGGAGGATAGAAATAATATTACATATTGATGAAACATGGATTTTGATGATAAATATTCCCTAGTAATTACCGAAGTATAAACAATCTCGGAAAAAAATTGAGATTGCGAGATTTTCCCTTACCTTAGGTCCGATTTGCTTCGTACGTATCCGAACCTCCTGTATAATGATTTAAATAATTTAATTGACTTATTAAATTATCATATTCATTATTATGATATCATATATGGTCATATTATTATCTTCGTATTATAAATATTTCATTTCTACTTGTTATTCGGGTGTTCATTGCTTTATGTTCTTATGCATGTTTTGTCGAATAAATTATTATTCTTATTTTTTAGGTTATAGATACCTCATTTATATAATTTTATCAGTGTAATATATATAATATTTATTCATTCCATTAATTTATATAATCATTATTCAATGAAGATCATGTAGAATGAGTCGCATCACATCGTGGAGACGGTAGGCCGTACGTACGCATGAGCGATGATATCGTTCCCATGATCGTGGAATTGTATTAGAGTGTATGTATACTATTTAAGAATCAATATCAATTTACAATAATAATATATAGTTATTCTTTACACCATTATACTCATCCAAGTATGGTGGTTGTTGAAAACAGATTACACCACGGCGTGGAGACGGTATTCCGTACATACGCACACGCGGTGATTTCGTTTTCCATAGGATGGATAGAAGGTGAAATAGGGTTGTTTCATATTTATAATAACATATAATTATATTAGTGATACTTATGTTATTACTTCATAATAAAACAACAAAATAAGAGGAAGTAGAAGAAGAAATAAATTTTAATGAATCGGTAACGGATATTACCTATTCTTCGACACGCATCTTCGAAACCTCCTTTTAGGGCACTAAAATTAGTCTTTGAAGAAGAACAGTATAACGACCCACACTTTACATACATTGTTAATACTTCAAAATTGAATCACACTTATTACAACATATGACAAAACCACAAAGGACCGTATAGGTATAGTGTCTTTAGAAACTGGGAAACATAAACAACGGGTTCATAAATCTTCTACAGTGTCTCCCATTTATTTCATCATATCTAGGGTCCCTTTTAGCATATTCTACTTAATATCCATCTTCCTGGCCTGGGGAAAAGAAAACATAAAATGGTGAGCTCAAATGCTCAGCAAGGGCAAATAAAGGAAATAAAAAAAATCATATCATATCTTTTTGAAAATTAAAACCTGCAAAAGAGATCATAATATCTTAACATGGAATAAATCATAGAAGTGAAAATGAGATCCCCATAATCATAACATAAAACTTGAATCTTTGTGTCATGCACACATAATCATGGAAAATCATTTCTTGTTAGTCATGACTCATTGCCAAGACTATCTTAGTGGACAAAGTCCCTTTCTGAACCGAGTTCACTCCTCGTTTCAGTCCTGTATCATTGAACCGAAATAACCTTCCGTTCCAGCCATGTCTATCTCATGAGATATAAAATCATTACCCAATGCATTGGAGGGAGATATAGGTCCCACCCATCTTATAATGAATCCTTTCTTATGTGTGCCACATAATCATAAAACATACATCATCGCATAACACATATAACAAAAATGGGATTCTTGAAACATCATGACATCATAAATCAATTCATATATGATAAAGGAATTCATAAACATAATTACATCACAACATAGTCAAACCAATGTAAAAATATGGATAGAAACAGAACCCTTTATTATCTTAGATGGAAAATAATTTTGATAAAACACTTGAATTGAATTCTTGAGGAAAATATCCTTTCTTCTTCAAAAACATTTTTCCTTTCATAACATGTCATACAACTTTAAAATAAAAGAAGTTGATTAAAAATAAACTTGAAAACTTGTAAAGGAAGCTTCTTTGAAGTAATGTTTTAAAAATCCATTCATGCCGTATAAGTTAAAAAAAACATTCTTCGTACTTTTGTCGGAAAAGTCAAAAAGTACCTCGTATGGAAAAACAACAAAAGATTCCTTTCATATTCTTTACTAAAAACTCTTCTAAGGGTAAAATTGGATTTAAACTATTGTAAGTGGATGGAAACAATATTACATATTGAGGGAACATGGATGTGGATGATAAAATACACCCCAGTAAATACTTACGAATAAACAATCTCGGATAAAAATGAGATTGTGATATTTCCCTTACCTTAGGTCCGATTTGCTTTGTTCGTGTCCGAAGCTCCTGTATAATGGTTTAAATAATGTTATTGACTTATTCCAGAATCATACATATTGATATGAGATCATATATGGTCATATTATTAGCTTCTTGTTAGTAATATTTCATTGTTACTTGTTACTCGGGTCTTTATAACTTTTTGTTCTTATGCGTGTTTTGTCAGAAAAAATTCTTATTCTTATCTTTAGGTTATAGATAATTCATTTCCAGAATGGTATTAGTGTAGTATATACCATATTCATTCATTCAATTCATTTATATAATCATTATGAAATGAAGATCATGTAGAACGAGTCGCATCACATCGTGGAGACGGTATTCCGTACGTACGCACGAGTGATGATATCGTTCCTATGATCGTGGAATTGTATTGGAGTATATATATATATTATTTCAGTATCAATATTACTTAATAATAATCATATATAGTTACTGATTACACCATTATACCCATCCTTGTAAGGTGATGGTGGAAAATAGATTACACCACGGCGTGGAGACGGTATTCCGTATGTACGCACGCGCGGTGATTTCATTTTTCCGTAGGATGGATAGAAGGTGAATTAGGGTTGTTTCATATTTATAATAACATATCAGTATGTAAGTAATACTGATGTTATTACTTTATCATGAAACAACTAAAGAAGAAGAAGTTGAAGAAGAAAGAAATTGAAAAGATCGGTAATGGATATTACCTCTTCTTTGGAACGCCTTTTTGAATCCTCCACTTATGGAACTAAGATTGGTCTTTGGAGAAGACCAGGACCTCTAGGATTATTCTAGGGAAGTGTATAAGGTAAAATGGCAGGGGTTGGCCGAGCTTGAGTGCTCAAATTGGTGTGAGGAGGAGGGGGAGGAGGTGCCCTTTTATAAGGGAGGAGAGGGGCACCTTAGGAATATCTCAAAATATTATTTTATATTAAAGTCAAAATCGGTTTATAATGGTTCCAAAGGGTCTTATTTCGAAGCTAAAGTGGGGATGGGTCGAAAACTATCAACCAATAGGATTTAGACAAGTTTAGGGTATTATTTTAACCTTATCAATTAGATTTAACTCTAAGTTAATTAATTTAACTTTTACCGTGTCTTTTTGTTTTCTTTCACTATATGGTTAATAAACTTACTATAACATGCCAAACGAACCCCAAATTGTTTATTATTAATATATATATCCTTATCTAAGTCATTAGGCCGAACCTTAGATTTTTAGGAATAAAATAACAATTAATAATATAATATTTGATTTAAAAACTATTTTGTGTCAATTTTGACACTATTTGATATATGATTTTTGTGAAAGTCATAATAGAATTATATGTTCGAACCAAGTTGATTAAATCAATAATAATATATCATAGTAACCTAGAAAATTAGTGGAATTCATAAAAAGTCTCAAATTACATTTATTTTGGTATTTATATTATCAATTTTGTCAATATTTCATTAATAAGATAATTACTGGATCATCTTTGTGTCATAAATAAATTAAATTATATGATGTCTAAAAATTACAAATAAAATAACATCATGTAGGAAATCGTTTTAGCTTTCTAATGAATATTTACAATCTAATTTATCTTATGTATAACCCTATATTAAAAATGATTTACTTATTAAACTTTGATTTTAACTATTTTAACCCTTCTTTAAATAAATTAATAATAAATGTCCTAATCTAATCCAAGTGGGCCTAAATGGTCATATTTTATTCCTAAGTTTGTTTTTGGTCGAATTACACTTGTCCAATAGAATTAAGACATGTGTTAGGGTAATATTAATATCATATTTACCCTTAGTTACCCTATTTACTATTAACCGCGGTAAAAATAGTAAAAAGTTACTATTCACCAAAAAAATTATTTTCATCTCATTGAACCACATCTTAGTCCTTGATATTAACCGTGTCTCTCGGATTTTTGAAATTCCATTCACAGAAGCGGTAAAATTAAGTTTTTTGCAAAATTCAGTTTTTAACCTACCACTTAGTGGTTTCACTATTCATCAAAAATTGAAAGTTTTCAGAAAAATACCAAAATTTCACCCTAGGATAATTTCGATATTCTGAGTCCAAAAATGAAGTCCATTTTGAAAAATAAAATTTATAAAATTTCAAAAAGTGGTTATTACTATTCATAACGACTAGTTTTAATAGCATATTGTTGTTTAGTGAAACTCGGTATTGCGTAGGACGCAAGCTATCGAGGAAGGTCGCGATTGCGTGTAAAGAAAGCCAAGCAAGTGTTGTGTAGAAAAAGATTCCTTTGATGATTTATATAACATAAAAGTCTCGGGTGTTACATTCTACCCCCCTTAAAAAGAATTTCGCCCTCGAAATTCGTCACTTTGCAACAAACAAATGAGGATACTTCTCCCTCATCATATCCTCAAGCTCCCATGTAGCTTCTTCAAGTTGGTGGTTTCTCCATAAAACTTTCACCAAGAGAGTGGTCTTGTTTCGTAGGACTTTTTCGCTACGATCCAGAATCTCTATCGGCGGTTCTTCATAAGAAAGATCTTGCTCCAGCGGTACAACTTCTAAGCTGAGTACATGTGAAGGATCTGGTATGTACTTTCTCAGGAGAGATACATGGAACACATCGTGAACTTGAGAGAGATTCGGTGGAAGCGCCAATCGGTAAGCTACCTTCCCAACACGATCAAGTATTTCAAAAGGACCGATATATCTAGGGCTCAACTTCCCCTTCTTTCCAAATCTCATAACCCTCTTCCAGGGAGATATTCGTAAGAACACTTTATCACCCACTTCTAACTCTAGGTCTTTTCTTCGGTTGTCGGCATAACTTTTCTGTCGACTCTGAGCTGCTCTTATGTGTTGTTGAATAGATCTGACCTTTTCTGCCATTTCATAAACGAGATCAGGTCCTAATAGCTTTCTTTTCCTAACTTCATCCCAGCAAGTTGGAGTCCTGCATTTCTTTCCATAGAGAGCTTCATAAGGAGCCATCTGAATACTGAAGTGAAAGCTATTATTATAAGAAAATTCCACCAAAGGTAGGTGTTGATCCCAACCTCCTTTGAAATCCATAGAGCAAGCTCTCAACATATCTTCAAGGGTTTGAATTGTTCTCTCAGACTGACCGTCTATCTGGGGATGATAAGCAGTGCTGAAACTCAACTCTGTATCCAGAGTATGCTGAAGACTTCGCCAGAACTTCGAGGTAAATCTCGGATCCCGATCAGATATAATAGAAAGTGGTACTCCATGCAATCCTACCACTTCCTTTACATATATCCTGGAAAGCTAATCTAGAGATAAATCCTCTCTGATAGGAATGAAGTGTGCAGACTTTGTAAGACGATCAACTATGACCCAGATACCATTATTGCCTTTGGATGTTTTAGGAAGTCCTATGACAAAGTCCATAGTGATGTTTTCCCATTTCCATTCGGGTATGGGTAATGGTTGTAACATCCCCTTAGACTTCTGTCTCTCAGCTTTAACTTGTTGACAAACCAAGCATCGAGAGACATATTCAGCAACATCTCTTTTCATTCCATCCCACCAGTAGTACTCTTTCAGGTCCCTATACATCTTCGTGCTTCCAGGATGAATAGAGAATGAAGAACTATGAGCCTCATCCAGTAGATCTTTCTTTAATTCAGGGATGGGAGGAACCCAAAACCCGATTCCTGAACTTTATTATCCCATCACAATCAAGGTTGAATTCAGGAACATTTCTCACCTTCTTTTGTAACTCGACATCTTCTTTCTGTGCCTCTTTAATCTTCACATGTATAGATGGTTGAACATTCATTTGAGAAAGATAAGATTATTCCCCTTCCATTATAATTCCAAGATCCATCCTTTGTAAATCCATAAATATTGGATCTTTTGTGATCCTCATCATGGATAAACTAGCATGGTCTTGTCGACTTAATGCATCTGCCACCTTGTTTGCTTTCCCAGGGTGGTAATGGATTGTGCAGTCATAATCCTTAATCAGCTCCAACCATCTTCTTTGACGCATATTCAACTCCTTTTGTGTGAAAATATACTTTAAACTTTTATGATCAGTATAAATATCGCACCTTTCACCATAAAGGTAATGCCTCCAAATCTTTAATGCAAAGATTACCGCAGCCAACTCCAAATCATGTGTTGGGTAATTTTGCTCATGGATTTTCAACTGTCGTGAGGCATAAGCTATCACCATATCATTTTGCATAAGAACACACCCCAATCCCTTCTTGGATGCATCACTGTAGATCACAAAACTTTCTCCACAACAAGGCAGTGTGATCACAGGTGCACTGGATAACCTTCTTTTCAACTCCTTGAAATTCTCTTCACATTCCTCTGTCCAGACAAACTTAACTCCTTTCCGAGTCAACTTGGTGAGTGGATTAGATAATCGTGAAAAATCTTTTACAAAACGTCGATAATATCCAGCCAAACCAAGAAAACTTCGGATCTCAGTTACTGTTGTTGGTCTTGACCATCTTTCGATAACCTCTGTTTTTGCTGGATCCACAGATATCCCCTCTTTTGAGATTATATGACCCAAAAATGCAACTTTTTGAAGCCAAAATTCACACTTGGTAAATTTGGCATAAAGCTTCTCTTTTCTCAGGGTCTTCAATATAATTCTCAAGTGATCTTCATGCTCTTCCTTGCTCTTTGAATAGACAAGAATATCGTCTATAAAGACTACCACAAATTGATCAAGATAGTCTCTAAAGACTCTATTCATTAGATCCATGAAGATAGCAGGGGCATTAGTAAGACCAAATGGCATCACTATAAATTCATAGTGTCCATACCTTGTACGGAAAGCCGTCTTTGGTATATCCTCCCTTTTGACCCTTAATTGATGATACCCTGAACGAAGATCAATCTTGGAAAAGTATTGAGCTCCGCGTAGTTGGTCAAATAAGTCATCAATGCGTGGGAGAGGATATTTGTTCTTGATAGTGATCTTGTTAAGTTCTCTATAATCAATGCAGAGTCTCATTGATCCATCTTTCTTCTTAACAAATAGAACAGGTGCTCCCCAAGGTGACGCACTAGGGCGTATGAATCCCTTATCAAGATTCTCTTGGAGTTGCTTCTTCAATTCCTGCAACTCAATTGGGGCCATTCTATAAGGTGTCTTTGAAATAGGAAAAGCACCCGGTACGAGTTCTATTGAAAACTCAACTTCACGATTTGGTGGAAGACCCGGTAATTCCTCCGGAAATACATCATCAAACTCCCGTACAATGGGAATATTCTTAATCGTGAGTTTCTCACCAACTATTTGAGATAAATAACCTTCATTTAGTGGAATCAATACCCATAAGATGGAAGAAATTTCCACTGGAAGGTTATGTTCATCCTTGCATTGATAGACGATCGTAGGTTGATCTGGAATATGAAATGTGACTTCCCATCTTTGGCAATTGATATGAGCTCCATGTAGAGAAAGCCAATCCATGCCAAGAATCACATCAAATTCCACTAAAGGAAGGATCACAAGATTTGCAGGAAGCACTTTCCCACAAACTTCGATCGGAGAAGAATTATAAACTTCTGATGCGATTGATGTGCCATTAGGTGTTGTCACAGCTAACTCAACATCTAATTGTTGAGGTAATACGGTGATACCCTTAGAAAATTTTTCAGAAATAAAAGAGTGGGTGGATCCAGAATCAAATAAAACATTTGCTACTTTAGAGTGGATGGAAAGTGTACCTTTCACCACATCGTTATCGTACTCCACATCGCTGATAGAAATTGCATGTGACTTTCCTTTTTCTTTAGCCTTAAGAGTTTGTTGACGTCGACCATCATCATCAACCCTTGGATTTGGGCATTGATTGGCATAATGCCCCATCTCCTTGCACTTGAAACATTGAAGTGTAGCAGGTTCATTCTGTGTATCCCTTCCTTTGTTTGCATCATTAGACATCTTCTTCCCATTATCACGGCATTCAAATGCCCGATGACCTTCCTTTCCACATTTAAAACATTTACTTGTCCCTTTAAGACAACTCCCTCCATGTTTCTTTCCACACTTTGAGCATAAGGGAAAGTTCATCTTCTTTTCCGTGTGCTCTTTAGATTTTTCTTTGAATTCCATCTTCCTCTTCTTATCAAACCCATGTGACTGATGGGTTACTCCAATCTCCATCTCGACTTTGAGAGCACATCGAACGATTTCCTCGTAGCTATTGAAGTCCCTTATGGCTAACGCCCTTCGAAGACTTGGTTTTAAGCCACTAAAGAATCGATCGATCTTACTCTCAGGTTGGATAATAATACCAGAAGCGTACCTTGCAAGTCTGGTAAAATTTGCTTCATAGGTACCAACAGATTCATCATCCCTTTGCTTCAGTTCAAGGAACTCTTTCTCCATCTTTGTTCGGAGAATACGAGGGAAGTACTTATTGAAAAATAAGTTCTTGAACTCGTCCCATTCCATAGACTCAATTTCATCCCTTTGCCTTGTATTCTTAACAAGATTCCACCATTGATCAGCATCTCCTTCCAAACGATACACTGCTAGGATGACTTTATCATGCTCAAAACATTGAAGAACTTAAAATATCTTTTCAGTAGTACAAATCCATTGTTCAGCAACTAATGGATCAGTAGACCCGCTGAAATATGGTGGACGCTGCCTCATGAAGGATTCAACAGAATGTTGCTCCCTCCTTTGTTCGTTTGGAAATCCTGCATGATTCATAGCTTGAGAAAGTTGTGTGAGCATGGCTACAAGATTTTGCATTCCAGCTCCCATATCGTTTGGTTGCTCAGGGGGACAATCATTGCATTGCCCATCGCATTCCGCATTAACACGGTTCTTTCGGGTTCCAGCCATTGACTAAAACCAAGAAGAATAGTGTGAGCAACACTAATTATAATAGGAAACCACATAATTCAAGAATAAAATTTTCATGCTTATGGTCTTATCCTAGGTTATTCATGGCCATTTCTAAGATTGTGTTCTATGCTTAGACTTATCCTTAGGGTTCTTACTAAGGCTTTCACATCCTAGTTTCCAAAGGTTGACTATACCTTTTCTCTGATACCAACTATAACGACCCACACTTTACATACATTGTTAATACTTCAAAATTGAATCACACTTATTACAACATATGACAAAACCACAAAGGACCGTATAGGTATAGTGTCTTTAGAAACTGGGAAACATAAACAACGGGTTCATAAATCTTCTACAGTGTCTCCCATTTATTTCATCATATCTAGGGTCCCTTTTAGCATATTCTACTTAATATCCATCTTCCTGGCCTGGGGAAAAGAAAACATAAAAGGGTGAGCTCAAATGCTCAGCAAGGGAAAATAAAGGAAATAAAAAAAATCATATCATATCTTTTTGAAAATTAAAACCTGCAAAAGAGATCATAATATCTTAACATGGAATAAATCATAGAAGTGAAAATGAGATCCCCATAATCATAACATAAAACTTGAATCTTTGTGGCATGCACACATAATCATGGAAAATCATTTCTTGTTAGTCATGACTCATTGCCAAGACTATCTTAGTGGACAAAGTCCCTTTCTGAACCGAGTTCACTCCTCGTTTCAGTCCTGTATCACTGAACCGAAATAACCTTCCGTTCCATCCATGTCTATCTCATGAGATATAAAATCATTACCCAATGCATTGGAGGGAGATATAGGTCCCACCCATCTTATAATGAATCCTTTCTTATGTGTGCCACATAATCATAAAACATACATCATCGCATAACACATATAACAAAAATGGGATTCTTGAAACATCATGACATCATAAATCAATTCATATATGATAAAGGAATTCATAAACATAATTCCATCACAACATAGTCAAACCAATGTAAAAATATGGATAGAAACAGAACCCTTTATTATCTTAGATGGAAAATAATTTTGATAAAACACTTGAATTGAATTCTTGAGGAAAATATCCTTTCTTCTTCAAAAACATTTTTCCTTTCATAACATGTCATACAACTTTAAAATAAAAGAAGTTGATTAAAAATAAACTTGAAAACTTGTAAAGGAAGCTTCTTTGAAGTAATGTTTTAAAAATCCATTCATGCCGTATAAGTTAAAAAAAACATTCTTCGTACTTTTGTCGGAAAAGTCAAAAAGTACCTCGTATGGAAAAACAACAAAAGATTCCTTTCATATTCTTTACTAAAAACTCTCCTAAGGGTAAAATTGGATTTAAACTATTGTAAGTGGATGGAAACAATATTACATATTGAGGGAACATGGATGTGGATGATAAAATACACCCCAGTAAATACTTACGAATAAACAATCTCGGATAAAAATGAGATTGTGATATTTCCCTTACCTTAGGTCCGATTTGCTTTGTTCGTGTCCGAAGCTCCTGTATAATGGTTTAAATAATGTTATTGACTTATTCCAGAATCATACATATTGATATGAGATCATATATGGTCATATTATTAGCTTCTTGTTAGTAATATTTCATTGTTACTTGTTACTCGGGTCTTTATAACTTTTTGTTCTTATGCGTGTTTTGTCGAATAAATTCTTATTCTTATCTTTAGGTTATAGATAATTCATTTCCAGAATGGTATTAGTGTAGTATATACCATATTCATTCATTCAATTCATTTATATAATCATTATGATATGAAGATCATGTAGAACGAGTCGCATCACATCGTGGAGACGGTATTCCGTACGTACGCACGAGTGATGATATCGTTCCTATGATCGTGGAATTGTATTGGAGTATATATATATATTATTTCAGTATCAATATTACTTAATTATAATCATATATAGTTACTGATTACACCATTATACCCATCCTTGTAAGGTGATGGTGGAAAATAGATTACACCACGGCGTGGAGACGGTATTCCGTACGTACGCACGCGCGGTGATTTCATTTTTCCGTAGGATGGATAGAAGGTGAATTAGGGTTGTTTCATATTTATAATAACATATCAGTATGTAAGTAATACTGATGTTATTACTTTATCATGAAACAACTAAAGAAGAAGAAGTTGAAGAAGAAAGAAATTGAAAAGATCGGTAATGGATATTACCTCTTCTTTGGAACGCCTTTTTGAATCCTCCACTTAAGGAACTAAGATTGGTCTTTGGAGAAGACCAGGACCTCTAGGATTATTCTAGGGAAGTGGAGAAGGTAAAATGTCAGGGGTTGGCCGAGCTTGAGTGCTCAAATTGGTGTGAGGAGGAGGGGGAGGAGGTGCCCTTTTATAAGGGAGGAGAGGGGCACCTTAGGAATATCTCAAAATATTATTTTATATTAAAGTCAAAATCGGTTTATAATGGTTCCAAAGGGTCTTATTTCGAAGCTAAAGTGGGGATGGGTCGAAATCCTATCAACCAATAGGATTTAGACAAGTTTAGGGTGTTATTTTAACCTTATCAATTAGATTTAACTCTAAGTTAATTAATTTAACTTTTACCGTGTCTTTTTGTTTTCTTTCAATGTATGGTTAATACACTTACTATAACATGCCAAACGAACCCCAAATTGTTTATTATTAATATATATATCCTTATCTAAGTCATTTGGCCGAACCTTATATTTTTAGGAATAAAATAACAATTAATAATATAATATTTGATTTAAAAACTATTTTGTGTCAATTTTGACACTATTTGATATATGATTTTTTTGAAAGTCATAACAGAATTATATGTTCGAACCAAGTTGATTAAATCAATACTAATATATCATAGTAACCTAGAAAATTAGTGGAATTCATAAAAAGTCTCAAATTACATTTATTTTGGTATTTATATTATCAATTTTGTCAATATTTCATTAATAAGATAATTACTGCATCATCTTTGTGTCATAAATAAATTAAATTATTTGATGTCTAAAAATTACAAATAAACTACCATCATGTAGTAAATCGTTTTAGCTTTCTAATGAATATTTACAATCGAATTTATCTTATGTATAACCCTATATTAAAAATGATTTACTTATTAAACTTTGATTTTAACTATTTTAACCCTTCTTTAAATAAATTAATAATAAATGTCCTAATCTAATCCAAGTGGGCCTAAATGGTCATATTTTATTCCTAAGTTTGTTTTTGGTCGAATTACACTTGTCCAATAGAATTAGGACATGTTTTAGGGTAATATTAATATCATATTTACCCTTAGTTACCCTATTTACTATTAACCGCGGTAAAAATAGTAAAAAGTTACTATTCACCAAAAAATTATTTTCATCTCATTGAACCACATCTTAGTCCTTGATATTAACCGTGTCTCTCGGATTTTTGAAATTCCATTCACAGAAGCGGTAAAATTAAGTTTTATGCAAAATTCAGTTTTTAACCTACCACTTAGTGGTTTCACTATTCATCAAAAATTGAAAGTTTTCAGAAAAATACCAAAATTTCACCCTAGGATAATTTCGATATTCTGAGTCCAAAAATGAAGTCCATTTTGAAAAATAAAATTTATAAAATTTAAAAAAGTGGTTATTACTATTCATAACGGCTAGTTTTAATAGCATATTGTTGTTTAGTGAAACTCAGTATTGCGTACGACGCAAGCTATCGAGGAAGGTCGCGATTGCGTGTAAAGATAGCCAAGCAAGTGTTGTGTAGAAAAAGATTCCTTTGATGATTTATATAACATAAAAGTCTCGGGTGTTACAAACAAGACCTCTAGTATGTTTCTAGGGAAGTTGAGAAGGGAAATGGTTTGGGTTTGGCCGAGATTTAAGGCTCAAAATTGTGTGAGGAGGAGAGGGATGAGTTTCCCTTTTATAAGGGAGGAGAGAGGTACCTGTGGAATTATAAGAAATATTAATTTATAATAAATTCCAAAGACACATAAAAACCTCCAAAAAAGACTCAATTCAAATATTAGATGAGATAGGTTTGTAATATCATCAACCAATAAAATTTATACATGTTTTGAATTTATTTTAAACCTTATCAAATTTATTTATCCTTATTTAATCTATTTAATTTTATTTGTTGTAATAATATTCTAAATTTTAAATTGATATAAATAATTTATTATGTGACGTGAATTACACATAATTAGATACTTTATGAAAGTGGAGACCATATAAATTTTAATTTACAATTTTTAAATATTTTTGTGATTTTTAAACAATGTTATAATATGTTATTTTTATAAAATAACAATAGTTTCAATTTTGACACTATTCATTTATTTGAATTTAAATAAAATATACATAGAGGATATATTCGAACTAAAAGCCTTAATAGATTCATAAAATGTAATATTTATCTATAAAATTAGTGTATCACATTAAATAGTTCATATAATATTTATTTTAATATTTTTAAAACCATTTATTTGATATTTCAATCAATAAAATAATTTCAACTTCACTATTGTGTCACCTTTAATGATAGTTATTTAATCCCTAAAAATTCTAAATAAATTCACATGATTTAGATAATTTTATTATATTTCTTTATAATATTCATGTTCAAATTTTCATAAAGTTTATCACTAAATTAAAATTATTATACTTATAATATTTAAGAGAGTGATATGTTGTCACTTTCTTTGTTTTTAATAATAATTAAATTATTCTCATGGTAAAAATCCCATAAAATTAATCTATTTTTACCCTTAGGTGATATGGGTCGACTTTTAGTCATCTAATAGAATTTTTTCAGGTGTTAGGATAATTTTATAATCTTATTTTTACCCTTAATTACCTGATTTACCTTTAACTGCAGTAAATAAACATTACAGTAGTTACTATTCATAATATCAAAAAAATAAATGTTACCTATTAACATAATTTGGACCCACTTAATTAAACATAGAATCCATTTTTCAAAATTCAAAACACAGAAGTTGCAGTAATTAATTTAAAATTAATCCTGTTGTGAAGAAAATGAGTTTTAAATGTTAAAACATTGTCATAGATTGAAATGTGTTTACTTATGAATTCAATGTAAAATTAATGGTAATTACATAAATTATATTAAATGGTAAAAAAATATTCTATTTATAATTTAAAATCATTCAATATTATAATTTAAACATATAAATTATTGTGATGAAAAAAGTTGTTTTTAATTAAAATATAGCGTGTTTTTACTATTCATTAAAATATGAAAGTTATTAGAATAATATGAAAAATTAATCCAAAGTAAATTTTTATATCCTCATTCCAAAGAAGAATTTTATTTTTTAAAATTGAACTTATAATCCTGTCAAAAAGTAGATTTAATGTTCGTGCGCCATCAAAAGGCAGCAAAACTGCATTTTTTGAAAAATACTAATTTTTCCTGAAAATATTATTTTGTTCACATACTGTGTTTTAGAAAATATTTAAGATGAATAATAATGTTCAAAATTTAGTTAATATTATTCATAATGGCTATTACATAATAATATTATAACAATATATCGTCGTTTAGTGAAACCTGGTATTGCGTACTACACATGCTATCGAGGAAGGTCGTGATTGCGTGTAACGCAAGCCAAGCCAGTGTTGTGTGTAGTGAAAGATTCGTTTGGTGTTGCATATAACATAATACATAAAAAAATTTATATTTATCATAAAATCTCATGGTGTTACAACACCCATCTAAACTCCAGTTATTGCAGCTGCTCATGTCCAAGCTCAACTAGATGTTTCTCAAGCATTAATGACTACAATTGAGTCATTAAAAAATAAGATGGAATCTATAGAAGGAAGATGTGCACCAGTTCAACCGGAAAATAGAGATTACCCTGAATGGGTGGATGTAATTCCCCCCCATCAAATTTTTCGAATACCACATTACCAATTTTTAATGGTTCAGGAGATCCAGAACAACACTTAACAAATTTTGTTTCTTGTTGTGATCTTATGTAACATCCTAGGTAAATAAAGAATAATACATATTTCATATTTATTAATATTTGTGAATTAAATATTAATTTTACTTTAAAGGGGTTACTATGTTCGATAGCGTACTCGATACGCAACAACGAGTTTCTTTGAAATCTTACGTTGCACACTAATAATATAATATTATTATTTTAAATGGTAGTTAACTCCTAGTCATTGTATTGGAGGGAATGAAAAGAACTAAATAAAATATTATTATAAATATTTGTTAAATGTATTTACATTTATTCAATAAAAAGGTAGAGGCTTAAAATATGAATGAATCAAATTTCAAGCATAATTTATATTAAAAGGTTGATTTACCACCTTTTAATGAAGATCCCTATTTAAATATAGTTTTGGTCACTTTAATACATTTTAATTGACCAAATAAAATCCTTATTTAAAACTGGGACTTCAAAATTTAATTTTTGTAAATTTTTGGTAATTTTTCCGATAAAGTTCATTTCTAAATGAATAGTTAAAATATTGTATTTTAATTCAAAACTGCATTTTAATCTAATTTATTTATATGGATATATTATCTTTTTAATTGGTCTTAAAGTTTAATTAGAATATATTTTTACCATTTAATACAATTTTGGTCATTGGAATTAATTTCACTTTGAAGTTGGACATAAACAAGTGTTAATCTTTTGATAGTTATTGTTTATTAAAAACATGCTATTTGTTTTAACAACAGAATTAATTTTAAATTAATTAATGCCACTTTTATGTTTTGAATTTGTAAAGATAAAAATCACTTTTGAATTCTGAATATGAAATAAATCTTAGGCGGATGTTTTGGTATTTTTCTGAAAAACATCAATTTTTGATGAATAGTGAAATCACTTAGTAGTAGTAAAAAAAACTGACTTTTCCATTTAAATTAAATGTTACCACTTCTGTGAATTGAATTTCAAAAATAAAACACACATGGTTGTTATTAGTAAGTAAAATGTTGTTCAATAAGATGAAAATAATTTTTTTCTGAATAGTAACTTTTTGACTTTTATTTACCACAGGTAAATAAGGTAATTCAAGGTAAAAAGAAAATTATATTAATTCAAAGTTACCTTAACACTTGTCCAAACATTATTGGTTGAGTCATTAACGACCATGGTCATCTTTGGGTCTATTTTTTGGGACCCCATTGAGCCACTTTAGAGTGATAATGACAATTTAGATTAATTAATTTAAAGTAAAGACCAAAATGACATAAACAAAAATATTTTATTAATTAATTTTTATATGGTGTTATATAAGTAATATTTTTGACTATAAATATTCATTGGAAATATAAAAATATTTCCTATATCATGGTATTTTTTTTATAATTTTTAGACACCAAATAAATTAAATTATTTATGACAAAATAATGATGCAGTATTTACCTCATTAATAAACAATTTAAATAAATAACATTATAATGATTTAAATATTATCGAAAAGATATAAAATTCAAATTGGATGATTCTATTTCTAATATGAGTCATATTATCTTCGATTTTAATAATTTTTGGACCTTTTGAAACCGAATATATGTTTATAATAAAATATTATTTTCACACTTTCCTAAAGAGCCCCTCCTCCCCTTATAAAATCTGTCACTTATAAGAAATTCCTCACACCTCTCAATCCATTTGTCTCATTCAAACTCTACCCAATTAAGCTCTATACATCCCTATCCTCCTCCTAGAAGCCTTATCTTTTGCCTAAGGAACTTTAAGAAGTCCTTTTGGTTCAAACTAAAGGAAGCTAAACAAATTAAAGGTAACAATTTCTGTTAACTTATTTTCTTTTATTTTACTTCTCCAACCCCTATACTCTTATTATTCATTTATTTTATAATAAAACCAGTATCCTAAATATACTAGGATGTTTTTATGAGAAGGATTATAACTACACTTACACACACCTCCATCTAATTGGTGAAGAACATAATGTTTCTGTGGATGGAAAACTAATGCCTCACAAAATGATGATTGTTCAATTACCTCCTACCGCCACTCATGGTGGCCATTATGATAGAACTATATTTATATATGATATATATTAGGTTTATTATTTTTTTATTCTTCTTTATTTTTCATTTATATCATACCTTTATGGTTTCTATTCTGTTTAAACACGATAATTTCATTTGAGGAAGTGCAGACTACCGCCCCCTCAAAGTGATATCACTCGTTAATGCCATATGTGGGACGTATAAAGAATCGAGTTAATGATATTATATATGATATTATATATGAAAATATATTTGAATTATAATATACCTATATATAATTATGTTTTAATTCCATTAAAATAAGAAATACAAATGAAAGTAGCATTCATGGGTACGTATGGCTTACCGTCTCCATGAACGATGCATTTCATTTCTTACCTCCAAATGATATTTTATGTAATAAATATATATATAACAGAAATATATGATATATATGATATCTAAGTAATGAATTTTATTCTATATATAATGGACTATTGACCACATGGACAACTTGTAAATATAAGGTGTTCATTTTTGACTCAAGTACCATATATTGACAAAATGAATGTTATTAACATAAATGATTACATAATGTTTATAACATAGTAATAAGTGATATAAAAGGAATTATAAACTTGAAAAAGTATCTCAAGAAAGTAGAAATTAACTTTATTTTATTATTCAGATGATTAAAGAACGACCGATTCATGTCTGACACGAGGTAAGGGACTGAGTCTCAATCTCCTTTCATTGAGGCATATTTAGTTTTATAAGCGGCTTTATTTTATACAGTGTACAAACCCCTTTGAACTTTCATTTAATTCGAAGGGAATCATTTTATACGAAGCGTTTTACTAAACGAAAAAAAGGAATGTTTTTTTACGTAAGCGGTGACAACGACCTTCCTACCGCCGCGAGTATTATTTGATCTTTGTCTTCCTTAACAAGCCGTAATGTTATTAAAAGGAAAAATAAATACCATATACTCTTTTTACATATTTTTCTATTGAAAATTATTTTTAGAATGGATTTATTATTTCAATACCTTGAAATGATATTTTGTTATTGCAATATGGAAATGTTATCTTTCCTTTATTCTTATGTTATGTGTTATGATCATGTTATGGTTCTTGGGAATTGTTTATGTATACGGGTGGTTCCATAATAAACCAAGGGCAGGTGAGCCCGAGATAGCTCTCCAATGCATTGGGTAACGTGACGGAGGTAAACATGAATGTTTCTCCTAAGATATTTAGAAAATATATTTTGATGTGTATTCTAAAGTAACTCCCTATGTAGCTGTGATAGCTATAATGTAAGTATGATATGAATGCCACAAGTTACCTTTATGATTTATGATTTTATATGTGTTATTAATAAATCTAATGATTTCATGAGGTAATTAAAAGAGTTCATGTTTTGTATGTATTTATGAACTAATGTTTTCTTTATTTGTCTTATAACCCTTACTGAGCTTTTTATGTTCATCCGAAGTTTTGAAATGTTTTCAAATGACTTAAAGATGAATAGGGTCAAGGATGGGATCAAGGAAAAGTCATGTTGTCTAAAACATGGAACTAGACATGAATCTTTTTTTTCAGAAGTTTTTATTTTATAGAAAAAAATAGAAACTGTGTAGAAGTGTTTTCTTTTTAATCTTTTGAGATGTAATATTTATGTCCTAATTCTAAAAAACTTTAAACCTGAAAAGATCCTAAATGTGAATTATTCATTTAATTCAATATTATGTAATGTTTAAGGATGGGTCCTTATAGTTGGCATCAGAGGTCAGTTTAGATAACTTTAGGAGTTAGGGTATTGCTAAATTAATATCTATAAAGTAATTTATGTTAATATTGAAATCATATAGCATTTATAGATTACCATGTTGCTTCGCCTAAGATATTTTTCTGTTCTGAATGGTTTTCCGTAGAGGAAACAGGGCAGCTATGTTGGGACGACATCAGGAGGAAGACAACCGTCCAAATCAGCAACCTAAGATGGTCAGATTCGGAACTGAATAGTTTATTGCAATGATGAAAGAGTTGAATCAGGCTATAAATGGTGGTGTTATCCATGTACGAGATCATCCAGATCAACCACAGAGGAACATGTCCATAGTGGATCATTTCATGAGGCCACATCCCCCATCATTCATAGGATGATCTGACCCGGTTCTAGAAGAAGTGTGGATTAAATCACTGGAAAAGAATTTCGATTTCATGGGTTATTCAGAACATCAAAAGTTTAGTCTTGTTGTTTAACATTTTGAAGGTGAATCTGATCATTGGTGGTTGATGGTGAAAAATATTAGGGATAGTGAGGATATTAATGCTCTCGATTGGGATGAATTCAAAGGTATGTTTCTTGAGAAATATTTACCTAATGTGGTTCGTCTTAGAATGGAAAAAAAATTCCAAGAATTGAGGCAGGATAATGACTCAGTGGCTGCCTATGATGCAAAATTCACTCAAATAGCAAGGTAAGCTTCAAATTTCATACGAGATCTTGATAGTAAAATCAACCATTTTTACTCAGGATTAAAGCCAAAGTATTAAAGGGATTTAGCTTCTAATGAGTTCAAAAGTTATTAAAAACTAGCTCGTTGTGTGTAGAAGGTGGAAATGAAGTTTTTTGATGATCATGTGTTCAATGAAAAACAACAAAATAAGAGGTTGAGGAGGTAGGTGAAAGCGAAGAACTCTTCAAAAATGTTTGATGTTAAGAAACTTATGTTTACAGTTTGTGAAAATTGTGGTAAAAAGAATGTTGGGGAATGTCTTTTGAATTCAGGTAAGTGCTACCGATGTGGTAAAATGGGACATTAGGCTCGTAATTGAACTGAAAAAAACCAAGGTAATGGTAAGACAAAATATGATTTACAATGAGTAAAATGTTTTAAGTGCAATGAAATGTGTCATTATGAAAATGAGTGTCTAACAAAGAACTCAACTGAAGGAAATCATCTAGAATACAAGTAGAAAGGGATGGTGAAATCCTTTGCAACTACATCCGAAGATGTTGGGCCATCAAATGAAGTTGTATCAGGTACACTCTTTGTTTTTTCAGATTATTCCAATGTGATGTTTGATTCAGGGTCTACACACTCTTTCGTTTCAGATAAGTTTTCTAGTAAATTGAAAATTACATCTCAAGATATGAATATATAACTTATGGTAAAAACACCTAGAAGAAATTTTGAGACAAAAAGAAAAGATAAGAACATTCATGTCCTTGTCTGCGGAAAGAATCTACCTGCAAAACTTATTGGTTTTCCTCAATATAGTTTGATGTTATTTTGGGAATGGATTGGATATCTGTTTATCATGATAAGATTGAATGTAGTGCTAAAGAGGTTTCTATTCAAAAAGATTTATAGTTTGTGTACAAGAATGAACCCTTTATTTTGATAATATATCATCAAGCTAAGAAACTGGTAAGAGATGGAAATGAATGTTACCTTGCACATATTGTTGAAAATAAAGGAACTATTCAGATTAATTATGCGCTAATGGTAAATGAGTACCTTGATGTTTTTCCTGATTAGTTTCCTGGTATTATACATGATCAAGAAGTTGAATTTTCTATTGACTTAGTTCCTGATGCTAAGCCTATTTCAAAACCCACTTATTGAATAGATCAAATTGAACTTTTAGAGTTAAAGAATCAATTGTAGGAGTTATTAGATAAAGGTTTTATTCAACCTAGCACATCACCATGGGGTGATCCTGTATTGTTTATTAAAAAAATATGGTTCAATGAGACATTGAATTGATTATAGAGCATTGAATAACATCACTGTTAAGAATATGTATCCCTAGCCTCATATCGATGATTTGTTTGATTAGCTCCAGGGAGATTAGTATTTTTCGAAGATTGACTTGCAATCGGGGTACCATCAGCTAAATGTAAAGGAAGAAGACATTTCGAAGACCGCATTTCGTAGTAGATATGGCCATTATGAATTTCTTGTTATGCCTTTTGGTTTAACCATTGCACCTGCTGTATTCATGGATTTTATAAATAGAATTTTCCTTGAGTTCTTGGATAAGTTTGCAGTTGTGTTCATTGATGATATTTTGGTTTATTTTAAAAGTAAGAAGGATCATGAAATTCATTTAAGGTTTGTCTTTCAAACCTTCAAAGAAAAGAAATTGTTTGGGAAATTCAGAAAGTGTGAGTTTTGGTTACAAAAAAATTTCTTTACTCAGTCACATTATTTCAAAAAATGGAATAACAGTTGATCCTGCTAAGACAAAATTTGTTGAAGAATTTCCAAGACCCACAAATATAACTGAGATTCATATATTTCTTGGTTTGTCAGCTTATTATCATAGGTTTGTTTAAATTTTTTCACACTTATCTATTCCAATGACTAAGTGAACTCGAAAAGGTGTTGAGTTCATCTGGCCAAAACAATGTGATGATCGTTTTCAGGAATTGAAAAGAAGATTGGTGAATGCTCCAGTTTTGGCACTGCCATCTAGAAATGGTGAGTTTGATATCTACAACGATGCTTCATTGAAAGGACTTGGTTGTGTCCTAGTGTAAAATGATCAGGTAATTTATTATGCTTCATGTCAGTTGAAACCACATGAGTTAAATTACCATACACATGATTTGGAATTAGCTGTTGTTGATTTTGCATTAAAAATTTGGAGGCATCATTTGTATTGAGAAAAATGTCGAATATATACTGACCACAAAAGTTTAAAGTATATATTCACTTAGAAATAATTAAACATGAGATAGAGGAGATGGCTAGAATTAATAAAGGATTATGATTTCACAATCCATTATCATCCAGGAAAAGAAAATAAAGTGGCTGATGCTTTGAGTCAAAAAAGTAATTATTTATTAACCATGTTACGTTTAGAACAAGATCCTTCGGTTTTTTATTTGATAAAATTTGGAATAGAAGTCGTCGGTGCAGAAAATTCTTCTATTTTGCATCAAGTGTCAGTGAGATCATCTC
Source organism: Viscum album (assembly GCA_963277665.1). Lineage (NCBI taxonomy): Eukaryota > Viridiplantae > Streptophyta > Magnoliopsida > Santalales > Viscaceae > Viscum > Viscum album. The sequence goes on along the minus strand of OY728153.1, from coordinate 177,054,561 downwards.
TATCAGATATAGTAAAGCAAGCACAGAAGGAAGATAGTGAGTTACAGAAAAATGTAGAGTTGGTTCAGAAGGGAATGTTTCTTGAATTTAACATTGATAATGATTTTGTTTTGAGATTTGTAAAGAGATTATGTGTGCCCTGTGATTCACAGTTGAAGAATGAGTTGTTATGTGAAGCTTATAGTTCCCCGTTTTCAGTTCATCATGGCAGTACTAAGATGTACAGATATCATCATGAGTTTTACTGGTAGGATGGAATGAAAAGAGATATTGGTAATTTTACTATGAATTGTTTAACTTGTTAGTAGGTTAAAGTAGAGCGGCAGTTACCGAAAGGGATGCTTCAGCCTTTATCAATGCCAGAGTGGAAATGGGAAAATATATCCATGGACTTAGTTGTGGGATTACCAATGACATCTTGAGGTAATAATGCAATCTGGGTTATTATTGATCTATTAAATAAATATTCTCATTTCCTTCCTATTCGAGATACATTGTCTCTAGATCAACTTTCTCAGTTGAATGTTAAAGAGATAGTCAGGTTGCATGGAGTTCCCCTCTCCATTGTATCTGATCGTGATCCACATTTTACACTACTAGAAAATGGGTATATACGCACAGTTTTGTGTAGAACCGTGGGTATAGGCCCCCCCCTATACCTACAGTTTTGGAAACCGTGGGTATAGGGATAGTATCGGGACCTATACCCACGGTTCTCCAAAACCGTGGGTATAGGTCCCCTTTAGCCACAGTTCTTGGAAAAACCGTGGTTATATGTTTTTTTGAAGACCTATACCCATGGTTTTGCCAAAACTGTGGGTATAGGTGGTATATTTTTCAAATACCTATACCCACGGTTTTTCAAAACTGTGGGTATATAGTTCCCGCGTTATGGCAGGAAAAAAAATTCCGCAGGACGAAATTTTTTTTGGGTGAAATGATGATCTTAAATAATATAAACTTATGGATACGGAATATTAAATCGTATAATATGTTCAGGTTAGTTGGTCAGTCCCTCACATCCCTCAGCACAGGTCGCGAGTTCAAAAACCTATGTATTGTTATTTTTCAATTATAGCAGAAATATTAATATAAGAAAACAAAAGTATATTCATATATCAATTGGTGCATTACATCGGTTGGTTGCTATGACTGTGCAGCGAACGGGAGGTGCGGGTTTGAAACCAGACGGACTTTTCTTTTCGATTATAACTGTTATATTAATATATTAAAATGAAATTATCAATATATACCAATAGAGGCGTTATCCCAGTTAGTCTCTTGGTGGGGTGTGGTATTGAGGTTCTATGAGGTTGCGAGTGCGATTCCCCCTGCGTGATTTTTTGAATTCAAATACCCCAAGGTTTGAAAACTATGGGGTCTATTGTGTGCCATGCTAGAACAATGGTGTGGCACACTTTGACCCTCATATACCCACGTTTCTCCAAAACCATGGGTATAGGTTGAGACCCCTATACGGATGCCATTCCAACCCACGGTTCCCAAAACTGTGGGTATAGCGTATACCCACGGTTTTGGGGGTTATACCCATGGTTTTGAACCATGGGTATAGGTCATTTTTCCAGGAGTGTTACTTCTAACTTTTGGAAAGGCCTTTAGAAGTCATTGGGTACTGAATTAAATTTTAGTACAGCCTTTCATCATCAATCATATGGGCAATCAGAATGAACGATTCAGAAAATGGAGGATATTTTACGTGCTTTCTCGATGGATTATAAGGGAAGTTAGGACCAAAATCTTTCTTTGCATTAATCTTCATATAATAACAGTTTTCATTCCAGTATACAGATGGCTCCATTTGGGTCATTATATGGAAAGCATAGTCAAACTCAGCTTTTTGGGATGAATTAGGTGAAATGAAGCTGATGGGACCAGAATTAGTAGAAGAGATGGCAGAGAAAGTTCAGTTGATTCAGAAGCACATGAGAAGAGCTCAGAGCAGACAGAAACGTTATGCAGATAACTGGAGGAAGGATCTTTCTTTTGAGGTAGATGATCATGTCTTTCTCAAATTTTCTCCATGAAAAAATGTGATGTGTTTTCATAAGAAGGGAAAGTTGAGTCTGAGGATCATTGGATCTTATGAAATCCTAGAGAAAGTGGGATCACGTACAGAGTGTTTTTACCTCAATTTTTATCCCAAGTACACAATGTTTTCCATGTTTCGATGCTGAGAAATTATATGCCAGATCCATCTATTGTTTTGAGTCCATAGGTAGTTCAGTTGGAAAATAATCTCTCTTATGAAGAACAACCAGTCCAGATGCTGGACCGAAGAGAGCAAGTGTTGCGGAATAAGGTAATTCACTAGACACTACCACAAAACCGGGCAAGGCAGGCAGCTGCCTTTATGAGCGCTAACGGAAAAGCACTCATAAAGGGGTATGAATTTATTAGTGCTTTAATTATCCCTTTATCAGTGCTTTTCTTAGCACTGATAAAAGATACATTTATCAGCGCTTTACTTCATATGAAATTATTATATTTATATTCAAAAATAATGTTTATTGTATACATTAAATAAAAAACACATGTTATAACTAAATATATATATATATAATTAAATAATTATAATATTAATAATAAATATATTTATTAGATTTATAAGATTTATTATATTTATTAATTCATTATATTTATTAGATTTATAAATTCATTATATTATATATATATATTTATTATATTTGTTAACATTTAATTTATTTGTTTTATTTATAAATATATTATACTTTTTAATATACATGTATAATTAAAATTATTCAATATATCTGTGTTTTCTAATGAATTGTGGTCAATGAATATATCATGCGTATATGTTATTGGATCATATATGTGCATGAATATTGTTCATTTATAGATTATAATTACATATCACGTTGATGTGTTATTGATTTATAATTCATTATGTTACCCATATAATATATATTTTCTAAAAAATGTACACTTATAAATAAAATTACATTATATTTAAAAAATAAATATATATTTTATTATATTTTCAATGATATATATATAAATATACCTTTCAAATACATTTTTAATCATAATTATAATAAACTATATATAATTAATATATTTATAATATTTTAAATATATATAACTAATATATTTATTTTATATATTTATATGATTATAAATATAATAACTATATTTCTTATAATTTTATAAGTATAAATAAAGATACATTTATTTAGAGTTATAATTATTAATAAATATAAATATATATATTTATCATAAATATCATTTTAAATTAATATATAATAATATAAAAAGATTATGAAATTTATACATTTATCAATGCTTTTATTAGAGCTGATAAAGTATGGATTTATAAGCGCTACAAAAGCACTGCTAAAGTGGGTCTTTATCAGCGCTAAAATGAAAAGCGATGATAAAGACACCCTTTATCAGCCCTACAAAAGCGCTGATAAAGTCTTACCTTTATCATCACTAAAAAATCGATGATAAAGGGGGTCTTTATCAGCACTTTTCATTTTTGCACTGATAAAGTCCCCCTTTAGCAGCACTTCTTATTAGCACTGATAAAGGTCCCCGCGGGATTTATAAATGCCACTGGGTCCTCCTCCTCCTCCCTGCACCCTGTCAAGCTCTCGCGGAAGCCCTACCCTACACCTCCGCCGCTACCTCCTCTCCACCGCTGCCTCCTTCTCCTCCTCCTCTTCCATGTCCGCCACCTCATTCTCCTCCTCCGGCACCTACTTCTCATCCTCCTCCTCTTGTCGCGACTCCTCCTCCTCGCACCCTGTCAAGCTCTCGCGGAAGACCTACCCTGCGCCTCCGCCGCTGCCTCCTCACCGCTGCTGCCTCCTTCTCCTCCTACTCTGCCGCGACCGCTTCCTCATTCTCCTCCTTTGGCGCCTACTTCTCCTCCTCCTCCTCTTGTCATGGCTCCTCATCCTCCTCCTCCACTGTGGCTCCTCCTCCTCCTCCTCATCTACCGCGGATCCTCTTCCTCCTCCTCCTCCGCCTACTCTAATGCCTCCGCTGCCTCCGAGCTGCCTCCGCTACCACTTCACTGCCTCCACGCTGCCTCCGCTTCCTTCTCCGCCTCCTCTGTCGATGCCTCCTCCTCCTATGCCACCAGGTCCTCCTCCTTAAAGTGAGTAAAATTTAATTTCCATGAATTAATTATGTTTTCTTTTATTGTCAACATTGATATTAATTTTGATTTGGCGTGATTCTTGTGTGTGATGCTTGTGTGTGTGACACATGTATATGTGGTTGGTTTCTTGTTTCATCTGGATTAGCTCTCCCCACTATAGCCCTGTGATAGAAACCTGGATAGAGAGAGTATTTTTTGTGAAAGGTTTTTACACTAGATTAGGATTTAACTCCGTCTAGTGGCACTTAGTATGGATCTTTTTCTAATTTTTGATACTACCCCATAGTTAGGCTAGGTAGGGTTTTAATCGTCTGTGTTGGTGAATTCATGTCATTAGGTGAGGCATGCCAATGGGATGAGACATATGTTTAGTATGTTCTATACTGTACACTATTCTCCTTGGGTTAAAAAAAACTAACCTTTATAGGGTTTCTACCAATTCCTTCCCACTACCCACTATCTCTGGGTTGGGTCATATACCAATTTAAATGTCAAATACTTTCTTATAACATAAAAGTGCCACCAACCTCTCACATTGGGTATGATTCACATATCTTCTAATTACACAACATACTAGCTGCTCCCCTCTCACTTACGGTGGGTCTCACCATCACATCACATAAAAAACAATTTGAGGGGGGAATCTCTATAGACAACCTCTCAAAAAACTACTCCAAACATTTACTAAGTGATCCCCATTTCTATATCTCACATCATATTATCATACAAAAAATGATCTAAGGAGTGAATCAAAATATCCAACCTCTATCACAAGTCATAATGCACCATCACTAGGTTGATCCCATGGAAGTCACACACCAATCCCCTTTTACCAATGCCTTCTCACACAATGTAGGGTCCTAACAAAATCTTATCACTTAAATAAAGGCCATCCATCTTGTCTGATGCCACAAAACATATAAATAGTAATATAAAGAGGGTATCTAGATAGCCAACCTCTCGTACTATCTAAACCACATCATCAATAGGTGTGCCCCATGGATGATCATACTTCAACTATGTGAAATTCATATGAAGTCCCAATCTCTTAGTCAGTCTAACCATAAATGATAAATTTCACCATCTATTTAGCCTTGCATAATAATCTCATTAAAACCATCTTGGTTATACATGAAAATTATTCCCAACCTATCAACATTCTAATTCCACCTATAAGGGAATCTACTAGGTTCTACAAACTTAACCCATCTCTACTCATTGATACAAACACACACTCATCTATACATGGTAATGTCAAAACCCACATGCTATACTTGATCTAGTCCTCGATAGTCTAGTCTATATCATCTTCTAATTCCCACATTAAAACTCATTAAAACTAAATAATGAACATCCTAAGAAACTCACACTTAGAGCCTTGGATACCCTATGCTGATCATCTAGAATCTTACCATGACCCTCACTTATGTACCGTATCATATCTCCCCTTGGAGACCTCTTAATCCAATTATAAGGAGTAAATCCTCTATGTCACACTTCACCAATCCCTATATGGAATATCCTACTCATCACATAGACCATGACTCTTATATATCTTTAAAAGGGTTCTCCCCATCATATGTGAGATATAAAACTATATTATCCATCTTCTTTAGGCCTAAGACTCTAATACCTACTTAAATGGCCTTAGAAATCCTAACTAGGCTATAAAAATCTCATACCAAACCCGATCCTCTCATAAACACAACTAGAAACTTCACCACCATGGAGACATAATCTCTGGATGATCACAAAATCACAAACATTCAATAGAACCCTCACTCTATCTCTTGGTGGATTAAAAAAACCCTATTTATTTACCTAGGTTGCTCTTGATTTCTATCCCATTCACTGAAAAACATATACTCATGCATGAATGCACAATCATGCATCAATTGGAACATGGTTTTGTATTATAGGGTCCACCCACCTCAAAAAATGAAGTAACCCCCTCACCAAGATCAACTCATCCTTAACCAAGACTATACATGCCTTATCTAATCTTGTACCAATGATTGTGACCCAATCTCAAGGCACAATTCCAAAATAATTAATTATAGAAACATATAATTAATTATTCACCTTAATATAATTAAGAATAATCTTTTAAAAAATCACTGGGAAACACAACACCACCTAAACCACACAAAACATTGTGTGTTCATCATACAAGGATAACCTCTAGCCAATACAAACAAATTCTACATCATCTGAATTTATTTGAAGATGATATAGAAAAATCATCACACAAATCTTAGTTAAAATCATCCCAAATCATAGGGAAATAAAGGATAATAGTAATGGAGGAATTATGATGGAATAACTCACTAACGCACTATAAAAAACTCCCCAAAACCACCCCTCATTGGGGGGGATCGAAGAGAGGAAGAGAATGGATGAATCCCAAGAACCACCCAAGATTTTCTATTAATGAGCACTCCCCCACCATTTTTGATGTATCTAGTTTTTTATCTAAATTATACTCATATTCCTTCTCACCTAAGCTATATACCCATCCTTTAGATTTCAAATAGGATGAATATAAATAAAGAATGGATGAATACCAATCGGTTGATAAAAGAGTATGAAAAAGGCATGAAATATTTTATCAAGTTTGCAAAAGATCATTCATATGACCCTTCTCAAATCCTTTGTCCGTTTTTACATTGTTGTTATTAAAAATAAATTAGTCCAGAGGAGTTGGAAGAACACTTGATCTGTCATGTATAGATCAGAGTTATACATGTTGGAATAAACATGGGGAAACAACAAATGTAGTTAGTGGTTGGGATAACACCGTGTTTTATGGATCATCTAATATGATTACAAGCATGAAAAATGAAGATGACCATATGGAGGATGTGATTAAAGATGTGAATGATGATGAAGATCATATTGAGGAAATGACAAGGACCATTGAAGTTGAACTTCGTGATTGCCCAAAATTGTTTGAGAAGTTAAAAAGTTCTGCAAAGACGCCATTGTATGCTGGTTGCACTAAATATACAGCACTTTCAGTCGTACTGAAGCTGTATAATTTTAAAGCAGACAACGGGTGGAGTGACGCCAGTTTTACGGAACTACTTTCTCTCCTGAATTACATGCTCCCAGAAGATAATGAGCTCCCGAGCCGAACATACGATGCCAAAAGAATGATACACTCTATGGGTATGATCTCTGAAAGAATACACACCTTACCGAATGACTCTATATTGTTTCGCAAGGACCAAAAATCACTTAAAGAATGCCCAATGTGTGGTGCTCTTGATACAAGAAAGATGAATCCATTCCTACTAAAGTTTTATGGTACTTTCCAATCATTCCAATGTTTAGGCGCCTATATGGAAGTCAAGAGACTGGAGGACATTTGACATGGCATGCAGATACAAGAATTAAAGATGGGATATTACATCACCCGACAGACTCTCCTCAGTGGAAGAGAATTGATCCTGAGTATCCTGAATTTGGAAACGAGTAGAGAAACCTTCATCTTGCATTATCTATAGATGGAGTGAATACTTTGGGTTTTCAAAGAAACAGTCACAATACATGGATTATTATGTTGGTAAATTATAACTTACTACCGTGGTTATACATGAAATGAAAATACATCATGTTATCTATGCCTATATCAGGACAAAAACAACCAGGTAATGACGTTGATGTTTATTTAGCTCCATTTATCGAATATTTGAAATTATTATGGGATTTAGGTGTTACATTGTATGATTATTAAAAAGGGAATATTTCTCTTTGAGAGACATGTTGTACAGGATGATAAATGACTTCCCTACTTATGGAAATTTGTCAGGATATAACATTAAAAGAACTCAAGGGTGTCCTGTTTTCAAACAAGGTACACAATCAATTAGGTTGAAGCATTCATCAAAAACTGTGTTTCTATGACATAGTAGATTTTTACCCCGATGACATAAGTACGATCCTAGATGACATCATTCGATGGAATTTCAGAAGAACGTATAGCACCATCTCCAGTAACAAGCGATCAATTGTTTGAGAAAGTTAAAAATGTGGACACTAATTTTGGTAAACCGGCTTCGAAAAACCTTACGAACATCGATTGGAAGAAGAGATCAATTTTTTTTAATTACAATACGGAAATTGTCTGTATTTCAGACATTTTCATGATGTTATGCATGTAGAAAAAAATGTATTTTATAGTGTCATCAGCACGTTTCTAAATACACATGGAAAAAAAAAGATGGAATTAAGGCTAGGTTGGACATGGTTGATATGGGAATACGAGAAGACTTGGCACCAGTGAAGGGTGAAAAATGAACATTTCTTCCTCCTGCTACTTACACTCTTTCCAGGTATGAGAGATATCAGTTTTTCAACTTCTTGAATGACGTAAAGGTTCCAGAGAGGTATTCGTCAAATATCAGGAACCTCGTGTCAATGAGAGATTTGAAGTTACAAGGTCTGAAATCACATGAATGCCATGTTTTGATGCAATATCTCATTCCTATTTCTTTAGGTTGCATTTTTTCCAAGAATGTCTTCCATACATTAACAAAACAACTTTTCTTCTTCAAATCTATATACAACAAAGTTATAGACCCGACGAAATTTCCAACTATGGAAAGAAAAATTTCTGTCATATTATGTGAATTAGAAATGTTCTTCCCACCTTATTTTTTTATATGATGGTTCATTTGATGGTCCACTTGGTGAGAGAGATTCAACTATGTGGTCATGTAAATTATAGATGGATGTACCCCATTTAATGGTTTATGAATATTTTGAAATGGTATGTCAAAATTTGATGTCGGCCAGAGGGTTGTATTGCGAAGCGATATATTGTTGAGTAATTCATTGAATTCTGTACCGAATACATGTCTGGTGTGTAGATCTTTGGCCTACCAAATCTCGTCACACTTGGCGGCTTGAGGGTGAAAGAATTTCTGGTAGACAGGTTGTCACAATCAATATTACAGATCTAGAGTATGCCCAACTTTATGTTTTGCATAACAGTTTTGACGTTGACCCATATGTTGAAACCCACAAAGAAATTCTTAGGAATTTAGATACATCTATGTCTGAAAAATAGATATCAGATACACATAATCGACAGTTTTAAGGATGATTTCAAGACCATATTTTTATGAAGTCAGATTAAAATCCAGAGTCAATTTTAGAACAACTTCGATAGCTAGTTGGAGGACCAAGTGTGTATATATTATATTACAATGCTTATATAGTTAATGGTTATACATTTTATACTAATGAACATGATGGAGATAGTACCATGCAGAATAGTGGGGTTAAACTTATGGCTGAAGCGATGCATGTTTCCGGTGCTAAGGACATAAATCCAATTTATGTGAATATGTCATACTTTGGCATCATCAAACAAATATGGGAGTTGGATTATACTGAATTCCAAGTTTCAAATTTTCAATGCAAGTGGGTTGATAATAGTAGTGCTGTTAAAATAGATGAATTGTGATTCATTAAAGTTGATTTCAGTAAGGAAGGGGATAAAGACGAAGCATTTATAATGGCATCATAGGCAGTGCAAGTATTTTATGTTCCAGATCCCACAAACCGAAACTGGTCAATTTTTCTTATTATCAACCAAAACAACAGAAGGGTCAGATGAAAATTCAATAGAGGTTGACCCTTTCATTGGGAATTCGCAATCATTTCGCAGTGGTCCCAATGTAGACGACGTTTTGTATGTTAGAGGAGACCAAAATGAAGGTATATGGATAGTCGATAGTGGGGTCAAATCTCTTCATCCTTTAAAAAAGATAGTTCAATAATCAGGTTATTTTTTATTGTAATATAGATTGTGTTACATTATGTTATTATCTTTTTGATACTTCTTTTATGTGGTCTAAATTAAATGTTAAACCACTTCTGAATATAATGATTTCTGCACCTGCGGATCCACCCAATCCCGAGACACAACAGGTTTCTCAACCTATTGCTGCTGGTCTTACTACTGAGGTACAACTGGTCTCTCAACCTGTTGCAGCTGGTCCCACTTATAAGGTACAATAGGTTTCTTAACCTGTTGCTTCTGGTCCCACTGTTGAGGTATAATAGGTTTCTCAACCTGTTGTTGCTGGTCCCAGTGCCGATGCTAGCGCTTCGGAGGAACATAATGATGATGCAAAAACTGAGGAAATGGAAGGCAATGAAACCCTGAAAGCACAAAAAAAAATAGTTGCACCATAGTTTGCCAGTTTTAGCCGAAATCCTTAAGGAAAAAGAAAAAGGAATTAAATATGAGGTGGGATGGAATAAGCGATGCCAGTATGTAAACCCCAACAAAGCCATGTTTAGTAGCTACATTAGAATCATCACTCGGCAACGCATGACGATTGATATAGAGTCGTGGCACCATGTTGTCTGTGGGATAAAAACATTAACGTGGGAAGTGATTACGGTAACATTACAATATCATTTATTTAATTTATTAAAATAATATAAAATAAAATACTAAATTATTGACTAACTCTTCATCATCTCTTGCAGACTGCATTTATAGTAGATGTCTCGCACAATGAATATGTATTAAGACTGGAAGGAAGGGTTCATAGAGGCTTTCGCACCAATTTAACAAAATGTCATCTAAAAGACACTTAAGGAAAAATCAAGCCGCACCCACCTCCTCTTTATGCACACTTGATATCTCAAGGAGTGTGGGATACATTTTGCAACCGTCGTGCGGAGCATACTTTTCAGGTACATTGTGTTTGGTAACACGTTGTTTAACGTTTCTTGTATTCATCACTTTGATTGACAGTTTTTGATTTATAAAACAACAACTGAGTGCTGAAAATAAAAACGGGTAGGAAAACCAGCGTACCTCTACCGTAAAGGAAGGCTGCGGTACGCTTCAATTGAAAAACAATTGTCACATTTTTTAAAAGTATTGTAATACTTTTATGTGACATAAAAAAACAATGTAACCATGTTTCACTGTTTATATGCAGATTGATGAAGAAAAATACCAAGACACTTCCATCCAACGCCATGTGCTATGGAAGGAGGCTCGTGTTAATAAAGAGGGGAAATTGGTAGATGAAAACGCACATAAAGTATGGGAAACATGTGTTTGTATAACATAATATAAATTTGTTTTTATTTAAATCACTATTACATAACAATGATTACTTATTTTCCCATATTTTTTATTTTACATAGTCACAAGAATCAACAACACCCACACCGGATGCGGACATACTTTCAGCGACCTTGAATCATCCTGAACAGTACGGTCGTGTCAGAGGTGCATGTTTTGGGGTGACGCCCTGGACATATTTTCAGAAAAAAACAAGAGGAGGAACAAACTAAAGAAATTCAAATGATGAGAGATAGACTAGCTACCCTTGAAGAAAAATTCCAAAGTCAGGGAGAGTTTCTAGCAGCTTTGGTGAGGGGGGATGTGAAGAGAAGAAACAACTTAAGAACAACCCACGCGAGAAGATCCCGCCCCACCGCCACTAGCTTTAAGGAGAGCCATTCCCATCAAATACCTGACTTAACCAAGGTAATTAGTGTTCTAATATTTGTTTCTGTGAAATGTGAATCACATAGATACTGATACATTTCTTGTAATGATATTCTATAGGGTGAAAATGACTATGATTTATATCTGTCAACTCCCACCCATCGCCTTGTAGCGAGGGATATGGTGTTCAATATGCAGAATGACATGCTACACTCCAGACCACTTCCAAAAGGTCATGTAAAAGTGTCGATTAACGTAGCTCATGAGCCAAGTGTCAAGCTACCCATGCCAAATGATGATGACGACATTCATACGGTGGAAAAAGTTGTTGGAACATTAGTTTCATGGCCGTCGAATCTTGTAAAAAAAGATGTCGACTAGGAGGTATTAATTTCCAATTAATTTTTCAAGAAGAACCTTTAACATTTAATTATAAAATGGATAAACCGATGAATGTTTTTACAGAAGGACAAAAGGAAGGAGCTAAAACGAAAGAGAAGCTCAAAAGAATCAACCAACCGATCAAAATGATCTACTGAGACCACCTTCACCCCAACCGTTCTATATCCACATTTAATATCATTGCAATATCATGTGGATACAAAAATGAAAGGCGGAAATAATCACACAATTGTTTGGGAAAAATATATGTACAGAGAGGAAACATTAGATTTCGTTAGTGATGAAGTTGTAGCTGAAATCATCACATACAACTGTCTAGGTGCCTAGGTTGTAAATGTATACATGAGGTGTGGTTTCATGATTTGATTTTAAAGAAGCTGATATACTATGATAATTATGGCTAAATACATTTCATATTTTTCATAGGCGTAAATATGAAAAACAATTGAAAGGATTTTCCCATGAACACAAATTTGGACTCCTTAGTCCTCACACCATGTCTACAGAACAAAAAGAAATAGATTCTGATTTTTAGGTTGAATTAATGTCAAACCTGCTCAGAACGTTTCAATGAAAAATTATGAATTAAAGGATCTTTTTAATACAAACTTTGTAGGGGTAAAACTCTGAATTTTAATCATATCAATTATATTTTAATTTCTATCATTACTTATTCCTTTTTCTATTTTTAGGCAGCATTGGATGCTCATTTCAGTCAATTTAGATACTCCAATGATTTATTTTCTGGATTCACTGCATGGATATCCAACAAACCAACCACACATAATGGAAATTGTAAATTTTTAATACACTAGATCCAACATTTTAGAACTAAATATCTAGTTATATAATTTATATTATCTTTTAATGTGGATTTTGATATGATATGGCGGTGTATGAATATCGTCTAAAGGCTGGACTAAATCCAGGGCCTAAGGACGACAAGGCGCACGAGATCTAAAAATGGACAAGTACTAGGTTAAATATAATTATATTGCACTATACAAATACATATCAAAATAGATTACTTATTTTTCTCAATGTTTCTGCAGTTTCAGAAACAAAAAAACAGAAAGGACTGTGGTTATTATGTTTGTAAATTTATGAAAGAGATCATGTTTCATGAACAAACTATCATCCCTAAAGAGGTATTTTTGAAAATAATTTCTAGTTCATTTAAAATAATTATTAATATTTTTTGTATTTATATTTTTTCAGTAAAACTATGACTGTCAGAAAAACACATATTCACAAGATGATATAGATGTGTTTAGAAACGAATGGGCAGCATACCTGATGGAAGAATGTAAACAAATAGAACAATGAAGGTGGATTACTACTACTTATGTTATCTTTATATAATCATTCGTGTATCCCTTTTTTATACTTATTGAGCATCTATGATAACCCTTTCTTATGTTTCATATCCTTAGATTATGAATAATGGTTTTAGAAATGATTTGAGTTTGTAGTAAAGAATAACTTAATAAGAGACAATATGAACTATTGACTTACGGAATACCGAGCAAGAACATTCAGATTGTTTTGATACTTTAGGAAAATTATCCATGAGTCATTTTTGACATGTACGAATCAACATCACCTCAATCCGACGCACAGTGTGACAGGTATGGCTAAACGTGTCTAATATCATTTTGAAATTGACATTAACTTTAAGAAATAACACAAGTGACATACAGATTACCGAGAAAACACATTTGGATTGTTTTGATAATTTAGGAAAATGATCCATGAGTCATTTTTGACATGTACGAATCAAACACACCTCAATCCAATGCACGGTGTGACTGGTATGGCTAAAAGTGTCTGATATCAGTTTGAAATTGACATTAAATTTAGAAAACAACACAAGTGACATACGGAAAACTGAGCAAACAAATTAGGATTGTTTTGATACTTTAGGAAAATGATCCATGAGTCATTTTTGACGTGTATGAATCATACTCACCTCAATCCAATGCACGGTGTGACCGGTATGGCTAAATGTGTATGATATAAGTTTGAAATTGACATTAACTTTAGAAAACAACACAAGTGACTTACAGAAAACCGATCAAACATGTTCAGATTGTTTTGATACATTAGGGAAACGATCCATGAGTCATTTGTGACATGTAAGAATCAACCGCACCTCAATCTGACGCACAGTGTGACCGTTATGGCTAAATGTATCTGATATCAGTTTGAAATTGACATTAAATTTAGAAAACAACACAAGTGACATATGAAAAAACAAGAAAACATGTTCGGATTATTTTGATACTTTATGAAAACAATACATGAGTCATTTGTGATGTGTAAAAATCAACCAAACCTCAATCCTACACACGGTGTGACCAGTATGGATAAAAGTGTCTAATATCAGTTTGAAATTGACATTAACTTTAGAAAACAACACAAGTGACATACGGAAAACCAAGAAAACACGTTCGGATTGTTTTGATACTTTATAAAAACGATCCATGAGTCCTTTTTGACATGTACGAATCAACCACACCTCAATCCGATGCACAGTGTGACAGGTAAGGCTAAAAGTGTCTGATATCAGTTTCAAATTGACATTAAATTTAGAAAACAACAAAAGTGACATATGGAAAACCAAGAAAACACATTCAGATTGTTTTCATACTTATGTAAAACGATCCATGAGTAATTTGTGACATGTAATAATCAACTTCACCTCAATCATACACACGGTATGACCGGTATGGAAAAAATTTTCTGATAAAAGTTTCAAATTGACATTAACTTTAGAAAAAAACAAGTGACATATGGAAAACTGAGAATACGCATTCGGATTGTTTTGATACATTAGGAAAATGATCCTTGAGTCATTTTTGACGTGTATGAATCAACCACACCTCAATCTGATGCACGGTGTGACCGTTATGGCTAAAAGTGTCTGATATCTGTTAGAAATTGACATTAACTTTAGAGGACAACAAAAGTGACATATAGAAAACCAATAAAACTCATTCAGATTGTTTTGACACTTAAGGAAAACGATCCATGAATCATTTGTGATGTGTATAAATCAACCACACCTCAATCTGATGCACAGTGGTACCGGTATGGATAAAAGTGTCTGATATCAGTTTCAAATTGACATTAACTTTAGAAAACAGCACAAGTGACATAAGGAAAACCGAGAAAACGCATTCGGATTGTTTTGATACTTTAGGACCACAATCCATGAGTCATTTTTGACATGTACGAATCAACCAAACCTCAATCTGATGCACAGTGTGAGCGGTATGGATAAATGTTTCAGATATCAGTTTGAAATTGACATTAACTTTAGAAAACAACACAAGTGTTAAACGCCAGACCGAGAAAACACGTTCGAATAGTTTTGATAATTTAGGAAAATGATCTATGAGTCATTTTTGACATTTAATAATATACCACACCTCAATCTAATGCACGGTGTGACCAGTATAGCTAAAAGTGTCTGATATTAGTTTGAAATTGACATTAAATTTAGAAAACAACAAAAGTGACATACGAAAAACCAAGAAAACATGTTCGGATTGCAATGATACTTTAGGAAAATGATCCATGAGTCATTTGTGATGTGTAAAAATCAACCACACCTCAATCAAATGCATGGTGTGACCTGTAGGTCTAAAAGTGTCTGATATCTGTTTCAATTTTACATTAACTTTAGAAAACAACACAAGTGACATACGGAAAACCGGGAAAACACATTCGGATTGTTTTAATACTTTATGAAAAGGATCCATGAGTCATTTTTGACATGTATGAATCAACTGCACCTCAATCTGATGCATGGTGTAACCGGTATGGATAAAAGTGTCTGATATCAGTTTCAAATTGACATTAACTTTAGGAAACAAGGCATGTGACATACAGAAAACCGATCAAATGCATTCATATTGTTCTGATACTTTAGAAAAATGATCCATGAGTCATTTTTGATGTGTAAAAATAAAACTAACCTCAATCCGATGCACGATGTAACCGATATAGATAAAATTGTCTGATATCAGTTTCAAATTGACATTAACTTTAGAAAACAACAAAAGTGACATACAAAAAACTGAGCAATCACATTTGGATTATTTTGATACTTTAGGAAAACGATCCATGAGTCATTTTTAATGTGTAAGAATAAACCTAACCTCAATCTGATGCATGGTGTGACCGGTATGGCTAAAAGTGTTTGATATCAGTTTGAAATTGAAATTAACTTTAGAAAACAACACAAGTAACATACGACAAACTGAGAAAACGCATTCATATTGTTTTGATACTTTAGGAAAACCATCAATGACTCATTTTTGACGTGTAAGAATAAAAAATACCACAATTCGATACACAGTGTGACCGTTATGGCTAAAAGTGACTCATATCAGTTTGAAATTGAAATTAACTTTAGAAAAAAACACAAGTGACATATAGAAAACTGAGAGAACACGTGCAGATTGTTTTGATACTTTATGAAAATGATCCAAGAGTCATTTGTGACGTGTATAAATAAACCGCACCTTAATCTGACGCACAATGTGACCAGTATGGCTAAAAGTGTCTGATATCAGTTTAAAATTGACATTAACTTTAGAAAACAAAACAAGTGACATAAGGAAAACTGAAAAAATGTGTTCGGATTGTTTTGATACATTAGGAAAATGATACATGAGTCATTTTTGACGTGTATGAATCAACCACACCTTAATCCGATGCATGGTGTGGCCGGTATGGCTAAAAGTGTCTGATATCAGTTTCAAATTGACATTAACTTTAGAAAACAACACAAGTGACATATAGAGAACCGAGAAAACACATTGGGATTGTTTTGATATTTTATTAAAACGATCCATGAGACATTTGTGATGTGTAAAAATAAACCACACATCAATCCGACACACGGTGTGACCAGTATGGATAAAAGTGTCTGATATTAGTTTGAAATTGACATTAACTTTAGAAAACAACACAAGTGACATACGACAAACCGATCAAACACATTCATATTGTTTTGATACTTTAGGACAACGATCCATGAGTCATTTGTGACATTTAAAAATCAATAGGACCCCAATCCGACACACGGTGTAACCAGTAAATCTTTTCATTAAATAAAGAATCAATATTTATTAAACAAGATAAATCATCCAAAAACATATTGACTTTACATTATTTCCTTTCATTGTTATCAGAATGAAAAAATTTGACTTTATCATTTCTATATTTTTGTTTCACATTTCCTTATTAATGTATTCTTTCATATTAATTTTTTAATTTACTTCATTATTGTATTACTAACATAATATTTGTTTTCTTATATAGGTGAATATTTTTCCTTGAGTTCGGATGCTTTGTTCAGCAACAAATACCATGGAAGACAATTTTTGAGAGGGGATCACAAATATCAAAGGATGAAACATTGATGTTTATAACTATTGTTGGATAATTTTAATTTTAACCATGTAAAACATTGTTTGAATTGTATATAACAGTGTACTTTTTTGTATTCATGATGTTAAGTAAATGTATATAGCATAGTTTGTCAAAATATTGTGTGCGTTGTGTCGTCTTTCAGTTCTTGGTTCATGTGCAGGTGCTATTTTATACAGGTGTGCAGGTGTGCAGGTGTGCAAGTGTTGGTTGTGCAGGTGGAGGAGTAGGTTCCTTTATCAGCGCTTTTTTGAGCAGTGATAAAGGATTCCTTTAACAACGCTAAAAGAGCGCTGATAAAGGGCCCCATTTTCTGCGCTCAAGATAGTGCAGATAAATTCCCCCTTTATCAGTGCTAAAAAACGTGCTGAAAAAGGACCCCATTTATCAGCGCTTTTTTAGCACTGATAAAGGTTTCCTTTATCAATGCTTTTCACAGTGCTAATAAAGGGGACCCCCTTTATCTACGCTGGCATTAACAGCCCTTTTCTTGTGCTGTTAATGTCGTTTTTTAGCACTGATAAAAGGCTATGTTTTAGTAGTGAGGTAATGGTTTTGTGAAAAAAACTATATGGTTGAAGAGACAACGTGGAAATCTGAAAATGCTATGAGGAATAAATACCCCCACTTATTTTGATAAGTAAAATTGCGAGGAAACAGTTCCCAAAAAGGGGGAAGGATGTAACATCCCAGGTAAATAAACAATAATACATATTTTATATTTATTAATATTTGTGAATTAAATATTAATTTTACTTTAAAGTGGTTTCTATTTTCGATAGTGTACCCGATACACAACAATGAGTTTCTTTGAAATCTTACATTGCACACTAATAATATAATATTAATATTTTAAATGGTAGTTAACTCCTAGACGTTGTATTGGAAGGAATGAAAAAAAACTAACTTCAATATGATTATACATGTTTTTTAAATGTATTTACATTTATCCAATAAAAAGTTAGAGGCTTAAAATATGAATAAATCTAATTTTAAGCATAATTTACATTAAAAGGTCGATTTACCATCTTTTAATGGAGAACCCTCATTAAATATAGTTTTGGTCAATTTAATACATTATAATTGACCAAATAAAATTCTTCTTTAGAATGGGGACATCAAAATTTACTTTGTATAAATTGTTTGGAATTTTTCCGATAAAGATAATTTTTTAATTAATAGTTAAAATATTGTATTTTAATTCAAAACTACATTTTAATCTAATTTATTTACATGGTTAGATTATATTTTTAATTGGATTTAAAGTTTAATTATAATATATTTTTTCCATTTAATCTAATGTTGGTCATTGGAATTAATTTCACTTCGAAATTGGACATAAAAAAGTGTCAATCTTTTGATAGTTATTGTTTCTTAAAAACACGCGATTTTTTTAACAACATGAATTAATTTTAAATTAATTAATTCCACTTTTATTTTTTTAATTTGTATATTTAAACATCATTTTTAAATTCATAATATCAAATAATTCTTAGGCTGAATTTTTGGTAATTTTCTGAAAAAATTCAATTTTTGATGAATAGTGAAATCACATAGTAGTAGTTAAAAAACTGACTTTTTCATTTAAATGAAATTGTACCACTTCTGTGAATTTACTTTTGAAAATACAACATACATGATTGTTATTAATAAGTAAAATTGTGTTCAATAAAGTGAAAATAAGTTTTTCTGAATAGTAACTTTTGACTTTTATTTACCATAGTTAAAGGTAAATAGGGTAAATCAAGGAAAATGAAAATTATAATAATTTAAAATTACCTTAACACTTGTCTAAACCTTATTTTTTGAGTCATTAAAGACCATGGTCTTATTTGGGTCAATTTTGGGACCCCATCGGGCCACTTGGAAGTGATAATGACAATTTAGATTAATTAATTTAAAGTAAAGGCCAAAATGACATAAAGAAAACTCTTTGCGTAATTAATTTTTATATGGTGTTATATAAGTAATAGTTTTGACTACAAATATTCATTGGAAAGATAAAAATATTTCCTATATCATGGTACCTGTTTTATAATTTTTAGACATCAAATATATTAAATTATTTATTACACAATAATGATGCATTATTTACCTCATTAATAAATGATTAAACTAAATACGATTATAATGATTAAAATATTATCAAAAACATGTACAATTATTATTGGATGATTTTATTTTGAATATGATTCATCTTATATTTGACTTTAATGATTTTTGGACCTTTTGAAACTGAATATAAGTTTATAATAAAATAATATTTTCACACTTTCCTAAAGAGCCCCTCATCCCTCTTATAAAAATACCTCACTTATAAACGATTCCTAACAAATATCAAGCCTTTTGGCCCATCCAAACTCTACACAATTAAGTTCCCTACATCCCTATATCCTCTTAGAAGCCTTAACGTTGGGAGAAGGAACTTTAAGAAGTCATTTTGGTTCATACCAAATGAAGTTACCCAAATTAAAGGTAACCATTTCTCTTAACTTCTTTTCTTTTATTTTACTTATCCAACCCCTATACTCTTTTTATTCATTTATTTTATAACAACACCAGTATCCTCAATATACTAGAATTTTTTTATGATAAGGATTAGAACTAAACTTACACACACCTCCATCTAATGGGTGAAGAACATAATGTTTCTGTGGATGGAAAACTAACGCATCACGAAACGATGATTATTCAATTACCTCCTACCACCCCTCATGGTGGCCATTATAACAGAACTGTATTTATATATGATATATATTATGTTTAGTATTTCTTTATTCTTCTGTATTTTCCATTTATATCATAATTTTATGGCTTCCATTATGTGTAAACACGATAATTTCATTTGAGGAAGTGCGGACTACCGCCCCCTCAAAGTGATATGACTCATTAATTCCATATGTGGGACGTATAAAGTATGGAGTTAACGATATTATATATGAAATTATACTGGAATAATAATATACCTACATATCATTATGTTTTAATTCAATTAAAATAATTAATAGAAATGAAAGTAGCGTTCATGAATACGTATGACTTACCGTCTTCATGAACGGTGCATTTCATTTCTTACCTCCAAATGATATGTAATGTTATAAATATATATATATATATATACAGGATATATATGATATATATGATATCTAAAAAATTAATTTCATTCTAGATATAATGGAATATTGACCACATGGACACCTTGTAAATATAAGGTGTTCATTTTTGAATCAAGTACCAAATATCGACCAAATGAATGTTATTAACTTAAATGATTACATAATGTTTATAACATGGTAATAAGTGATATAAAAGGAATTATAAACTTGAAAAGGATTTTAAGCAATTAGAAATTAACTTTAGTTTATTATTCAGGAGATTAAATAACGATCGAGTCATGTCGGACACGAGTTAAGGGACTTTGTCTCAACCTCCTTTCATTGAGGCATATTTAGTTTTATATAAAATTTAATTTTATACAGTGTATAAACCCCTTTGACGTTTCATTTCATTCAAAGGGAATCTTTTTATAAGAAGCATTTTAATAAATGAAAAAAAGGAATGTTTTTTACGTAAGCGGTGACAATGACCTTCCTGTCACCGCTAGTATTATTTTATCTTTGGCTTCTTTAACAAGCTGTAATTTTTTTAAAAGGAAAATAAATACCATATAATCTTTTTACGTATTTTGGTATTGAAAATTATTCTGAGAATGGATTTCTTATTTCAATACCTTGAAATGATATTTTGTTATTGCAATGTAGAAATGTTATCTTTCCTTTATGTTTATGTTATGTGTTATGATCATGTTATGGTTCTTATGAATTATTTATGTATACGGGTGGTTCCTTGATAAACCTAGGGTGGGTGAGCCCAAGATAGCTCTCCAATGCATTGGGTAATGTGACAGAGGTAAATGTGAATGTTTCTCCTAAGAGATTTAGGGAATATACTATGATGGGTATTCCAAAGTAACTTCCTATGTAGCTGTGATAACTACAATGTAAGTATGATATGAATGTCATATGTTACCTTTATGATTTATGATTTTCTATGTGTTATTAATAAATATTATTATTTCATGAGGTATGTAAAATAGATCATGTTTTGTATGTATTTATGAACTAATATTTTCTTTATTTTTATTATAACCCTTACTGAGCTTTTTTTTCTCATCCCATGTTTTGAAATGTTTTCACATGACTTAAAGATGAATAGGGTCAAGGATGGGATCGTGGAAAAGTCATGCTATCTAAAACATGGAACTAGACATGACTCTTTTTTCAAGAGTTTTTATTTTATGAAAAAAATGGAAACTGTGTAGAAGTGTCTACTTTGTAATCTTTTGATATGTAATAGTTATTTACTAATTATCTAAAACTCTAAACCTAAAAAGATCCTCAATGTGAATTATTCATTTAATTCAATATTATGTAATGTTTAAGGCCTGGTTCTTATATCCTATGATGAGAACTCCTCAACAAAAAGAAGCATTTAAGCTCAAGTGTTTTGTGTAGTCATTTCAAGGACCTGCTTTTGTCTGGTATACAAGTTTTCAATCTCGGTCAATTACTGGGTGGGAATATCTCCATAAAAAATTCCTTCTTCAATTTAGCTCAACATTACCAAAGATGACAGTTTTTGATCTTACCAATTGTAAACAAATGGAAAATGAAAGAGTTTTGGATTTCATTACTCGCTGGAAGGGATTAACATATTCTTTAAATTTAGCACTCCCTCAAGTAGAGTTGCTGCCAATTTGTGTGAAAAATATGTGTGATGAATTACACACACCATTGATCCCTGTGAAATACACATGAGGGTTTTGAGACCTTACTTTAATCACTCGGAAAATATAAGACTCTCTTATAGAGACTAAGGCTAAAACTCGTGTAATTCCATCAGCACCGGGAAGGAGAATAGATAATGTTGAGACTGCTACAGTTAAACTTAAACAATCACCTATACCTTATTCCACATCAAAACCTTCATTATATCGAAGGGCTCCACCTCTTGAGAGTCAACAAAAATGGACTCCTCGTCAAGATGATCAAAGAGACCGAAGGAGTAAATAGTTTGAGGATTTAAAGAACAAAGCTTATTCTTTCTATAATGAACAAGATCTTGGTTACTTTATATCATCTCTGGAAAAAAATCCGGTCTAGTTTCCAAGGCCCAAAAGTCCGAACAAGGAAGGAGATAATGACCTCCCCAAGTATTACTTATTTCATCAAATGCTGGAGCATCCCATTTAGTAGTGTCTTGTCTTCGAAGACCTCCTAAAAAAGATGGAGGACTCTGGACAAGTAAAACTGAAAGGTTCTTCAGCCTAGGTAGCATGTGTTACTGCTACTAATCCAGAGGAAGAAGGTGAGTGGCACAAAGTCAAAAGTAAAAATGCGCAAGAATATAATGATTGGATGGGCAGGAAAATTATAAACTGAATTCATGCCATTTTACGAACAAAATTAAATCAACCAATTGTATCTTCTGCTATTTCTGACACAGAGAAACCCCCTTCATCAGAAGGAAAATCCTCAAAGAAGCATCTTAATTTGAATAAAGAAGATAAGTTTGAAGAAGATAAGTTTGTGTCAAATCCTAGGTTGTTTTTGACTCTGGTAGATTTTATACCATCTGCTTCAAAAGCACAGGCATTGCCCCACCAAATGGCAGAGCCTGAAGTATTTCATCAGTAAGAATATTCATCAGATGAAGAATTGATCTTTGGTTCTGTTAACATGATTCATTTAGAGGATCCCTTTTCCAATGACAGCTTTGATCATGATGAGACTAAGTTAAATGTATCTAATAGTGTAATTAGAGGAAGATACAGAGTTCTAGGATACAGGGGAAGACATGGATCTTTCAGAAGCCACTATTTGAATCCTACCCCTTCTAAAACTGTATATGCGGTAGAAACTCATGGCAAAGCCCTTCAGCGGGCTCAACAGGAACAAGAATGTTCTTCTACACAAGGCATATTCGGTCCTGACACAGTTATTTTGGAGGACCGGTTAGAGGTTACACCTTATTCCTGTCAGAAAATATATAGACCTAGTCAGTCTAATTTACCGAAGTCATGAGTGTTTCCAATTACTACCCTAATATGGGATGCATCTACTACAAAAGGATAACTTCCAAGGAACCTGCAAAACCACATTTTTTATGTTGGAAATGCAGACCTTTGGACCAAAATTATGATTTCTTGAAACATTTGGCCCAAGTACCGGCCATGTTATCAATTTTGGATGCCTTAAATCTATCAAAAGATCTTCGAGAGGTGGTTATTGAGGCTTTTTCATGTCATCAAGAATTTGAAACTGAAATTTATGTAGTTGAGGTCTACCATATAGAAAATGATCATACAGAATTCCATGTAGTGACATCTTTCAAAGAATAAGATGAAGATGATGTTGTACATGAACATATCAGACCTTTGTATCTATCTAGCAAAGTCAAGGACATAGACATCTGCCGAGCTTTCATTGATAATGGCTCAGGAGTCAACCTCATTCCTATTCGCAAACTTCGTCAATTGGGTCTCACTGAATTTGATTTATCTCATTCTAATTTGATTTTGAAAGGATATGATAAGAATTAACAAGAACCTCTGGGTGAGATAACACTTAGAATTTTGTTTGGAGACCTTATATCTAATTCATATTTGATGGTTTTTCATCAGGACACCGCCTTCAACATTTTTCGTGGAAGACATTGCCTACATCAAAATGTGGTCGTACCTTCGTCATACCATCAATGTCTCAAATATTGTTTCAATGGTCTAATTGGAACATTGTATGGTGACAAGGACCTATTCAAAACATGTGAATGTCAATACATTGAGGATGAATTTTATCACATGGAGGGAAAGGAAAAATCCACGGCAAAAGAGGTCACTAAAATTAATGCTCCAAATGGTTTGGAAAATATTCCAGTAAACCCATTCATACATGTGAGAATATATTTTGTGTTTCCTATCAGTCAAATTAACAGGATAGAACTAAATCCAAACACTCTTATGGAAACTTACATAATGTCAATTATGACAATCAAGTCAGACAACATGAGAGAAATTGTTGATTCTCCAAGCAATGATGAAATCTTAAATGGATATGTATTCATTTAATTTTCTGAAATTCAGCAATTCTATACTTCATCAACCAGGACAGAAGAAGTTATAGCAATACTAGAGGAAAAAAATGGTGCCGATTCTCAATCCATCATCTCCTCTTTATAACCCCAGGAAGACCCTTCATCATTAGTAGGGTCAGAAATGGCATCCTCTTCTTCAAGATGTTCAAATTTTAACTTCTCCCCTGACCATGGAAATTCGGCTTCGTCATCTACTATGAAATTAGAAACAGAATAAGTAACACATATTGAAGAAGAAGATGAAGATCTCAGGGATGCTCCTCCAGCATTTGAATAGGGTATCTCTACCACTGTGAATGAACTCAGAAAAATAAATCTGGGTACAAAATAAGATCCACACCCTACTTTAATTAGTGCATCCATCACCCTTGAAGAGAAAGAAATGTGTACTTCATTTCTAAAGAAAAATTGAGATGTATTAACTTGTAATTATATAGAAATTACATGTCTTTATCCCAATGTTTCAACTCATCATTTGGGTTTTCCAGAAGAACATCGAGGATTTAATAAATCAGTAAGAAGAACACACCCAACTTATGCCTCCAAAATTAAAGCTGAAGTTGATAAGTTTATCAAGGATAACTTTTTCCAAGAAGTTCAATATCCCAAATGGATGGATAATATTTTCTCATTGAAAAATAATAATGGAGAAATTAGTGTTTTCATTGACTTTATAGATCTTAATCGTTATTAACCCAAGGATGATTTTCTAGTTTTGATCACAAAACTCTTAATTGATGCAACAACTAGCTACAAAGCTTTTTACTTCATGGATGGTTACTATGGGTACAATCGAAAACGATTGGCCCTAGAATATGAGGAGTCAACAGCCTTCAAAGATCCCCAAGGTGTTTTTTTCTATTAGGTAATCCCTTTTGGCCTAAAGAATGTAGGTGCAACGTATTAATGTGCCATGCACCATATCTTTAAACCCTTTTTAGGATATTTTTTTGAATGTTATGTGGATGATTTGGTGGTTAAATCCAGACAAAATTCTGATCACTTGGCCGATCTGGAAATCATATTCAACAAGCTTCGATAACGCAATTTGAAGATGAACCCCTTGAAATGTTCTTTTGGGGTAACCTCAGGAAAATTTCTCGGCTTTGTTGTACGCCATCATGGTATCAAAGTTGATAACGAGAAGAAAAAATAAATCCTTGACATGTCAAATCCTTGAAATTTGAATGAATTAAGAGGACTTCAAGGAAACTTGGCCTTTATTCATTGTTTCATTTCCAATATGGAAACCAAGTGTTTACCCATAACCAGATTAATGAAGAAGGGAGTCACCTACTAGTGGATGGAAGAATGTCAAGAAGCATTCAATATCCTCAAGAAATATATCTTTATTCCATAGTTATTAATGCCACCTGTTGAAGTAAGACCACTTATTCTCTATGTGACAGCTTTAGAGTGATCATTGGGTTCGTTCCTCGCCCAAAATAATGATGCGGGGAATGAAAACAGCCTTTACTATCTAATTCCGACTATGCATGAGGTAGAAACTCGATATTCAAGTATAGAAACGTGTTTCCTAGCATTAATCTTTGCAGTTCATAAATTCAGACAATACCTGAAACATCATGAGGTCCAATTGGGATCTCAAAATAACCATCTCAAATTTATCCTTAGTCATCCAATGCATACAGGACGTATGTCAAGGTGGGAAGTTATTTTGAAGCACTTTGATATCTACTATGTGTCTCAAAAGGCAATAAAGTACCAAGATCTAGACGATTTCCTTGATGAACACCCATTTGTAGAAGATACATCTTTAAATATTGAACTTCCTGATGAGGAAGTCTTCTATATTCAAGATAATCCTCAATCATGGGGAATGTACTTTGATGGTGCCTCCAGATGTCCAATAGGGAAGAAAACGGAATATCCTAAATTCAATAAAGTTGGATTAGGAATCATGCTTATTTCCCCAGAAAAGGCAGTTCTACCCTATTCCTTCTTGTTATTGGAAGACGGTACAAAAAATGAAGCAGAATATCAATCTCTCATCACAGGCTTGGAATTGGCGCTTGAGGCATAGGTAAATCACTTAAAGGTAAAAGGTGATTCAGATTTTATAATCAAACAAATCAATGGGGATTATGCCATCAGAATGGAAGAAATAGTCCTTTTGTGTGATTATGTCAGAGAGTTAATGGTGGAATTTCCATTAGAATAAGCATTTTTTTATGTCCCGCAATGATAAAATGCCGAACCAGATGCACTGGCTAATATAGCCACAACCCTAACAGATCCAAACCGGGATGAAACAATCATCAGTATTTCCCACCATTATATATTTTCACATTTTTTTCAAATAAAAATAGAGAAAATCAATGAGATCAGTCCCATTTCTGAACCATATGGTCATACTAAAGGATGGATGACACCTATCAGGGAATACCTTCAAAATGGAACACTCTCACATGATAGAGCCAGGAAAGAACAACTCTGGTGACTCATGGTCAATTTTACTCGTTATGATAGCTCAAATCACTAAAAAATTATCTACCTGTGAGGTTTTTATGGAATTATCTTCAGATGTATTGATGGTGAAGAGACAATGGCTGTCATGAATGAAGTACATGTAGGAGTTTGTGGTGCCCACCAGTTTGGACATAGACTTTCTGGTCAAATTTTAAGGCTTGGATCCTTAGAGCCTTCAATGATTCAAGATTGTGTTGATTTCACTAAAAAGTGTCATTCTTTCCAAGTATGTTCCAACTTCATTCATCAAACCCTGGAGTTGCTTCATATGGATAAATACTGCTGGACGTTTTCTACATGGGGAATGGATGTAGTAGGACCTTTTCCTCCAGCTACAACTAAGAAGTTTAAGTATATTCTTACTACTACTAACTTTTTTTCCAAATGGGCAGAGGAAATACCTCTCATAGAAGTCAGTGCTAAAAGAATTGTTAGCTTTTTCAAGTCCAACATCATTACCAGATTTGGTGTACCTCATACCATATTGACGGATAAAGGCACCAACTTTTGTTCGTCCGAGGTAATAAAATTGTATCAAGAATACAATATCATATCCAACCATTCATCTTGGTATCATGCAGTGGACTATGGTCAAGTAGAGTCTTTCAATAAGAATCTTTCAAACATACTTCAAAAGATGGTGGATAAAGATAAGAAGTCATGGCCTGATAAACTTTTTCATGCTCTATGGGATTATTGGACTACCACTCGCACTGGTACACGATCAACTCCATATTCATTGGTATATAGAACAGAAGCAGTCTTGCCTATTGAAGTCCAATTACCTTCTCTTAGAGTCACCATTTGTGATCAGTTATCTACAGATGAACAATCTCAAAAGAAATTGGATGAATTGAAATGACTAGAAGAAAAAATATTATGCACACTACACTATTTAGAAGTCTATCAGAATCGAATAGCATGAGTTTTCAATAAATATTTTCCTCTTTTTTCATTCAGTCAAGGAGAATTCGTATTGTTCCTCAGAACCCCAATTATATCGGGAAACAAGACTCCAAATCTTGAGCCAATGTGGGAGGGACCTCACTCAATACATAGGGTCTACTCTAATGGATCTTATTCTTTAATCTCAATGGATGGAGAACTCATTACAACTCCAAAAAATGGACGATTATTGAAGAAGTATTTTGTGTAACACAAATACACCCATTTTCCTTATTACTGGACATTAAACTACATTTCTCCATCTATCATCCAACATGACGTTAAACTGTGCATCGTACGAGTTACAGGACGTTAAACTGTCAAGCACCCCATGTTTGTGACACATGACATTAAACTGTTATCACCGCATGCACAATTGTATTTTAAACACTGTTTTCATGCATGCCCCGGGTAGCTAACCATGCATAAGCCCCACACCATACTTTGTGGTCACATCTTTCGTGACCCGATCGTCAGGTATGTTGTTGCCTCTTGTTTCTCACACCGAGCATGACTCACGTGAGCTTAGAGTAAGCTTGGACCATGACATATTCTCTAGGCCTCTAACCACGCTTAAGTCCCAACATCATCTTCAGGTCATTGTCCTCAAGTACACCCTAATCAATAAATCCCTCTCAATTGAACTACGTGGACTTTGATCCTTTTTTCCTAGTCCAGGTACGTATGCAAACTTCTGAGGATCAAGCCTGAAACCACTTTCTTTACATTGATTCACCTCTATCCCATACGATGTTGATCCGTGAAGCCCCCATAAACTACCTTATTCATATCAGTCAACTTTCATCCTACATGACTTTAAATTGTGTACGTCCTATCGTCCTAGCTATATGACGTTAAACTATACAGTCCCCCATTTTCCTTGCAGCAAGACATTAAACTGAATAACACTGGTCCATGCATATGACCTTAAACTATTTGCACATTTGTCCTGTATGAAAAATAAACTACAACAATCCCTGATACCCTCACTCTAGAGGAATCATCATTGACATGGTCTCCAACCATGTCATATTTCAAGAACTACGTATGGCTTGATTCTCATCCATATGAGATACATAGTGACACCCAAGTCATTAATCTTGGGTCTAGCCATAATTGCAATAAATTCCTATTTACCCCTCATATGTATGAACCAAATCTGTACAAAAGGTATTTCAAGAACTACGTGAAGATTGATTTCCGTCCTCATGGGATACATAAGAATGCTCGAGTATTCCTTGAGTCCATCCCCGAGCCTTTTGGCCTAACCCAAAACTCCATTATCGGTCCCTTGGCTGAAAAGTCCCCCTGGGAGCACATGGTGTGATATGGAACACCCTAGTCTTTATTTACTTCAGGTTTATAACAAATGCATGATGTATCTGCCTCAATATGGTCCAATATCTACGACACTAAACTAATATCATCCATGCTCTCTTCCTGCATGATGTTAAACTATATTTCAAGAACTACACGTGGATTGATTCTCATCCTAATTAAATACGTAGTGACATATAGAATATCAATTCAGGACCCAACCACAACATTATAAAAATAATATTCATGGTCTCCATAACCCTTTTCTTGACTTCTGGTCACAAAATGTCTAATACTTGAGAGTTCATTTGACTGACTGTGAAACGCGTTCCCTTAGGTGGCCTTGTATAAGTTGTCTACATAACGGACCTGTCAGCCAAAAGATGCTACTATTTGACTATGTAGCTTATGCCCTAGTTGGCCCTGCATAATTCATCCTTTTTAATGGGTTTGTCAAGTAATGGTAACTTCATTCTTAGGAGAATCTTCTTTTTTCCCTATTGGTCTTAACGGTGATATATAGGGATCTTCAAAAAAACTTCCATCCTTAACATATATGTTCTAAACTCTTTTTCATGACCTGAAAGTATTCAAGTCTATGTTTTACATTTTCCTCCTTCTCTATATGTTTAGAGAACTATAAAATAACCTTGGACCACTTGACCATATGTCATATAATTTTTCTATCTCTGGTTTTAGTCATATGATTTAAAACCACAGATACATTTTTTCCTACGTTTGGGTCAGACATTCGTAGAAGTCACATTCCTCCAATTCATTGACAATTCTGATTAGAAATATCCTCTCCATATTCAAGTACCTTTCTCCATAAAGAAGATTCTATGCTTTAGAAAATTTGAATCTCTATAAAACTTTCTTTGGATTTTAGCAATATAAATTCAAATTTTCAGAGTTCTTTTGATAGACTATGCAGCATGTGCCCTAAGGGGGCCTTGCATAAGTTGTCTACATAACATACCAGTCAGCCAAAAGATACTACTATTTTACTATGAAGTATGTTCCCTAGTTGGCCCTGCATAATTTATCCCCATAACAGGTTTGTCAAGTAGTGGTAACTTCATTCTTAGAAAAGACTTCCTCTAATTCCTTTTAGCTCTTTTCCCATGTCATTCCTCAAATTCAAAATTTCTCAAGTCACAATTTACAATTTTCCCCCTCCATACTTGAATATGGTAATATGTTTCCAAACAAATTATCAAGAATTGAGTCAATATCATTCATTCGGTCAAAGCTATTAGACCTTAAATATTAGACTTTTTATAGTCCAACATTCATAAATTCAAACTACCAATAACAAAATACATGGTACTTATTAAATTGGGAATCAATAAAGGGTACTCTGAACAAAATTTGAGTCCCAGCTTGACTATGTAGCATATGCCCTAGTTGGGCCTGTATAATTCATCCCCAATAACGGGTTTTTCAAGTATTGGTAACATCATTCATAGAAAATACTTCCTCAAATTCATTTTATATCTTTTACCATGTCATTCCTCAGATTCAAAATTTCTCAAGTCACAGTTTACAATTTCCCACTCCATACTTGAATATGGTAATATTTTTCCAAACAAATTATGAAGAACTGAGTAAATATCATCCATTCGTTCAATTTTATTCGACCTTAAATATTAGCCTTTTTATAGTCCAACATGCATGAATTTAAACTACCAATAAAAAAATACATGGTACTCATTAAATTGGGAAACTAAAAGGGTACTCTGAACAAAAGTCGAGTCCCATCTCGCTAAACGTACATTTTTTATGATTTATGCAATATTGAGAAATTAATAGATTCAACATTTGTGGGGTTGATTATATAACCCTATTAAAAATAAAACTATGTTTACTAGTCCCATTGGATTAGAAAAAATAAGGGAAATTATGAATAAAATTAAGGTACAGATGATTAAAGATGAACTGTTTTTCATTGATGAACAAGATTAGAAGAAAATCCATAGACTAGAGTATCTTCACTTTTTTTTCAAAAATTACAAAAGACTTTCAACATGATTTCTCATCTATTTCACAGCATGATGAGCTTCATCAGCATCCACTCGAAGTTTATTTACTCGACCATATTCACTCTCTTCAGCTCGACTAGGTGCTTATTTTGCATCTGTGATGGATTTTATACCATTCTCTTGGACTTATTCCAATGAATTATGAAGCTGGTAAAGCTCCCCAGTAATAGAATCTATATCTTGTTGAAGTTGAAACTACTGTACAATCTTCTCCTTGATCTTTTTCTTTATCTCCTTCAGCTTTACAGCATGATCAGCCTCATCTTGAGACACTGAATCCTGAAATTCACTAATATTGGTAAAAAATATAGCTCTAATTAGGTCTTGAATACACCTTTGCTCTTGATCCCTCCTTCGAATGAATTTATTCACTATGACATGGATTTCTTGATATTCAAAACCGCCAAGTCCTAGCATGATGAAAAGGTATGAAAGTCATGGAATTTTATAAGGTATCTCTTCAAGAGGCACCTAAGATATTATCTTCCATATATATTTTTCCATGCCTTGTGACGTGAGAATTGGAGTGCCTTTTGCACCTATGGGTCTGATTCGGCATCGCTATCATAAAGAGGAACATAGTATGGGATTAATTCACTTAAGGAAGTGCCCTTTTTTTCTCTTTCCCTGACCCTGGTTCCTATAACTTATGCTACTGTTTGGGCTGAGGCTGAAGCTTCACCTCTTAATCTAGCCATTGAAGTTGACAACCCTGTTTGGTCAATTTAAAGTATGGTTAGTTTCAAAGGACAGTAAAAGTTGATTGATTGTATTTTAGGTTAATTAAGCTACAAATATCATTATATTTTACCTAACAGTAGATCATAAACTTCTGAAGACTCATCCCCATTTTCCCTAGCGTCAATAGGATTTTCAAGATGGGTTTTAGGAGGGTATTCCATGATAAGTTCTTCCTGAGCCAGTGTTTCTGCAATAACAGGGTTAACATCAATGTCTACACCCCTTTCATGAATTGTTGGTTCAGTAGTTTCTTCAGATGGAACTGTACATTTTTTAACAAAACATGGTTTGAAGTGTAATCATGAGAAGATTAATAGGACAAATGATGAAACTCATGTTCAGTTGATTCTATAAATAGATCTAAAAAATCTTCTAAATCATGTGGTAAATTAACATGTTCTAAAATTTATTCAATTTACATGCCAAGATTCATTATTTTATCCATTGATGTCCCAGATCCTAGGTTAGTCTCTCCAGTGGGATCACTCAGCATGTATTCTTCATGACTTTAATCTAGCAATCTCTGACCCCGAATAGCTTCTTCAAAGACAATTGTGGGGTCAGCTTTAGTGGTTGACAAATGTTCTGGTGCATGTGCTAAACCTAAAACATCACATAATAGAGGTCAGTTTTTGTCTCATTTGAGGTTCTATGAAGTATTGTTAATTTACCAGAAGTCTCTTCTCTCCTGGCATCAGAAATAGGAGCGGTGCTGGGAACAGACATCGTCTCATCTACTCTTAGTATTTCTTTAGGAATAGTCGTTTCAGTAGGAACTTGTGGTTGTTCTATAGCACCCTCTGTTGTACTCTGAGGATGGTCAGTTCATTCCCTTAAAGTGTAAACTGAAGAAGCCCCTAAAATCCCGAGAAGTTTGAGCACTTTTTCATAAGTTAAGATTCATGACTACCAGAAAGACATACGAATACTGATAATGAATTTGACCATGGTCTTCTTTCTTCGATGCCTTTTCTTCTTGGCCTTTTTGGGTGGATTGGTGTCATCATCTCCGAAAACAGGTATTGGAGACAATAAATCCCTTTCTAACTCTTTATCCATGACTTGATGGCCCGGAGATACTTCGCCCAACTCACGAGAAGATTCAGTGGCTCCAAGAGTGGTGCCACCATGGCTATACCATGATGAAGGGATATAAGTGGTTCTTTACATTACAAGCTACATGATGAAGAATATTATTTCCTTGAATAACAGAAGCTTTGACTAAATTCGAATTTCAAATAAAATAGAAATATGAGAAAAACAGAAACTTACATCTTCAGGAGCCACGTAATCACACCACTCTTCATCTAATGAAGGACCAATCCCCTCAGTTGTACTATGGTCCATCATTTCCTTCACCCACATGGTGATAGGAACTGACTCATCAGTGGAATATATGATCATTTCTAGATCTTTTATTTAAGCCCTCACTTCATTGGGGTTGTCCTCAAAACTGATGTTAGAGGAAGCCCAGAGATTCCCCACTCCAGGGATATGCAGCCCTTCGCATAAGTTCATCCAGGTGGTTTCAACATCACAATATAAACTCTACCATGTCTGGACAGCCTCTGATCGTAAATATTCAGAATGTGCACTAGAAGGCCGTGAGGAGGGTCCTACAATCTGGGACATCAACTTCTTCCCAGCTCCTACAATCATAGATAAAGGATAAGAAAATAAAACATGTTGCTCTTTAAAATAATGGCGACTAAATTTCCTCAATGATGTAACTCACTAGGAGTCGATAGTGTAGGTCTCTTGATTATGGCAAGAAAATTATATGTATCACAAGGCCACTTTGACGCATTTCGATCCTCCTAATCCCCATCCTGGGAATTTGATGAATCAGCTCCGGGTGAGGAAGATTCACCTTCCAAATGAAGAGCTTCTTTCCTAGCAGTTCTCTTCTTTATCCCTACCTGAGGGACCAGTTGATTCAATACCCCTTTAGGGTATGATGCTACCCAGCTCTCGGCATACAATATTGTGAGTAGACTTGCTGCTTCAACATATAGTAGATCAAATACCACCCTAGTCATCTACATAGATGTCATCAACCATAGTTGATGAGCAACCATCAGATGCTGCTCTAACCTGACATGCACTGGAGGGGATACAGTAATTTACTGTAGTCATTTGAATTGACGTGCAAGTTTTTATAGAGATTAGGCCACACATATAATATCTCCATCAATCCTCGTGGCCAGTGTACCATCTCTAAGTTCCAGCATATATTCCCTTAACTCCAGGCTGGTTGTTCCATCATCAACAAATCGCCCTATTTGCAGATTTCCATAAGGAATGAAGTGAAACTCCTTGAACATGCTCATCCTTATTTTGATATCATAAGTGTTGAGGGATAAGGGGGAAATTCCAGAAAAGGCCTGAACAGACAGCTAGAAAGAACATCTAGGAACTTGTACCCCATTTTGTACATCATATGTTCTGATATGGGTGGCGATCCATCCCCATAAAACTTGGAATGGTCCCACTATTATTAGAGGAGACTTACCCGTATAAACATGAAGTATTCTCCTATGAATCTTTTCCAAAACTGGGGTGGACAACCCAACCATCTTCCTTTCAGCCAGCTTGGCTGGAACGACAAAGGTCCCCGGCCTCACACCTCCTTTCAAATACCGAATTGGTAAAAGGTAAACACTGAGCCAAAAGGCCAAAAATCCTGCCAGAGGGGTCTTCTCTAGAATTTTTTTCTTCACTTCATACCCTCATTTATCAAACTCTCCTGCTTCCAGAGTTGGCCAAAATGTTCCTAGAGAACCCCTCCTTTCTTCTCTAGGGAAACTAGTATGATGAGTGCAAGAACCTCCATTCTCTCTCTTCTTAATCAGAAACATGTCCATCCACTCCTCTGGATGGATATCTTTTCTGAAGTGGGTTTTCGTGTTGGTGGTATTCTTAAGCTTCTATAAAATTTTCATTAACTATCGATCCAAATCTAGAGTCTTCTCTGAATCATTCCAGGTCACCTTGGGGGGGATAAATTCATCATACATATATCCCAAAATTGGAGCCCTTGAAATCTTGTAGACTTCCTACAAACTAATACCTACTTCTCCATGAGTCATATGGATTGAATTCATTTTCGGGATCCAGCGACTGATTTACTCTCACACAAAATCATTATTCCTGTAGACATATGTCTGCCCAGCCCAGATAGCTTCATATACTTCATATACCTTCAGATAATTGACAAACTCTGCACAGGTTTGTCACACCCAATATTCCCACATCCAAGTCGTCTTCACACCTCCTCCAAGATGGGAATCCCAATTCTTCTTCCGTACCTTAGATTGGTCCATCTGAGAATTTAAGAAAACAGAGGGATAGAAATGCAGCTGCATCTCAGGCGTGTGAGGCTTCAGATCTGGAGAATATGGGCCATTGTGCATTATGTATGACTTCTCCACTATCCCAGCATTGAAAAATGATCTTGCAAATGAGGCATTTGCTGAAGAGAAGTTAGTGTAGGTCTAAAACCAGGAATGAGGGATATAATTCTTTTCCTCTGGAACATTGACTCCTCACAGATGACCGTGGCCATACAAGGTCAAGTAGATTCTCTATGGGAAATTGGCATGATATTTATTCAAGTACATAGACAAATATGGGGGAGTGCTATCATAGATAATATAATAGTCATGGCCGATGACGTTCATCATGTCATCTATTCTCTTGCTCGCCAACTCATCAGCTGATCCAATTCTTTTGGGAGACATTGAATCTGCAAAAAGATCAAACAATAAACTTTTATGTAAGTTTATTTTGTGAAATTTTTATGAAGGAAATCAAAAAAATGTAAAAGGAATTAAGGCGCGCAAGTCCCAACTTGGCGCGCAAGTCAAAACGGTTGCGCAAGTTTTGCCGCCCTAGTTATGGCGCGCAAGTCAAATACCTTCTACAGAAGTGCGACAAAATTCAGAAGGGTGATTCACCGAAGACAGAAGAACCTGCGCGATGAGAGATCAAGTTGCTGGAAGCTAATTCAGTTTGTGTGGGAGTGAGACTGTATATATAGGTGATCAAGAAAACCTACACGCCATACCAGTGCGCCCTATAATCTGCACCCCAAACTTTCATGCCACAGACACTTGATTTCTCCGGCTTTACCTCAAAGCCAGATTCTCTTTCCATTTAGGATCCAACTCTGAGGGGGGGACTTTTGTTGACACTCCTTTCCGTCACAGAGTCCATCAAATGGAAAAGGGGAATACCTTAACCACAAAGAGGGTCACCCTTTGAAGAATGTCAAAAAAATTGATGAAGGCATAGACTGGGAGCCCATTTGGAGTGAGGCGCACAAGTTACATGTGCGCCGAGCATGTCACTTGTGCGCCACCTATGGATCGTGTAGCCCACTTGTGCACCCTATTTGATTTTTCTCCCAAGGTTCAAGGTGTCCTATAAATAGCCTATGTGGGCCCCCATTTCAAGGGTGAATTTTACAAAAGTGAAATTCAAGCTCTCATCGTGAATGTCTTCAACTCAACTCTTATGAAAGCTTCTAAGGTAACTTTTTACCTAGAATTGAAGACTTGAAGGAGTTGTATAAGGCCTAAGTGTTTATAATTCATCAACACATGCGTTCCTAAGTATCTAGACCTCCTTAAAAATGGAAACACTTGCGTGCCGCCCTACCTTTTCAATGAAACTTACGCCCTGCCCTTTTGGAAATATCATAGGATAATACTAAGGGCTTGAGTTTAGTCATTCCCAAGTATTACCCTATAGATTTTTCGTTGCCCAGGTGAACCCATGACGTGCAAGTACACATGTGTGGCCAAGACTTGTGCGCCAAATTACTTTTGCAACCTACACTCTCACACCAACTTCATTTGTGTGCCTCCCTCCCATTCACCTCTACTCTTCATGATATTTTCCCTTTAACCCCATTTCAAATCCATTTATGGCATGGTTCCTTTGTTGGCATCATTATATGAAAGTAGTTCTGTGAGAACCTCTCCCAAAACCTCGTGAATTACAAATTTTATGTCACTACGATTAGAGGTTTCCTCCATATAACCTCATCCTTTAAGATGAGAAGATCTTTTGATTTAGGGAATCCTCCTTATGAGTAAGACCCAAGTCCCCTTAACCTGGGCCTCCTTATCAGGAGTAATCCCTAGTCATAATTTCCTTTTACATTGGGCCTCCTTCTCAGGAATAATCCGCAATCATAATTCCTTTAATTTGGGCCTCATTCTCAGGAGTAAGCCCCAGTCATAATTTTTTTTAAAATTGGGCCTCCTTCTCAGGAATAAGCCCCAATCATAATTCCTTTAATTTGAGCCTCCTTCTCATGAAAAAGCCCCAAGTTATAAGTCCCCTTTAATTTGGGAATCCTATTCAGGAGTAAGCCCTAAGTTAAAACTCCAAATCTCCATAAAGTATAAATTCCTTTATAGACCTTGCTCCTGGGATTCTTTCCTGAAGTAAGTCTTGGTCTTCATCTACTTGGGCAATCATACATATGTAAGCCCCACATCATTTCTTGTGACTGCATCATTCATGGATCAATTTCCAGGTTTACTGATACCTCTTGTTTCTCACACTGAGCATGACTCATGTGATATTAGTTTTTAAAAGGAATCACGACATCTCTTTTTGGGACATTAAACATGCATATGCCCCATATTTCTTCACCCAAACTACGTGGACTTTGATCTATACCTTAAAAGTAGAGTACGTAGGAATACTTTCTAAGGTTCAATCCCATCTTTCATTAATTCTTTTCCATCCCATATGATGTTAAACTATATCATTCTTATCAAATTATGTGGGTTCTGATTCGTTTTTAACGAGGATATGTTGGTATCCCATCTATGGGTACGATCCCAACTTTGAAATAATCCTTGTCTTTCTGAATAACAATAAACGTTAAGTACCCCACTGAGTGGCTTTAAAACCAGTATGTTCATCATAATGACAAAGATATTTCTATATAATGTATTGAATGATACCATTGAATAAGAATCTCTAATACATATGGATGATTCTCCATCTATGAAGAACCTCAAATACATATAAAATATTCTCTAAATCCAATACATATCAATCATCGATTGCCAAATCTAAAGGAACACTCATTTTCATGCTTGGTGAATTAATAAGGATTCATGAACATTACTTAAATCTATAAGAGAGTCCCAAAGTAGGCAATTATTCCCCCAAAAAGGTGTGATGATCCTAAACTCCCATCCTCTCAACCAATGAAAATTCTAAAGCCTCATCGGTCCAAAACTAATGAGCACCTCATAAGAAAAAAACCTCCCTTTAGTGGCGGTTATTTTTTCATTTAGCGGTGGTTTACAGAAACTGCTACTAAATTTGGCATCAGAAAACTATTAGCGGCGGTTTAAGAAAATCGTCATAGCTTCCTCATTTTGCAGTGGTTCTCGTCACTTTAGAGATTTTTTTTAATAGCCTGAGATTTTTTTATTAGTGGTGGTTATAACTGCCGCTAATAAAATAAAAATTAGAGGATGTAAAACAACCACTAAAGTCACGAGAACCACCGCGGAATGCACGTGGGTGATGTGACTCTATAGAGGCGGTTAAAACCGTCGTGAAACGTAAAAATATTTATGTTTAGAGGCAATTTTAACCCTCGATACTATCTTACCTATATACTATTAGCGGCATTTAAAACCACCACTAATGTATGACCATTAAAAAAATATAAATTTTTTGCTTTCACTGCACCACTACCCTAAAAAACAAATCAAACCAGACACAATCTCATAAAATAATATCAACTCAATGATGTGTTGGAACTTTAAAGGATTTTTTTGATATATTGATGAAAAATGGACTAGGTTTATGGCCACCCATGGGGTTTTCCAATCCCTTGAACATGTAAATTTAGTTATTAAATGATAAATTGAAGGGTTTATGAGATTAAACAAATTATAGATATTTTTAGCATGTCCAAATGGAATAAGTGGATTATCATAACTTTTATGGTTAAATGGTTTGTGAGATAACTAAGGCGATAAATAATGAATGGAAAATGTCATAATATCCATGTTATAAGATGGAATTGAAAATATGTACAATGGTTTTTGTTATGGGGTAAAACCCAGGTTCTCGGTGTGGGATTTTTGTTCTTGTTGTTTGAGGTTATAGTTGGATGTTATTTTACCTTGGGTGATACGCTAGCTATGAGATATTATTGTTTTCTAAGGTTTTATTCATGGAATGACATGTAATTTTTTATATATTCATGAATAATTTTAGGAAATCAGGATTAATATAAAATGAATCATATTAGGATCAAATAGAAAACAAGGTTATGTTTGTGTTATGGAAAATGAAAATCATTTTCTATCGTTTTCATAGAAAATAGTTCCTAATAAAGAGTTATCAATCCACATGTTTTTGTGATTCACGGTGTCATAGGATACCAATGCCAAAAGGGTTTACCTTCTTGGATGATGATATTGATAATTACATATTATAATATTAGGCGTCGAGAATTTATTCAACACATCCACAATGGGTTTAACTCCTAGTCATCTGAAATCTGGACTACCAATTCAAACACAGGCCTAACTGGAATGATGTATACCACACTCAAGAAATAAATACATAAAAGGAAACATCAGAAATCAATAAAATTCATAAAAGGAAACATGAGAAATCAAGAAAATTTTAGGACATGGAAATGTTTGGTGGAAACTATGTGCCACACATTGTACATATACAAACCAACTATTCCCATATTTTTTTCAACACATAAAAAATGCCACTAATCATTGTCCGATGATGTATCGTCACCCTCTCCACCATCGTCACCTTCTCCACCTCCATCTCCACTTGCTTCTGTCACCTGTAAAAACATTATATTGAAAATTAAACACTGTTGCATATTTATATTAAAACATAAAACCAGTGAAAGTTTTCAAACTAAATGATTTTGATTTTTTGTGATTTACCTGTTAACCACCAGTCAATGCACTACCGCCGGGGGCATATCTGCTCATCTGCTGATGTATATCAGTCATCGATTTCTACAAAGCAGATATCTGATCCCCTTGATTGTGAACTGTGGTTCATAGAGAAGCAATCTCCCTCTGAGCATATTTGGGTATGGACTGACTATAACCAGGAGTAGATGCAGCTGGAATCCTTGGTGGCATACCAAAGACATCAGATGGTATGGGTCCGAAACTCATCCCGTGCACTCTACTAGGATGATCATTCCTAAGGACTTTAGCAACTGGGTCATCCTGGGAGACTGAGTAAGACTACCCAGGATTGGCATCCCATAGTTCATTAATTTTTACCTATAAATCAAGTATCAATATATAGTAACACATTAAAAATTAATAATAAGTTATTATAATAAATAATTGACTTCATACAACAACTTCTTTGGAAGGATCATTAACAAAACTTCCATCTGATTTTTTTTGAACATCCAACCACAGTTCAGTTCGGGATGCTTCATGGCCTAAACTCTCTGACTGCATTAAGAAAATTTTAATAAAAAAATTAAATATATTAAATAGATAATATTGTCTTATAAATATTTAAAATAATTAAAAGATTACCAATGTCGTTCGGCTTCTAGAAAAGATTTTGGAGCCCATAGTGTGAGAGATGACTTGCTTAGCCTGGTTTGATGCATTCTGTCTTGGGAGATCCTGAAATAAATAAAATCCAATTTAATAGTAATGTATTCAATGTCATCTCCTATTTATATACATGTATAAATGTAAAATGACGATCATATAATAATATATATTTCAATACCATCCGCTTCTCATCACGATGTCTGCTAACAAAAACATTCCACTGTTCTTTTGGTACCCCACTGGGTAGCTTCTCATAAATTGTTTTCACGGTCAACAAAGTATCGTTGACATCACACCAAAATCTCCATTTGAAATCATTCCATTTCTTACCAAGATTTTTCAACGTCCACTTTTGTGCTATCACATCAGCAACTGTAATGTGGAAGAACATCTGTATATATAAATTCATTTTGAACATATTAGTAACATGACATTGAATTAAACCATATTGTAATAAAATTACCTTTATTTGGGAATCAAAAACTTCATTTTTTCTATCTAGGAGGCATATGTCTCCAATCATCATAAGAAATAGGTAGGGAAATGGGCTCCGCTGCCAGCTAGACTAGAATCTGGCCAAGTAACCCCGCGACGTCATCCGTAGGGGCCCCATAAGAATCAAATTTCACAACTATCTTCTCGTCATTCATGTTACAAACATCTAAACTTTTTAGGTTTTTCTCCACAGTTGCATTTTTTAATCTTCAATGAGAAAAGAATTAGTATAAACAAAATGAAATAAATTGATTTAATTAAAATTTGTACCAATGACAGTGACACTTCAGTATGTCTGTGATGAACTGGAAGGGGCGTTTCGCCGCCCCACTACTGAGGCTTCTAAATGGGTAGTAGAAAACTCAGCCTCTAATGGGACACCCACAGATGGTGTGAGAGATGGTGCAAGTGGAGATGGTTCAGGGGTGTATGCAGCTCGTGCCTCAGATGCCATGGGGAGGGAGCAAGATGGATCGTCATCTGTTGCAGAACTAGATGAAATAGTGTACCGCTTTTTCCTTGGCATTCCTGTCATTTAATCAAATAAAATTTATTTCAGAATATATATTTCAAAAAAATTATGTAGAAAAAAAATTAAAAATGATAATAGATGCCCAGTACTAATAGACAAAATATATATAACAATGATAATGAATGACTACAGAAATGAAACAAGTGGTTGCTGAATGAATAAGTAATTGTACATAAAATCATTTTCCCCTTCAATCATGTTGGTTTCTTGCTCTATTTCTTCATCCACTTCTTTCATCCTTTCTAGACTAATATTTTCAATATCATGATGGACAAATAATTCTGCTTCATGTTGTTGATGAAATACAATTTCAGAGGTCAAATCTTACACTTCATCACCCATATCATTCAAATCTCTTTGTATTACATGAACAACTACACTCCACCATTCATCCACAACATCATTCACATAATATACCATTTTTCTTGCGATACTAAGATATATGGATCATGCAGTTCATGATCACCAACATCCATCAAGCGAGAGAAGTTCACAGAATTAAATTGCAAGCAATCTCTTTTAACACCTCTGATAATATCGACCCATTTTTATTTGAATAAAACCACAGAAAAATGTATGTGGTAGTTTAATTCAATAATATCATGCAACATTACATAGTATCCCACTTCAAAAAATGTAAATATACCACTATTCTATGTTTTCAAACCCACTACTCGGTTGACTGTACAAAATATAAAGCCATTCACATTATAAGCGTCAAAATTTCTAACTTGTTTTATAGGAACTCTAGAAAGAAACATCAAATCTTATGACAAGGCTACTTGAGTATCAGTATTCATTATCTGAAAAAAGAAATATAATTTAATATATTTACAAAATGTATGTCTCAAACTAATATTCGTATTTATTTCAATATTTATGAACTTACACGTTGTGCAAACCATTCTACAAGATCTTTATTCACAACTTTCGTTATATATTTCTCATTTCGTGTCCGGCCTCTCATTCGTCTAATTGTTTGTATCCGCAACTATTCAATAAATGGATATGAAATTTCACTATTCAACAACACAAATCTATGTGCCTGTAATAATTCCAATATTGTCAGTGTCACATTTGAGGTCCTCCTAACTGATCGGCCAATAGCAGGAAATATTTTTGATTTTTGATGCATTTGAGATTGAGTTGATGTGTCATCAACACGTCCAACTTGATTAAATATTATCTCAATATCATCGAAATATCTGGAACAAATGGTAAGACACTCCTAATCCAAATAGCCTTCAGCAATAGAGCCTTCTAGTTGAGCTTTATTTCTCAAGTATGCTTTCAAATGCCCAAGATATCTATGAAATAAAACAATAATATTATGCATTTATTTAAATGGAAATTTTTTTTTACTTAAATGAAAAACAGATAAATAAAATACCTCTCAATTGGATACATCCATCGATAATGATTGGGGCCTCCTAAGTTACCTTCCTTAACCAAATGCACAGTTAAATGCATCATGACAGTAAAAAACGATAGAGGAAAGATCATCTCCATTGCACAAAGGGTCAATACAAACCTCTCCTGGAGGTTGTCAAGCTGAAATGGATGTAGAGATTTCTCACATAATTTCCTGAAAAATGTGCAGAATTGGAGTACAATAGCAGTAACTTTTTTAGGTAATAATGTACGGAATGTTAATGGTAGTAACTGTTGTAACAAAATATGTGAATCGTGACTTTTAAATCCATGTAACTTATGATTCTTCAAGTCAAAAAACCTCAAGATGTTACTCGAATACCCATCATATACCTTCACATTCTTGAAAATTCGAAGTAATATATATTTATGACTATTTTTCATTGCAAAAATGGTCGTAGCATACTTTTCATTCTCATCTGGCCAGAGATCACGTTTTATGTTCATTACTTGTAAGTCTTTGCGAGCGTTGAGATGATCCTTTGAATTTACATGCACATTATGTAATGTGAAAATCAAATTATCAAAGACATTCTTCTCAATATGTATCACATAAATATTGTGCCGAAACAAATTAAATTCCCAATACAAGAGTTTGAAGAATATACTTTTTTTCTTCCATTGTTGCGTTCGGATTTCAACCTGATGATGCACTTCAAACCCGTTTTCCTCTATCATTCAAATGATGAACCTTCCCAAATTCGGTTTCAATATTTTTAAGCGGTGTCAATATTTTATAACCAGTTAACACCTTTAGTGGCGGTCTATGATCAGTGGAACCATTAAATTTTGATCTGTTCAGCCGAAATATATGAGATGCATCGAGAAAACTTTGATGGCACAAGAAGCACCATTTTCTACTATGAGTTAGTCGTTTGGGCTCAGAATCAAAGTTAGAAATGGGACAAGCCAAACCCGTGTAAGTGTTCCAACCAAATAAATTCACAAGCCCAGGGAAGTCACTAATGGTCCACATTAAAGCAACATGCATTTTGAACATTGTTTTAGAAGAAGCATCAAATTTTTCAACACCGTTGCTCCATAACTCCTGCAATTCATCAATCAATGACTGAAAGTATACATCAATATCATTTCTAGACATTTTTTTTTCTAGGAATAATCATCAAAATGATAAAATATTTTTGTTTAATACATATCCATGGAGGTAGATTATAAGGGATCAAAACAACTGTCCAAATTCTATAACTGGTACTCAAAGTCCCAAATGGGTTGAATCCATTGGCATCCAATCCCAATCAAACATTCCTAGGATCAGTTGAGAAATCTAGATGTAATGAATCAAATTTCTTCCATGATTGGGATCCTCGTGGATGTCTCATTAACCCATCATTTTTTTTATCTAAAAAATTC
Organism: Viscum album; assembly: GCA_963277665.1. Lineage (NCBI taxonomy): Eukaryota > Viridiplantae > Streptophyta > Magnoliopsida > Santalales > Viscaceae > Viscum > Viscum album. Next base: position 177,009,980 of record OY728153.1, on the reverse strand, counting down.
CACTTCATGTGTTCGGCGGTTTTTGATGACATGACTAATCTTTTCAATTGAGGCTTCAAGGGAAAGTAATGCAAAACCTTTGCTGGTGTGTTCCTTTTTTTATTCTCCATGAAATTATGTTCATTCAGAATTCCAACATCACACTTTGACTTCCATCTAGAAGAATAAAATATCCTACAATTTTGTCTACTTAATCCTCTCTCCAATAAAGCATACAATCATTGGGACATGCATGTATTTTTGTATAATTCAAACAAAGATTGTTAACAATTTTTTTCATATCATAAAAATATTTAGGGATTTTTCCTTCAAGAAATGCATCATGAATCAATTACAATATCATGGACATTGACTTATTTGTAATTCCACATAGACATTTTATATGGTACGACTTTAGCAGTAATGAAAGCTTTGAATATTTCAAACACCCACTATACAACTCTTGATTTCCATCGTCAACTAAATCATGAAACACATTTTTCTCAGTGATGTTTTCTCTTACATTCAGATCCACATAATCAAGAGAAGGATCCAATGATATGTTACAATCTTGATCTTCTTGTGTTACAGTCTCAAAAACATCACTTTTCATGTTGCAATTTGTAGCACCCTCTTCTGGTTGTTCTGATATTTTTTTATGCTGATAGTGTTGTCTTGCAGTGCCGAATGTATCAATTATGAGGTTTTTCATTTCATTTTCCATTGTCGATGAACTTGGGACCTCATTCTGTGGATTTACATAAGTACTCAATATTTCTGTAATGTTCGATTCTCCATGCGAAACCCCACACAAATATTTACCAGGGAATTACTTCAGTATTAAATTTTCATAAACTTCATCTCTCTTCAACCATGTTCTAAATTTACATTTAGGACATGGAAAACTTATTCTCCCTTCAACAGATTGATTAGAAATTGAAAAATCTAAAAACTCGTTCAAACCCTTAACATACAATGATGGGTTCCTCAGTAATGTGATCCATCTTTTATCCATGTATATCACAATGTGACTACACAATAATAATAAAATTTAAAACACATAGTTACTACTAAATAGAGAAAGATATTCATATATACAATAGTGTAAGATTACAGAAACATAATATTCAATGAAAGTGATTACATTCATCAAAGACTATACATATTAATGAAAAATCATCTAGTTTGGATAACATATAGGGAACTAAAATACAAATAAAAATTAAATGCAAAATAATCCTAGTTGAACTATCTCACAATAAAATTTCCCAAAAAAAGTCACGACCATATTCACAACTCAAAACATCTCCATGTGATCCCCAAAAAGTCACAACATTCCAATGTCCATTAATGTAACAAGAGGAAACAAATAACTAGAAATCACAATCTTTGAATTAGAATGAAAAGATAGAAGTTACACACACACATGAATGTTTATGAAAAGTGTGATATAAATAGTCATAGAAATATTTTGTAAATAATTTTATAAAAAATATTCTGAAATAATTATTTTAAAAATAGTTCTAGAGTTTATTATTCACATATAGAAGTTTTAAAATATATAAATTACATGATTTATCCATTTTAGTAAAAAATATACAATTCCTATATAAAACATGGGTATATTTAACACATTATACAGTAAACAATAAACCAAAAAAATAACTAAAACAAGAAATGAACATAAATAAGCACCAAGATATTACTATATAACTATATAAACATCCACCAAGATATGGTTACAAATTAAAAAATCAAGGTCTATGGGTACAATCTAGGTAAGAAATGGGATACACTAAGTAATCATCAATGGGAACCATGAAATATGTGTAACTCATTGGGTTATAACGTGAAGGATATTGGAACACACATATGGACACCAAAATTTTTATCGACCAACCCTATTTGAACAAAACTCCAATTTCATATGTCCAACTGCTCTAATCCCTTATATATAATCCCATGTAAAGACAACTAGTCAACTAAATCATACCATGAACCCTGTGTGTAACTAGCCATCACATATTTCCCAAAGACACCTGGGAAACTGCATCATATCCACGCCGGCATTCCATTTCTTTCACAGTCTCCACCACTCGGGATTTCCCATGCTCAATCAGTGCTACAAACTACGTGAGTTTCCTCCCAGCATTTGCATCTCAGTTATGGCAGATATTGGAACCAGGTCAGCTTACCGTACTAGTAACATTATTATTAATTTCAAACAAACATTCCAACTTACATTACATAACTATCTATGTAGAATACCGCTTCCAGGACCTGCGTGACCCATTGCACTTGACAAGGGTGGAATTCACACTCACCTGTTAATACATGTATGGTACAAATACATTATCACAGGGTTTAATTTTTTTTCATATCTATTTTATGAATTCCTGTATGTATAAAAATGCATATTACATCATGCAGAGTACGCATACCTTATTTGAAAGTAACTCACCGTATGCCGCCCCCAATTGGTAATAGGTTTTTATATATTTTACTGATCTGATTCTACTAATCTGATTCTATTTTTATATATTGTTTTATTTTTATACAAGCGTATACCCCTAAATATTTGTGGTACAGTTGATGTTTGGTCGAATCAAAACATCACATTTTATAGTTTAAAACAAGTCACATTCATGATTTTCTTCTGTTTTTGAGTCCATTTCTATATGCATGTTTTAGTTGTTCTTAGAATAAATGATTTTTCATTTTTAGGTACCAGTTGGCTAGCGATTTCGAAGGCATATTGATGAAAGTTAGAAAAAATGAATTTTCATCTTCGTGTATAACTGGATCAGTTTATTCTATTTTATTTTAGTTATCATATTCTTTTTCATGTATAAGTTGATCATTTTATTCTATTTTAATAATATATTTTCTTTTCAATTCAGTCGCAACTACATTTTGTTGAAGATCAATTCAAGATAACGGGGTAAGATGGTTTTAAGGTTTGGATTTTGTGATTTTTTTGTTCAGTTTTTATTGTTTTGGGTTAATAAGGAGTTGAAATTGATATGTCCCATTCATTTACCACTGTGTAAATGCAACTGGACTAAATATTTATCTATGAAAATATCCACAGAAGGATGGCTAGAAACCTGTCCTCATCTTGGATCCAGTGATTTGATTATCATTAGGTAGGTTGGGTCAGTCCTGTTGTTTTTGGATACAGTGATTTGTTTATCAGAGGTAGGATTCCATTATCATACACCATTAAATTCTAATTATAATTTATTCAACAATAAATTTTCTTCTCAAATTTTATAAATATTAATATCTTATTTAAAGAAAAACTAGTAATCGAATGCGTTGTGCAATAGCACGGGCGTGTACTAGTTATTAGAGTTACATTACCTCCTCTTGGAGCCTATGTATATGTGAATTACCTAACCCTATAACCTCAATCTAAGTGAATTTACACTTTCATTAATTAGGGTAGTAGAGCTTCATTATTACTCCCTAACCCATGCAATACTTTGGTGGTCCTAGAGTATCAGTCTGATCAACCCATTAGTGGAGCCTCAATATAATACCCCACCCAGTATTGTTCCATGTAAACATTCTTTTTATCACCAACTAATCCATCAACTAAAAAATGAAACCATTGAACATATTTATCATTTATAACCATAAACATTTAACACATTTATCTTTCATATACATAACCCATTACACATATACCATTATTACAAACACCCCCTTATCATGGTTTGTTAACTAGTAACATTCTTCATTTAGTTAATTTCATAACAATGTTAACATGACAACAAAATCCCCATGGGTTATATCTTACTAAACAATATATCCAATTAATTATTATGGTCCCAAAAAACCTTTAAAACCAAATAATGTTATCAACACAATTCAAGTACTCATTTGAAGTCATTTCGAATCCACCACTTAAAACATGGGTATTACATTTTTAAAACTAAACAATTCCTCAGGGATTTAATTTCTAAATCAACCATTCAACCCAACCATTTAGAGTTTTCATAAGATATTTTTTAAACCCCAAATTCAAATAATCATTTGAAATATCATAATTAAACCCACCTTTAAAGCATCATTTTCATCATATAAAATTCATTACCAGATTAAAATACCAAACACATATTTCAAACCATTTCAAGATACCCTTGGGAATTTCAAAAATAATTACATGTAATCATTTCATTTTACCCTTTAACCACACCCATATTCCCAATTAAAATTTAGAACACATTAACTCTAACATTTACCCTACTTTACTGTTCACCAATTTATTTCACCATTTTCAATGTTTTGGAATATTCCAAGGGTATCACTAGGTTTGGTATTACATCATCAACAAAAACAAAAAGGTTTGTGAAGGGTTTAAAAATTAAAACCTCAATTTAAGTCCCCAAATCACATTAATTAACCAAGGGCTCCAAATGAAACATGAAAACACATAATCACTAACTCATAAACATATAGACTATTAAAACTGCTAGAGAATTATCTAAATTAATAATGAGAAGGAAAAAATGTATAAAAAAGAGGTGAAGGATCGATATACCTAGTTCTTCAGGGTTACGGGGGGCCGGGGGAAGCGGGGTCCCGGGGTCGTGGGGTCGCCGGGGTCCGGGGTCGTGGGGTCGTCGGTGTCTGGGGTCGTCGGGGTCACGGGGTCGCAGGAGTCATGGGGTAACCGGGGGAAGCAGGGTTGTCAGGGTCGCGGGGGGGGGGGGGGGGGGGGGGGGGTTGCGGAGGAAGCTGGGGGATAGGGGAAGTGGGGGAAGCGGGTGAGAAGAGGGTCAGGGTGTGGGGAAGGGTCGACGCTATTAAAAAAAATGTTTCCCGTCGGTTTATTATAAACCGCTGTGAAACCATTTTAAAAAAGGTTTAGTGGTGGTTTCCAAAACCGCAGTTAAACACAATTTCTACTATAGTGTCTACCTTCAGAATGTAGGTCCAAATTGATATAGAATCATTGGGTGTTTCCAGTTCTATGAATAAACCCATTAGAAACCGATTCGAATGTTTGAACCTTAAAAAAACAAGGTCATCCTAATTTCCAGACGAAACAATCACAAAATTTCACCCCTATGATAATTTTGATATACTAATTTTAAAAATTATATCATTTTTAACATATATAGTTTTTAAACATTTGTAAAATTAATTAAATTTTTTTTTTCTAAAAATCTAAAAAAATTAAAATTACATATTTTTTAAGTGTAGAATGAATTTTAAGGAAATTGAGTACATATTTTTTACGAATTTTTCAATACATTTGACTTATATAAAACCATCATAAATTGTTTCATATTTTATTATTCATATTTATTCCCCTAATTTAATGTCTAGGTTATAATAATCACATTTAAATATAAATTTTTTGTAGTATATCACATTACTAATTAAGATCCATGTTTCATGTTAACCATGCCATCAAGGATAGTATTATTTTATACTAAATTTTCAGGGTGTCAAAATATGGATGGGTATCTCACTTTTGTTCTAATTATTATATCTTGAGAAAATGGTATTCTTCAACCCAACTTCATCACCACATTTAAATGTGAAACCTCAGTCTAGTTCTTTCATGAGAAAAGGTTAAAACCACATATGTTTCTTAGAAATGGGAAATTAGTTCATTAATAAAATTCTAAATGGGTTATCCTAGTTTAGAAAAAAATAGATCAAGGCTAATACAACATGAATATCCATAAAAACGTTACATATGATATCACTCCCCCAAATCTCAAAATTGGGGCAATATAGTAGATTTATTATGAAATATATACATTATATTAAAATAAACTAATGCATTATTAAATTTAAAGAGAGAGTATATGTACTACCCATTTATCATATTTAATAAATCAATGAGAACTCCCTCATGGTAAACAAATTTTTCATAATCAAAATAGGGATGAAAATATTTATTTGAAAAAATAATCCTCAAACATTTGATGGCCTATCTATATTTTAATATTTTATATATGTTGATAATTTTAATAGAAATTCATTATATTATATCCCTTATAGGGATTTACTAACTTTATTTAACATGGAAATGTATACCTCACAATGGATCCTTTTTTTTGTGAATTAGTGAAATATTTATCTACATCCCCCTATGTTTGGTTCCTTCTATTCTCTGTATATTAGTACATAAAAAATAAAGGACAGTAAAGAGTGAATATAATGATATTTAAATAGAGTATAAAGGTTGAGTGATGTCTCATATTAAGATATTAAATTCTTCCAAAAAAATATTATTGTGGATACTCTTACATATTTTCTTCCATTTTTTATAATTTATCTTAGTGGTATAATTCTTCTCAAAATGGTTTCTGTGTAAGAATTATTTTATTTCATGAGAAAAAAATGAAAATTCATTTTTAATTGATAACATATTCTTCTTTATCTTCTCTTTTTGTTTATTTATAATTGTTATACAGTCATTGACAACATGTCCAATGGTCTTTCATCTCCTAAATGAAATATTTTTTGACCCTTTATACATCCTTCAACCTAATAACTTGATTAAGATACTATAATTTATTCCATATAATAAGAGATACCTTGAACAGAGTGATTAGGAATTCTTATTCCTTTCACTTTAGCATATTTTTGCAAGTATGATTACAAAATTTCAAGTAAAAATAATTTTATTATAGGAATAATGATATCTAATGTTGGGGGATATTTTCCACAAATGGTTAGAGAAAAACCCAATATCAAGAATATTTCAATTATGTGGATAAGATATGTTATCAAATTTTGTAAGATCAATATTTCTCTAGAAATTATACCCTAATACATGACCTCATTATTTTATACCCTAAGTTATTTTCATCAGTATGAGATAGTTAATATTTCAAGGATGCAATTTATTTAAGGAGGAGTATGCAATGACCTAATATTTCATTATAAATTATCCTTAAATAAAGAATGTATTAAATATTGTGTTTCACACCCAATAAATACTAAAAAACCTGATATATTTTGATAATTAAATATGATCATTAAAACATATCCATTAAATTATCCAATATAAATTAAAATTTTCATATCACAAGATCAATAAATAAAGTAAAAATAAATGGAATGTAATGGAAGAATTCTTTCACGTGAAAATGATGTGACGCAACTTATAAGGGTGGTAGATTAACTTGTATTTTCCATAGACCATGCCCAATCCAAACATAAAAAATTGTGGTTTGACCAAAAATGTATACGAGATAAGTTCAAGCTCATCATGATTGCATCAAAATCCTTACTAGCGAAACTGGTACCCAAAACTGCAAACAGATCTTATCCGATTTGTAAGTCATGTAAGGTGGTTATAAGGGGTAACATAAGTATTAATTTGGATTATATTAACATGAATGTTTATATATATATATAAGAAATATTTATAATTGTCTGAAAGACATTCTTGCTCAATTAACTTTATGTTATAAAAGGTAATTTTTATAAATTATCATTTCATTAAGAATAATAAATAAATAAATTATTTGAGAATAAAAATAAATTTTCACACTAAATTAAATATTAATTTGTAATAATAATAATAGTTCATATATCAATAGTTTTTTTCAAAAAAAAAACAAATTGTCAATATATTTTTTGTTTTTAAGTAAAAAATAATATTTGTAAAATATATTATTAGAATTTGATAAACTTAAATTATTTTTTATTAATAATGGAAATATTATCTTATGATTATCTTTTTGTGTTTTTTTTAAGATTGATTTTTTAGGTGAATAGTGAAAAATACTGTTTTTATAAATATCATCACATTTCATAAATTATTAGTGTGGAAGTGTGAAATGAAATTCATAAATCCATTTTATAATAAAAAATAATTATTTCTTAAGTGACATTAAAATTTATAGAAAAATTAATTTATAAAACTATATTTTACATTTCAGAACAACAATTATATTTCCCAAAATAATTATTTCAAATAAATTATATATTTATTATTTTAAAATTAATTTGTATCATTTTTAAAATTTAATATCATTAGATGTTGATAAAAATTTGAATAATTATATCAAAATTATGTAGAAATTACCACTTTATTTTGGTCATGACAAATGAGTTACCATAGGTAGTTAACTAATTACCACAACAAAAGCTAAAATGGTAAAAGTCAACATCTAAGAGAAATAAACTCAAAAATATTTAAAAAATGTGTGGGAATTTTTGTTTTAGTTATCTATTGGCCATATAACTTATCAAATTGATTATTAATTAATTTTGGATTCACATTCCTTGATATTGAATTCCCATTAGTAAAACATTTTTGGTATTAACAAAAAATGCCATTTACATTCACTTATAATATGGGACATCCTCCCATAACTTCCCCTCACACTAAAACCCACTTTATTCTGAAAAAGTGCTACATTTACCAATATTAAATATTTATATCCACTATTAAGTGGTTATTTTATTCTTAATATAAAAACCCCTAAAATATTAACCCTAAAAGATAATAGATAATGTAGGGTATAAATTTATAACTATTCCTTTCTCGTTTCTCTTTATTTATGTCAAATTATTCTTCACTAAATTTAATTAAAACATTTAAAGACAATATAATTAGTATCATTATTATTATATTATTTTATTAATTTCATGTTACATTAATTAACCACATTAACCTTATATATTAATAAAAATGGAACCATTATTCGTGCGTTTTGTGGACTATATACACCACACCACATCATGTTTCGTATTTCCTCCACAAACTTACAAGGAAGGTACTAATAGGGAATTATATATATATATATTTATTATATTTATTAAATATTTTATATTTATAACTGATAAACCATAATAATCATTTTACTAATTCTAAAGAAAATGAAATCGTTATCCAGGCATATGTGTGGACAACCGCCTCCATTAAATGGTGTATTTTTACATTTATTTTCATCACTGCCTTAAATTTATTGATATAATAATGTTTTTAATGGATAAATATTTTTTGAAGAAATTATTAATTTTGTTAAAATATAAATTTTACTTCCTATAGACGATATGATAAATAAAAAATCATGTTAAATTCAACTATCCAAAAGGGCATTCTAAGAGAAAAAAATATATTTTCTCATATTATGTAATAAAATTTTATTGGTTATATTATTATCATAACAATTTTATATTATTAATATCATAATATTAAACTATAAATTAGATCATTATGATTCTGGTATAATTATATTACCGCTAAATGAATTCATAAATGTCAATTAATTATAGTATTTTCTTGTTTAGGTTAGTTTGACCACCTTCTAAAAAATTCTATAAATTAGTATCATGGATTATTTTTGGAATTTAATTTATAGAATTATATAATATAAATAATTGAATAATTTTTTAAATTTTTTTCTATTATAGTAATATAAAAATTTAACATAATATTTAGGATTGCATTATTCCTTCGCAATGAATCATTAAAACATGGTCCTCACAAAATTCATATTTATAGATATTAACCAAAACTACCATTGAATGGGTTTATAAAATTATAAATATTCATAAAAAATAAATTCCTATAAATTTTTGATATATTATAAATTATCTTTTTGGATAAGTATTATGAGAAAATCCAACATTATGAAACTTGTAAAAAACGATCAAGATTAATCACTCCCAATATTAAAAATAGATAATAACTAACTAATACACATGTTGGGAATAATTATAAATGAATTTGAGAAAAGGATATGAAGATGAATAAGGTTATGATATAGGTTATTAATATGGTTATTTTTTTATCAATTAATCATGAATTCAAGGTAAGGGGTTTTTGTATCAAATTTAATTTTCTGAGATTCATTTCTTATTTTTTCCCATGAAAACTCTAACATGGTCTGATTAGAACAAGATAATTTTATTTTACCATATTCTTGTAATTCACGTGGTTTTAAGATCCATATCATTTTCTTTATTTAAAATTCATTTGATTCAATGGTTACTATGGTCATAGGGTTCTTTGTTAACTAAAATCAATTTATTGAGTTGAAATGATTATTTTTGAATATCTTTCTTCCAATATTTATTTAATTCACTATTTATTTATTTCTAATAATTTAATTAACTTTCAAGGCTCCATTATTAAAAATTATTTTTAGAATTAAAAGTTTTCAATGTGTTTACACTTCACATTTTTGAAACCTTTAATTATTTTTCAAGGCCCCATCCTTAAATATTATTTTACAAAATAAATATTTTCATATAGTTTTCATTTCGTATTTTTGAAACCTTTATTTATTATTAGAGGATCTGTTTTTAAATATTCTTTTAGTGGTAATTTTATTCAATGTGGGTTTTTATATCAATTTGGATTCATTTATGTCTTTTTTAAGGCTATATTTTTTAAGATTATTTTTAAAAATAAAAGTTTTGAAAAAAAATTATCATATACTTTTTGAAAACATTATGTCTCTTAAAAGGTTTTGTTACTTAAATTTATTTCATTTAATTATTTTTAATATTCATTATTTTTAATTTTTCATATTTGAACCTTTAGAAATTTTCTTTTTAAAATGACCCATAACTTATCCTTTTATGAAAATGTTTTAATAATTTTCCAAAAAACACATTTATTATTTCACTTCCATTATATTATTCATCTCTAAAGTCCTTGTTTCCATGGAATTAATTTTTATTGTAGCACCCTCAAAATTTAATTATGAAATTATATTTTTGGGATATATTTTTTTTATGAAATAAACATTCAAATTATAGAGGTTAATTTTTGTGATACCGTATGAAAATGTTGTGAAACCCATTTTCCTTTATATGGGATATTTATAATGTGTTTAATGAATTTTTATTATGTGTAACCATATGAATGGATTATTTATTGGTGGGGTCCTATATATACCCTTAAATTAATAGTTTACATTTAAATCTTATGATATTTAAATGGTATATAAGAGGATTTATCCCACAAAAAAGCGTATAGGGGTGGATTTATCCTGAGCCAAAGGCTGCATGGGGGATTTCTACAAAGAAGAAATGTACTTAGGAGGATTTATACCATGGAAAAGGGTGTATAAGACAATTTAATCCAAGAAAAAGGGTACACCAAAGGATTTATCCTAAGATAAAGATTACATTGGAGGTTTTTTCCCAAGGCAAAAGTTAGAGGGGGGATTTATCTCAAGATTCTAGGAGTAAATGGGAGGTTTTCTCCCAAACCCAAGGATAAATGGTTGTATTATAACAATCCTATAATGTTCCATAGTGATGTTCCCATGCCTAATATCTGAGAATTTTTTTTTTTGAATCATTGATATATGATTTTTATGATTATGTTTTTCCCACAATAGAAAGATGTCATTGTTTTATTATTATACTAATAATTATAATATACTCCAATGTCTCATGTTTATTAACTAAATATTATACACTCACATGATTCAAGTATTATGATATGATAATCCTTATTCTATGATTTATGATTTATGACTTTTTGGGTATAAATTTTCTTATGTATTTTTATTATACTAACATGATCATTTTATGCACCCTTTTGATATTTTATTATTATTAGTTAAGTTTTCCATTACTGAGAATTTGAACTCAGGAATTTATAATGATTACCTTACCTAAGTTATGATGATGATTGGAACTTATAATAATTCTATAAGTGTGTCTAGTGTGGTATGATTATAGAGAAATTATCACATGTGTTGCATATGTATCTAGAACTTAAAGTCACTAAACATTCAGTTCTCTAGATTTTGATATAGAATGATTCTTCAGGTAAAATAATGAAATAAATTTGTTTGCTTATATTGGTTCATGATTAGATGGTATCAAAAAATAGATTTTTTATTTTTCTGGTTATGTTTAGTACTCTAGGGATTAATAAAAATAATAATATGAAAACCCCCATACATGAGTCTAAAGGATATTTCTATGTACAGGATAATATATTAAAATTCATTTACTGTATATATTTATTTTTTTCCTAGAAATATAATAACGATCTAGATCATAGATTTTGATTCAGAAAGTGGAAAAAATGTACCTAAGGGCAATGAGCCTAAAAAGGGTGTGTTGGGGATTAACTCAATCATCACCTGATGCATGAAAAAATTTCCTATATTTACACTAGGTTGGAAACTACCATGGTTATTATTTGGTTGTTAAAATATTCATTAAAATATATTATTAATGATTTATTATATTTTTAGAATCCTGAACTAAAAGACACTATGAGGTTCCTCGATCTGGTTTTTCACATCACCTCAACCACACATTCCCATATTGTAGAGGTTGTCAAATACCTGTGAGGGACTAGGGTGTGTCAGTGAGGAGACTATTCCCTCTTTATTATAGTGTATAATAGTTTTAAATAATAATGAGAATACATGGAAATAATAATAATTAATAATTAGTAGAATAATAATAAATCATCCTACATAAAAAATTGGATGAATATAAATCAAAATCAGAAACAAAAATCATGATCATTCCATGATTCTATAAAAAAGGGAAGTATACATGATATCATGCTAAATACATATAAGACATTATAAAAACATAAAAAGATCAAAATATGTCTCTACTAGAATCCCAATCATAGTCAATGTCCTATTATCTTGTTCTACATCCTTGAATTGAAAATCTAGCACCAGATATTGGATTCTTTGCTTTTTCTATCCCTGCAATCATATGGTATGTTCAGGTTCCATAGTTTTCCCGAACAGGGTTTGAGATATACACTATAGGAAACCTATAATGGTGGTTATAACTATACAGCCGATGCATATAAAATAATAATTTTTCAAATAAAACTTAATATAAATAAATAAATAAATAAAACATGTCAGTCTAGATTCATCGCAAGATACCCAACTAATACTATGTGCTTCAGCCGATGCCAAATATTTCTGAACCAAAGTCAACTTTTACATATGTAGTACATGAATATATATATATATATATATGTATATATATTAATTATATAGGAATTCATGTGTGTAATGTTAGATTTCATGTGTATACATGGACCTAACCAGAGTGTGTGATTTGGATTAGTGGATGCATCATTATGATATAACATCCATTCATAGATTTTAATTAATGACAACCTTATTATTTAATAAATGGAATACTAAGATCTTACAAGGTGATTCATAAAGATGAACCCATGTATCTCTCCAAGACCACTATAAATACCCATCACCATAAGAGTCTTTCTAAGGCGATTCATAAGTCGATACCCAAGTATCACTTTCATCATGGAATAAATACATAACCCTCAATGCTCGTCCCTATTATACCACATAAGGGATCAAGTATCACTCTTTTTGTATCATAACAATTTATTCCACTGAGCTTGTACATTGTAATTCCACTAGAGAGCCCGGTATCTCCCACAGGTATGTTAAAACATCCCCTAGTGATCTCGTTTTAACCATCTTATAAAGTATCCAAGTATCCCTCTTGATGTATTCATATTCATTTAGAATTATAATTATAAATAACTAAAAAACCATATAAGGGGTCCTTATATTGGGACCCTCTTATTTCCATATTCATGAATTAAGGGTATGTGTTTTAGCTGACATGAAACTAATACTATTTAAGTTTGTAGCATAAAAATGCAATGGCCATTTTACACACATTAAAGGGTGGATTTAAAGAAATAATGGTATGATTCCTTTAGGACTATAATCAGGGAACACCCTTAGGGGTGGATCACATCATGGGTTTCCCCCCAAATACATTAATTCATGGGTTTCTAGGAGTGAAATAATAGAGGTACACAAATGTTTTTATTAATTAAATTTTTTTGAGGTGTTTCTGAAATGGTCTGGCATGCGAAAAAATGTTGAACCTTATAAATCATCAAAAAATTTGTGAAGAAAAACTATACCACCTACCTTATATTAGTATATTAATACTAATCTATTATCGTTCCTTATTTTGGTCTGATTGATGGAAAATGTAATAATTGACAAATTTCTATGAAAGAGGGAATATTAGATTGCACTAAAAATAGAACATAATATAGAGAGATAAAATGGTAACAGAAGGAAGAGGAGTGAGGATATTACTATTTTTGATCAAACGTGACTGACTTTGAATAAAATAGAGCTCAAATGGAGGAATGGATTTAAATCCAAGGTTATGTTTGGGGATGCTCCAACTAAGGATTTCATATTGTGTAAGGAGTAATAAAAGAAAAGAAAAGGGTTCTTCACCTTTAAAACAAAAGACATGAAATTAATATAATGTGTATATTTTTACACATCTAGTAATCATCAAGATTCCCCAAGGGAGAAAAACAACACTCGTCGTGAACTGGGTCTATCATGCCCATTAGACGCCATGAATATTGAATTCATGACATGTATTAAATTCATAAAATAGTTTTATTTCACACCCTCTAAAAAATCATCGGGCCTAGATAGTAAATTATATGTAATGTATATTCATTACACATCATGGATTAATTTCATTTACTAAATATTGATTAATTTTACTAAATTTGATTCACATCATGTGTTTCTCCAATAGCTATCCTCAAACCCACATAATACCCTTCATTCCAAGAGGAAATAGGCCATCCTAAAGAAAAAGTTCCCTGATCCAAAACTAGGAGAGAAACTTAAGAAAGATTTACCAAAATTTAAAATAATAATTACCTCTCTAAAAAATAGACATTACATCCTCCACTCCATAAAATAACTTGTCCCTGAGTTTATCTTCCGAGGGTGGTAAAAATTTATCAGAGAAATGATCCAGCTACAGATAATGTATATCGACGTATCTCTCCAAAGTCACATCATGCAGATTTATATGCTTCCAAAACACCCGGACTACATGAACTGAACTACCCCATAGATCATTCACGCTTTGATCAATAATATGTACCAAATTCTCCTCAAAGGATGCATCAGTATCTATCTTAAAATACTTGGGGACAAATGAATTATTATAGTTATAATATTGGAAGATAAGCTACAACACATGGAATATATATTATATTCCCTAAAAAATCTAAAGTAAATCTAGCTGATAGGTTACTCATTTGACTCTCTAAAATCTTGATATTCCCAATGTAACGATGTGATAGTTGTCACTATATTTGAATCCATCTATTACCTAATCTAGGAAAAACTCATAGAAATACCAAATGTGCCACCTCGAATATAAAATTTTGGTGTTGATGATCGATATAAGAATTCATCCAGGACTGAGCTCTATCCACACACTTTTTAATCACTTATACATACTCTAAAGTCTTTTGAATGAGACATGGACCTAGTAGTGTTTCATCAATAGACTCTAACCACCATAGGGGTGAATGAAACTACCTATAGCAAAGGGCCTTATATGAATCCATATAAATAATTTCATGAAAAATGTTATTATAGGAAAACTCAACAAGTTGTATATTTTTCTCCCATAAAAATATGAAATCAAGGAAACATTCCTGCAGCATTTCCTCTAGCACTTATATCATATGCTTGAACTAACCATCATTTAGAGGGTGACATGTCCTACTTATAAGAACTTGAGAATGTAGGGTTTTTTAAACCCGAAACCGTGATGTAAAATTGTCATCTCAATTTTATATGTTAGAATGGAGAAAAAATGAAGTTGTAAAATATAATAGATTTAAATCATATCAAGATAATCAAATGATATGGTCTCTCAAATATGTTAGAAGTGTGTGACTTTTTTTAACCTGTCGATGATCACCCAAACTACATAACTTCATTGGGGGGATCTCGAAAAACCTATCAAAAATTTCATAATGATGTAATCCCATTTCCATTTAGGAATGAATAGAGTTTGTAAGAGTCTTGTAGGTTACTAGTGATCTGCCTTTTCCTATTGACAGGTGTAATACCATGTGAAAAAATCTATAATCCTTACCCTCATACACAGTCACCAATACTAATGAGGTATGTCTAGGTACATCTTAGAAATCCCCATGTGTACTTACCAAATGGAGGCGCTAAATTCTCACATCAATTCATCCCATATGTCTGAAGGGACCCAGATACATCCTTGAATGTAAAAAAACCATCCTTATCAATACCCTTACTTGGAGGTGGGTCCTCTTCTAATACACTCTTCCTTAGGACTAGGCCCTAAGGATCTAAAAGTTGTCTCATAACCATCCATTTCATAATGTAAGATTTCACATCCAAAGATACTAAAACCAACAACCCATGAGAGTTATGTAACTTAAGGTGTATATCATAAAATTGGTTCCACAACTACCCCTGGCTACTGGCTTCTTGGAAATCCTGTGTCTATGCCTTCTGGCATAGGGAATCAGATACTTCAATCCCTTTCCCAAGTGTATAAGAAAGATAAAAAAGAATATTAAATTGTAATCTACCCACCTATACTACATGTGATTCAATCACACATTATGGAAATGTATTTGAGACTTTTATGGTCTATGTAAACAAAGAACCAATTTTTGAAATGATAATTCCTCTAAAAGAGTAAAGCATAAACCATTCCTCCTTGATCAATGTCGTGTGTAGAGTAATTCCTCTCTGGATGTCACAACTGACAGGACCCGTATGCTCTAAATTTAACTCCCTTTATCAAAACTTCTCAAATAATAATTCTTGATGAATAACAATAAACTATATAGCTTCTACATGGATCTGAGAAAAACACGATCAATAATGAAGTCTGTCTCTCTGTCAACTCCTGAAAGGCTGAATCACAAGAGTTTGACCCTAAAAAATTAACAATATTTTTATTCTATCCCATGAGAGGCAATTTAAGGCATGAAATATCTCAAGTAAAATGTTATTAATATCCATTCATCTCGAAGAAATAGAATATTTCAAAGACATTCCTGAGATGTTCTTAGGAAACTATAGTACTCACTTTCTCTAGGTCAATAGACAATCCTTCCATTGAGATAATATGATCAAATATGTGAACCTTTTTTATCCAAAAGTGATATTTGGGGTTATTATCATACTATTGATTCTCTCCCAGTATACTCTACATGATCTCAATATATTTTGAATGGTTGTTTTAGGTTTTAGTATACACCAATATTTCATAAACAATTACTACCACAAAATAATCTATATTTGAGTGGAGAACCCGATTCCTCATAACCTTAAAAACTACTAGTAATTTTGTAAGAAAAAATGGCCTAACAAATTACTCGTACATGAGTTATCTGATATGAAATTTCATACATGGTACATATGATAGTCTCATACTTACCTGGTCATAATCCAATATCAAATTGATCTTATAGAAAACTTTCCATCCTAAGAGTCGATCGAAGTGGTCATCTATATAAGTTATTGGATACCAATTCTTAAAATTATGTTGGTAAAACTATCAGTAATCCATGAAAAACCTGTGGGTATGGTTCTCCTTCATAGTGAAAAGGAAATTTGAACACTATAGATAAGTATTGGGTCATATAAAAGCATTGTCTTCCAAATACTCTACCTGCTACTTGAATTCCCAAAGCTCAATAGCCACCATCCAATAAGGAGGAATAGAAAATAGAGCTACTCCCGACACTAGATCAATGGTAAACTAAACCAAAATCATAGAAGGTAAACTAGAGAATTCATCATGAAATACATCCATAAAATGATACACCACAGGAGGAAATTCCAAATGTCACATACCTAGATTTCATATAATGAGAATACCGATTTGGGCCATCACTCTGTCCAGTGCAATATTTTTCGGTTCAAACCAACATGCATGGACATCCTATTCTCTTATATTAATATAATAAATTCCATTATGTGATGTAAAATACACTCTATGAGGATAGAAATAAATATTGATTTCACATGGAACCAACTATTCCATCTCAATAATAACATAGAAACATGTCATCTTGAGGAAAAAATGATTCTAGAGGAAGAAATATTTTCCCACCACAAGAGGTAAATCACTTCACTTGCATAAAATCACTAATCGAACCCCTAACTCTGTGTCGAGAGTCTTCATGCCAAAAAATTATTTCATTTCTATGACCATACATTCTATAATTTCCAAAAGTATAAAAGAGTGTGATGTGCATGTATCAAATAAGGTTGATACTAAAGTAGAGTCTACTATAATAGTACTAAAAACTATAGAATTCCCAAGACTCCACTCCTTAGATGTAAGATGCACGGTATAGTCATGGAAGGATCTTTGAACATTACATAGAACTTGAATACCCAAGTTAGGTCTATTTTTCCAGTATTGTACCTCTGAATCTTGACTACCTCAGCCATGTACACCTCCCTGGTCTAATCAGCTGGTAGTAAACCCTCTCCCTTCCTGACATGGAGCTACAAATAATGTACCCAAGTGAGATGTTGGTATATATCCATTCCAACTAGTTACTAGAGGGAAATTTGGAAGAAACATTGAAGGGGACCCATCATGCCACATTATCGGCACTTAGTTAGGTTCATTATACAATGTGACTTCTTATATCCTATCCTACCACACTGGTGGAATACCACATAACTATTGGTTCATGACATCCAAATTCAATTGTCCCCATTATTAGACTTAAAGTGGAGTTTCCTACTACTAAATGTACAATCTCCCTATATCAATGATGAATAGCCCTGACCCACACTACCAAATTCCTTCTAGTTCTTACCAATGATGGGGCCTCACCCACTATCTCTGAAACATTGGTAAATCAGAAGACATTATCCTAAAGTCGTATTTCTTATGCAATCCCATCCTCAAACCATCTCACAGTCTTCATATCATCACCAGTCAGTGTCATTCCAAATCATTGAACGTCGGAGACAAAATATGACTACATTATCACATACATTTACCCTATTGTAGTTTTATAAACTCATTTGGGTGGTCTACTCTCAACTTCTACTGAAAGAATTAGTCATGTAAGATTTTATGGAAGACTGCCAATAACATAACCTAATGTCGATCATTCTGAGAGATGACATCCCACCAATGATAGGTGGATTAATGGAGTATATAAGTCACAATATTGACCCTATGATATGGATGAATATAAAAATTCTCAAAAAAATTGAAGATTGTATCCAACTATGACTTAGTATTCTGTGGACCTATATTCCTTGAGAAGGGTTCAGGATGTTACGAGTGAAATTATCATCTCAAAGCATCTATATAAGAGGAAGGTTGTAGAGATCCTAGAATAGACTGCATAAAGTGCACAAATATCTCTCAAAACTGATCATAAGTGACTTGTGGAAAATGAACAAGAGGTTCCTCTTGGATCACTACATGAGGTAATACTATAGGGTTAGGGACCATCACCTCTAGGGAATGGTCATCAGTACCCTCCTAAAGAAAGACTTAAGGAAATCATGACAACATATCTCTACAATTTAAAAATTCACACCTCTGATAATATTTAGAAATAGATGGGGATAATGACAAAAGAAATGGACAGATATAAATCCTTCCAAGAAACGAGCCACACCACTCTATGTGCTTCTAAATCTAGGTCTCTGTGATCAGAAATATTATTGCGGATCTCAAGAGAAAGTACCTACTCCCCACTAATACGGTTGGGTCAAGGTCGCATATTCATATACCATAGAATAAGTTCTGATATATGAGGATTAAATAGAAATATAAATAGAAAAATGACCTTTACTTTTCAATTGGAATCCCCATTTAATGGTAACTATTTCATTTAGAATTTTTATTTTACTTAGGTTCACAATAATTTATTCAAATATATATCACAATATTGTTACATGAATCAACATTTCCAATTTATAGAGGCCCATGATCTTTATAAATTTTCAATTGGTATTTCATGTAACTGGCACCTGACCCTTACATCTAGTATGAAGATGTAATAGGTCATATAAAAGTACTTGATTAAAAAAATTTCCATTCCCATTTTATAGAAGAACATGATTGATAAATGAAAATTAGAATTCATGTAATAAAATTAACCAATGATTCATCCCATAGAACCAGCATTCAATGGATCAAATGTGTAATAATTATTTAATAAATTTTCCATCATCAATATTTATGGGAGAACACCGTTTAGATTGATAAAAACACTTTAATTAATCCAATTATTTTTTCCAAAGAAGAGACATTTTTTTGTAATAACCCATAATTTTATCAATAGAGAAACCCTTATTATAATTATTCTATATAGTATAAATCACATAAAATCAAATTTAGAACACAATAAAAACATGGTAAATGAATAATTAATGGAAGAAGTGGAATTTATTGAAATTAAGGAACATATACCAATGGAATGGTAACTTAACCCTTGGAATAATAATGTGACCATTAGGAATAAAAATCTAGACAATATAATAGTAACCTAACCTATGAAATTTTAAATAAAATTTTGGTTTATTATTAATGAAAAACTTATATATTAATTTCATGGTATAACTAAATAAAACTTCTAGAAATGGTGAATAAATTTTTTGTATTTTTGTAAGTTATAAATATTTGAATAAAATTTTATAAATAAAATAATAATTTAAAAGAAACTTTTTTTTATAAAATTTATTCATAAATTAATATTTTTTGTCTCATCATTATAATATGATTTTATGAGACCTTACGTACCTTTTCAATGTTTCATAGAATCAGTAATAATTTTAATATCAGTATTTTTTTTAATAAATGATGATTTTATTTTAAAAATAAATTTCCCATATTTTGAAAATTATTTTCATAAAATTGAGTCAATTATTTAATTATACACATTTTAAAATGGTCAAGGTGAATTTTTTTGGATATTTCAAAAATAGTTGACTTTTTTGGTGAATAGTATAATATGATAATTTAATGTATTTCACAAATACATGAATAATTTTGTCAGAGATGATATATTGCTAATTTAATCCAATAATATCTTACTATACTTATTTATGTTAAAATATTTAGTGATATGCTTCAACCTATTCATATTATTGAGACAAAATAATAAAATAATGCAAATAATAATAAAAAACACCCCCTCCACTAAAAATGCAACCCCTCACCACCTCTTCTGCTCACACCTTCCAAGCCATGAAACTTTTCCAATTTATTAAAAATACTCTTACCCACATCTTGGATCCATTTTGATCAATATAATTCCAAAAAACTATCTTTGTAAGGATGTTCTCAGGGAGAAGAATTCAAGAGGTAAAATTATCTTTCTTTTCTTTTAATTTGATTTCATATTATTTTATTTTCTTATTCTATAAACATATACCCTTATAAAAGTTACATGATAACTATATAATATTATATATACATATATTTTATTATTATAATAGAATAATCTATCATCAAACCTCTTATCATCTCCCTTTTATTCTAAAAATGGAAACGACATCCATGAGGTGTTGTTTTATAACCTCCAAGGACGAAAAGTTTTCATTTTCCTTTACCTCCTTCAAGGATGATATTAAAATGGTTATAATGGTTGAAACATATTTTAAATTTTTTTTTAAAATTTTTTTATATTCCAGAAGTATCTTATATACATAATATTAAATAATAACACAAAACGATTTTTTTGTGATCGAAAACTACCAAATTAATCTATAGGATTATCTTTAAAATTTTATCTAATTCAAAATCCCCATATCTAGAAAAAAATATAGGACCAATTAGACATAAATATGTTAATTAATAAAATATAATATCAATTATAGAAAATTATTCCCATTTTACATGATCTTACATATATGTATACAAGTGAACCGATCATGAAAACCAAGAAAACAATCACTCCTGAATGATGAAATTTAACACTATAAGTCATGAAAATGCCCATAAATGAACTTATTAAAATTATTATTAACAAAAAACATGTATAATAGGTACTTGATTTATTAAATAATATATCTACTTTGATTATCCAATATATTAAAGTGAATAAATCATTTAGACATAAGGTAAGGGTATTCTTGAACTCAATTTCCTTTCTTTGGGTTATTCCTTGTTCATTCAAAATTTTAGTGTGGATGCAATTATAATAATCTCCAAATAAAATTTCATTTTCATTCCCTTTTCATTTCTATGATATACAAGCTTTCAATTGGATTTTATGAAAAATCCATATATTTTTTCAAATGAACCCTTCTTTTTAGAAACACAAGTTTTACTTCTCTTCAGATGGTTTCTTATTCACTCAAGATTGGAGATTATCATACCATGTATGTTATTAACATTTTTTGTAACACCCCGACCCCACTAGGCTGGATCCGGTGCATTACTTGTGATATTGGCATGGTTAGAAGGAATGAAAATCCTGAAGGAATGATCAGTTTAGTAGTCTATAAGAAACTAGATACATTGATTTACCATAAAATACATTGGATAAGGTTACAAGATACAATCTATAATGAAAAACAAAAACTGCATCCACTAGCACTCAATAAATGACCTCCTCTTCATAACCTTTTGAAGGTAAACAATGACAGGGGTGATCTTAAATGCTCAGTAAGGGTTACAAATAGTGGAAGAATGAGTAAAATAATAAGTGAATCATAATCAATATGACATAATCAAAATGGCATAGTGAATAAATGAACAACTAATGCCATTAATAATCTGAGAATGAAACTACATCCATAGATTTTGTCATAGTGAAAACCTCATGGATAATAATAATAACTGACAATGAATAAAGAGAATTATTATTAATTGGATTTCATGTATCTGGAACATGAACCATAATACCATAAAAATGATTTAGTTCTATGGGTAGAAACCCGGCTGATTTTTTGGAAACAAACTCAAAGGGTCTGTCGCCAAACTGTTTTGTCTCATGAGACCTACCGATGCATCGAGGGGCTGTAGTGGGCCCCACCCAACTCTATATCCAAATAATTATTTATAAATATATTCAATACAAGATAAATATTAATTCACATTATCTGTATAGAATAGAGGATACAGATTCAACAACATTTCAACAGTCAAAACATCATTCAAAATAAATACCGTATATAAAATGGTATACGGCTTAGACAACAATTATATCCATGATATGAGAATATGGATATTTAAATGGAATATAATTTCAATTTAAAAGTGATATCAAATGGGAAGTAGGTACACCACATAAGAATAAGTAGGTCCACAATTACTAAGCAAGTCACAATGAAGTGAAAATTGAGACAAAGCTTATTACCGTGTTGTATTCAATTGAATTATACGAAAAAAAGTTAATAAACACAAAAGAGTCAAAAAATAAAATGAATATAATGAGAAACATGATAACATATATCAAATGTAAGTACACCTATACCAAATATAAGAAATAAGAGGCGAACAACGAAAATCACATAGAATTGAAGGTGAGATGAGAAAACCTCTCACAAACATTTTGGCACAGTAACGAGTGTTATTGAAAGGTATTAATGAGAGGTAAAAGGGTATACCATTATTTATATGTCAAAAGGGAAGTATGGGGAGATTAGATAACATACCCCATCATTAGAAAATTAAAAACAAAAGTACACAGGATAGGGTGGATTCTTAAATAAAAGTGAGAGAGAGAGAGGACCCCTTACCTTATGCTTGAAGGTGTTCTTGACATTTTATTAAAGACCTGAATAAACAAATTAGAATTATTAATTCATAATTAAAGAACCTCTTTTATATGTAAATTATTTATTAAAATCCTTTTTAGTTCATTATAGTCCTTTTTGATTGGTTATAAGGTTCAATTTCAATGTTCTGGCTTGTTTGTTTACTTGGTTTTAAATGATTGGTTCACTTATATTCAAGTTCGGATAAATATATAAGATGGATGTGGTTGTCCAAAAATGATGTTATACACTATTATTGAACATCCATGAGATTAAATTATTTTAAATTTAATTTGGGTTACAAAGATTGAAGTTGAATTTTTATATATATATAACCTTAGTGATAACCGTTTTGGTTAATTGGGGGGTTTGATTAAGATGAACATATTTTTCTTTATAACTTAATACCATTTGTAGAAAATTATTACAAAACAAAAAATGGGATATATTACATAATAATCTGGTTCAACAATAACACAAATTGTTTCCTAACCAGAATTAAATATTATAATAGAAATTGATAAACAGTTGTCCTTGAATGTGCTAAATTAGCACATCTCAAACGGTGCTTCCATTTCATTCAAATAAAAGTTGGGAAAGGAGAGAAATGGAATATATACCATTAGCATGAAAAACTTCCAGTAAATGTATGTTACTGGATTTATCATACTATTTTGGTGAAGGGATGTGAGGTGAGAAAAGAAACAAAAATAAAAGAACCTAAAAAAAGAAGGGATTTGAAAGAGGAATTTACCTCTTGAGACTTCTTCCTTTAAGAACCTCTTAAGGGGAGAGTTTTTTGACTTTTTATGAGACCAAAGATTTCTAGACGCGGGGGAAGAGGTTGGGAAGCTATTTGGACAGAATTTGGAGAAGGAATAAGGCTTGAGAGGAGTGAATGGAAGGGGGTGAGAGGGGGTGTTTATAGTGGAGGAGAGAGGGGATTTCTTAATATAAAACTAATTAATTTATTATTTCTCCTCAGGACAAGGAATATTGCGTATTCCATGACCAGGAATAGTAAATGGGTCATGTGAATTCGAACCAAGTGGGCTTACATAAGTATAAAATCATCGATGACTTAATTAATCCATTATTTAGCATTTATTGTAAATTATCGGATTATACTATTCATAAAAATTCAAGTATTTCAAAAAAATCCCAAAAAATCACCCTAAACATTTTTTGACATGTAGAATCCAAAAATGAATTCCATTTTTCCAAAATAATTTTCTAAATATGAGTATTTTAATATTTAATTAAAATAATAATTTATTATCAAAACCAGTTTTAAAACATTTATTAACTCATTATAAAATATAGGTATATCATACTTCCAACTTGAATATTTTTTTTATACAACCATAGGGGAGGTTACTATTCATTAGGTTATATCACTATTCATAAGGGTATGTTACTATTCATTAGGATAGGTTACTTTTAATAAATTTTTTTTTGTTTTATTAGATTGCAAAAAACATCTTGAACACAACCGTGTATGCTAGATTTTTAAAAATCAAATCACAGAGTTGGTAAATTTAAGTTTAGTGGCTATGTTATAGATATATCCTATATGTACCCATTTTTTGTTCCATAGGGGCTCTGTGATTCATGAAATATATTCTACGTAATGAATAGAGTGTATTTAAGAGAAACATACCATAAAATGTTTGTGGTTCTACATTATAACCTCCTTCGGAAATTTCATCCTCAAAATTTTTATGTATAAATCACAAAAAAAAGATGTGGTTGATTCTTTCTCATAACATCCTCAGGTTCCCACGTTGCTTCCTCCATATTATGGTTTCTCCAAAGAACCTTTACTAGGAGAGTTTTCCGATTTCTCAATAACCATTCCCTTGTGTCAACAATCCCAATAGGCTTTTCACAATATGTTAAATCAGGTTCCAGTTCAATTTCTGCATATGTGAGAACATGCGTTGGGTCTGGCATGTATTTCATTAACAATGATACATGGAAAATATCATGAACTCTAGAGAGATTTGGCGGCATCACTAGATGGTAAGCTACAACTCCGATTCTTTCCAGAATTTCAAATGGCCCAATGTACCTGGGGCTTAGTTTCCCTTTATTACCAAACCTTAGGACACCCTTCCATGGAGATACTTTTAGAAAGACATGAACTCCCACCTGGAATTCCAAATCCTTTCTCCGATTGTCAGCATAACTCTTTTTCCTACTTTGGGCTTCCTTAATATGGGCTTGCATTTTCTTTACCTTTGTCGCGGTCTCTTCAATAAGTTTTGAGCCTATAAGTTTCCTCTCACCAACTTCGTCACAAAAAGTTAGAGTTCAACACCTCTTTCCATATAATGATTCATACGTTTCCATTTGAATACTAAAATGGAAAATATTGTTGTAGGAAAATTCCACCAAAGGTAAGTATTGATCCCACATATCTTGGAAGTCAAGAGTGCTTGACCTCAGCTTGTCTTCTAAAGATTGAATAGTCCTTTTAGACTGTGCATCAGTTTGGGGGTGATAAGAAGTACTCATACAAAGCTCAGTATTCAAATATTTTTGGAGAATTTTCCAGAACATTGATGTAAACCAGGGATCTCTATCAGATAAAATTTATAGTGGTGAACCATGAAGTCTTACAATTTCATTAATATACAGTCCTTCTAGGTTCTAAAGTGGAAAATCCTCTCTTATAGGAAGGAAATGTGCTGATTTTGTAATACGATCAACAATTACCCATATTGCATCGTTCCTTCTAGGTGTCCTCGGTATCCCGGTGATAAAATCCTTCGTAATGTTATCCCACTTCCACATAGGAATAGGTAGATGTTGCATCACTCCTTTTAGATGTTGTCTCTCTACATTCACTTGTTGACAAACTAGACACCTTGACATGTAGTCAGCAATTTCCCACTTCATATTATCCCACCAGAAATATTCCTTCATATCTCTGTACATATTGTTGCTACCCGGGTTTAAAGAGAAATTTGAGCTGTGGGAATCATCTAATAGTTCCTTTTTTTAGCTCATGTACTGATGGAATGCATAACCTCTTCCCAAATTTCAGAACTCTTTCATACACGAAGTCAGCGAGTCTTCTATCCTTGACAACATTAATTTTCTTGTGCAGATTCTCATCATCAGATTGAGATATTTTTATTTTCTCTAATAAATATGGTTTAGAAATAATTTTAAAGATAAAAGATGTTTCCCCTTCATTAACAATTCCCATATCCATCTTTAGTAGATCCATGAATATAGGATCTCTTTAAATCCTCATTTGAGTCAGAAGTCCATGATCTTTCCTGTTTAATGCATCTTCCACCTTATTCGCCTTTCCTAGGGGGTAGTGTATTGAACAATTGTAATATTTTAGTAACTCAAGCCATATTATTTTCCTCATGTTGAGTTCTTTTTGTGTGAAAATGTATTTCAAACTCTTGTGGTCTGTATAGATCTCACATCTCTCTCTGTAGAGATAATGCCTCCATATTTTCAGAGCAAAGATTACGGATACTAGCTCAAGATCATGAGTTGGATAATTTTTCTCATGAGTCTTCAACTGTCTTGATGCATAAGTAATAACTTTATCATTTTTCATAAGGACACAACCCACCCCATTCTTTGATTAATCACTGTATATCACAAATCCATCACTTCCAAATGGAAGAGTCAAAATTGGAGCATTGACCAATATTCTTTTCAAATATTCGAAGATTTCTATACACTATTTTTTCCACACAAACTTAACTCCTTTTCATGTGAGCTCGGTTAGCGGGTTATCCAGTCAGGAGAAATTCTGAATGAAACGCTGGTAGTAACCTGCTAAGCCGATAAAACTATATACCTCAGTTATATTTGTTGGCATAGTCCAATCTTGGATTGCCTTTTTCTTTGTCGGATCAACTAGAATTCCATCCTTACAGATGATATGGCCTATAAAAGAAACACATTGAAGCCAAAATTCACACTTTCCAAACTTCCCATATAATTCATTTCTTCTAAGAGTTTCCAGAATAATCTACAAGTGATTATGATGGTCTTCATAGGTTTTTGAGTATACCAGGATACCATCGATGAACACCACAACAAAGTTATCAAGAAATTCCTTGAAAACTCTATTCATTAAATCCATGAAAATAGAGGGTGCATTAGTCAGTCCAAATGGCATCATCGTAAACTCGTAATGCCCATAATGGTTCGAAATTCTATCTTAGGAATATCTTCTTTCCTCACACGTAGCTGATGATATCCGGACTGAAGGTCAATCTTCTAAATGTATTGGGATCCATGGAGTTGATCAAATAAATCATCAATATGATGCAAAGGATACTTATTCTTTATTTTAATAGCATTAATTTCCCTATAATCAATGCATAGCCTCATCGATCCATCTTTATTCGTGAAAAACAGGATCGGGGCTCCCCATGAAGAAACACTAGGTCGAATAAATCCTTTTTCACTCAAATCCTCTAGTTGTTTCTTTAGCTCTACCAATTCCACAGTTTCCATTCTATAGGAAGTTTTTGATATAGGTCTTGCATCAGGAGTTAAATCCAGAGATAACTCAGCTTCCCTCACTGGAGGATGTCCAGGTAAATCCTCTGGAAACACATCAATGTACTCTTGTACTATGTGCATATCTTTAATTTTAATATTTCTTTCCTCACCCATATATGTTGGTTTATCCCCCTCTCCATGTATTGCATTTAGAAAAGCTACTGGGGGTGGTTCTTGATAATAATTAGGTGGCGTTGTTTCTGCCCTAAAGATAAGTGATTCTACACCATTTTCAAAAATTGTAACTTCCTTCTTCTTATAATAAATATTCACATCAGAATTTGATAGTCGATCCATGCCGAGAATTATATCAAATTAAGTCATTGGTATGATGACAAGGTTAGTAACTAAAGAACGTTTTGGTGACTGGAGGGGAACTAGTCGACATGCCTTTGTTGCAATGATACATCCCCCAGGAGTTTTTCTGACAACTCCTTTATTAAATGAATTTGGACATATCTAATTTTATTGGAAAACATAGAAGATATAAATGAATGTGATGATCCAGAATCAAAAAATGTGTTGGCTATGTTTGAGGAAAAAATTAAAGTACATGCCACCACATCATTAGGGACTTCGACCTCCTCAGTTGTAATCGCATAAGCTCTCCCTTAATCTCTTGGACATTTCGGATTCATGTTTCATTGGTGTTTAGGACACTCATTTGCATAGTATCCCATCTCTCTGCAATTGTAGCATTGAACATCATTGAATATTTTCTTCCCCTTGCATTCATCGGATCGATGACCCTTTTCTCCACAGTTATAGCAGACTCCCATGCCTTTCAAACATTTCCCGAGATGATTCTTTCCATAGTTCTCGCATAATGGGAAACTATTCATTCCCTTACTCTTCTTTGGTGCTTCTCCTTTTCCATTGTTATCCGAGTACCTCTTCTTATCTTGGTTTCCTTTGAAAATATTTGTTCATGGAAATTCCCTCTCTGTTTTTATGGCACTTGATACAATTCCATCATATGATGAAAATGTTTGAGAATCCAGTGCCCTATAAATACTTGGCTTAAGACCTTGAAATAAACGACCAATATTGTCTGCCGAGTCACGTACGTAATCTACGACATACCTAGCCAGCCTTGTAAAAGTAGCCTCATACTCTGTAACACTGTCCTCTTCCCTTTGTTTCAAGCTAAGGAATTTCCTTTTCATTTCAGTTC
This sequence comes from Viscum album, assembly GCA_963277665.1. NCBI lineage: Eukaryota > Viridiplantae > Streptophyta > Magnoliopsida > Santalales > Viscaceae > Viscum > Viscum album. Next base: position 176,980,748 of record OY728153.1, on the reverse strand, counting down.
TTTTCTCCTGAGGGAAATATTTCTCGAAGTTTATTTCCTTATAAGTCATCCACTCTATATCTTCAATTTCTTCTTCCTCCATGGTGTTCAGAATTAGGGACCACCATTGGACATCATCACCCTTGAGACAATATACTGCCAGCACCACCTTCTCATTTTCATTACATCTTAATGCCATGAATATTTTTTCATGTGACTTGATCCACTGCTCAGATACCACTGGATTAGTAGTCCCACTGAAATATTTGGGATTCTGCTGCATGAAACGATCCAACACAATTGTGGAATGGTTATTCATTACAACTTTAGTATGTTTTTCCAATATAGTCATGATCTGATCTGCTCCAACATTGACTGTGCTGACTTGCTCAGTATGGTGATCCCTACCTTGCCCATGAGTATTGATTCCACTTCTTCAATTAGATGCCATTTCTAAATAATGGGATAAACTAGATTAGTTTATGAATCTTAAATCTAAAATCACTCAACATAGATTTAAATTCTATGCATAACTAATCTTATAAACATGGTTTCTTTGAGGTAAAATTTACATTAAAATCCTTTATAATGGCTTGTAAAGAAAATATGAATTATACTAAGCATACCCCCCGAGAGTGTCGTAACCAAGATTGCAACAAGGCCTGTTTTTGTATACCATTTATCGTTCGAGTCTAGCTCAAAGCGGTGTTTTCAGGTTTTACCCCTAGATACATTTGTTCCAGAGCCGCCTCTACCTACTCATATCTAGACAGGGATGTATTTCTTGAATGATCCACATAATATATTCCTTATCAAAATACCAGGACATTCTTGTAATTTTATCCTCAAATTATATCTTAGGGCTTTGTTCCCTACTATATATTTCCTACTCTACTTTCCAACTTTGCTACTAAACATCCTTTGATACCAACTGTAACACCCCGACTCCACTAGGCTGGAGCCAGTGCATTAATCGTGATATTGGCATGGTTAAAAGGAATGGAAATCCCGAAGGAACAATTAGTTTAGTAGTCTTGAAGAAAATATATACATTTATTTAACATAAAATACATTGGATAAGGTTACAAGATAAAATCCATAATGAAAAACAAAAACTACATCCACTAGCACTCAATAAATGAGCTCCTCTTCATAACCTATTTAAGGTAAAAAATGAAAGGGGTGATATTAAATGCTCAGTAATGGTTACAAATAGAGGAAGCATGAGTACAATAATAAGTGAATCATAATCAATATGACATAATCAAAATGTCATTGTGAATAAATGAACAACTAATTCCATTAATAAACTGAGAATAAAACTACATCCATGTATTTTTTCATAGTGAAAACATCATGGATAATAAAAATAACTAACAATGAATAAAGATAATTATTATTAATTGGACGTCATGTTTCTGGGACATGAACCATAATACCGTAAAACAGTTTAGTTCTATGGGTAGAAACCCATCTGAGTATTAGGAAACAAACTTAAAGGGTCTGTCGCCAAACTGTTTTGTCACATGAGACCTACTGATGCATCGAGGGGCTGTAGTGGGCCCCACCCACCTCTACATCCAAATAATTCTTTATAAATATATTCAATACAAGATAAATATGTATTCACATTATCCGTATAGAATAGAGGATATAGATTCATCAACATTTCAACAGTCAAAACACCAATCAAAATAAATATCATATGTAAAATGGTATACGGCTTAGACAACAATAATATCCATGATATGAGAATATGGATATTTAAATGGAATATAATTTCAATTAAAAAGTGATCTCAAATGGTCAGTAGGTACACCAAATAAGAAAGAGTAGGTGCACAATTACTAAGCAAGTCACAATGAAGTGAAAATTGAGACAAAGCTTGTTACCGTGTTGTATTCCATTGAGTCATATGAAAAAAGTTAATAACCACCAAAAGGTTCACAAAATAAAATGAGTATAATGAGAACCATGATAAAATATGTATAATGGTAGTACACCTATACCACATTTAAAAAATAAGAGGCGAACAATGAAATTCCCACAGAATTGAAGGTGAGATGAGAAAACCTCTTACAAACATTTTGGCATGGTAACGAGTGTTATTGAAAGGAATTAATGAGAGGTAAAATGTTATCCCATTATTTATATGTCAAAAGGGCAGTATGGGGAGGTGAGAAACATACCCCATCATTAGAAAATTAAAAACAAATGCACACAAGATAGGGTGGATTCTTTAATAAAAGTGAGAGAGAGAGGACCCCTTACCTTATGGATGAAGGTGTTCTTGACTTGTTATTAATGACCTGAATAAACAAATTAGTATTATAAATTAATAATTCCAAAACATCTTTTATATGTAAATAATTTATTATAATCCTTTTTAGTTCATTCTAGGATATTTTTATTGGTTATAAGGTTCAATTTCATTGTTCGGGCTTGTTTGTTTACTTGGTTTTAAATGAATGGTTCACTTTTATTCAAGTTTAAATAAATATATAATATGGATGTGGTTGTCCAGAAATGATGTTATACACTATTAGTGAAATTACAGGAGATTAAATGGTTTAAAATTTAATTTTTGTTACTTATATTGAAGTATAATTTTTATATATATAAAACCTTAGTGATAACCATTTTGGTTAATTAGTGGGGTTGATTACGATGGACATGTTTTGATTTATAACATAATACCATTTGTACAAAAGTATTAAAGAACTAAAAATAGGATATATTACATAATAATCTGGTTCAACCATAAAAAAAATGTTTTCCTAACCATAATTAATGATTATAATAGAAATCGATAAACTGTTGTCCTTGAATATGCTAAATTAGCACATCTCAAACGGTGCTTTGATTTCTTTCAATTAAAAGTGGGTAAAGGAGAGAAGATAGTGGAATATATAAAATTAGCATGAAAAAATTCCAGTACATTTCTGTTCCTGGATTTATCATACTATTTTGGTGAAGGGAGGTGAGAAAAGAAACAAAAATAAAAGAACCTAAAAGAAAAGAAGGGATTTGAAAGTGGAATTTACGTCTTGAGACTTCCTCCTTTGAGAACCTCTTAAGGGGAGAGGTTTTGGTCTTTTTATGAGAATAAAGATATCTAGACGTGGGGGAGGAGGTTGGGAAGTTATTTGGATAGAATTTGGATAATTCACAAGTCTTGAGAGGAGTGAATGGAAGGGGGGTGAGAGGGGGTTTTTACAGTGGAGGAGAGAGGGGATTTCTTAATATAAAACTCATGAATCTATTATTTCTCCTCAAGACAAGGAATAGTGAGTATTCTAGGACCCAGAATAGTAAATGTTTCATTTGAATTAGAACCAAGTGGGATTACATCATCATAGCATCATAAATGTCTCAATTAATCCATTATTTGGCATTTATTGTAAATTATCAGATTCTACTATTCATCAAAAATTCATGTATTTCATAAAAATACCAAAAAATCACCCTAACCATTTTTTGACATGTAGAATCCAAAAATGAAGTATATTTTTCAAAAATGATTTTCTAAATATGATTATTTTAATATTTAATTAAAATAATAATTTATTATCAAAACCAGTTTTAAAACATTTATTAACTCATTATAAAATATAGTTATATCTTACTTCCAACTTGAATATTATTTTTATACCACCATAGGGGAGTTTAATATTCATTAGGGTATATCACTATTCATAAGGGTATGTTACTATTCATTATCGTAGGTTACTATTCACTAAAAATTATTTTTGTTTTATTAGACTCCAAAAAACATCTTTAACACAACCGTGTATGCCAGATTTATAGAAATCAAATCACAGAGCTGGTAAATTTAATTTTAGTGGATAATTCATGGCTATCTATTATAATTAACCATGTTCTGTTCCATAGGGGCTCAGTGATTCATAAAATATATGCTACCTAATGAATAGAGTGTATTTGAGAGAAACATACCATAAAATGTTTGGGGTACTAAATTTTCTTTTAGAAAACATAAGTTTTATACATTAATGTATTCATTATGAAATTATAATGAAACTGATTTCCTTTACATGGGTTATTTTATGTCTAAGATTATTATGTGTTCTATGTGGCATGCATGATTATATACAAGTTTTGATGTGATGGGTGCGCTTGGAATTATATATCACTTCAATTCATTGGGTAATGAGAGGTATATCAGGAGATAATGTGCAATTTTAATTAATGTGACTCTATATTTGTTCACAATGATGATGATATTATTATTATGCACAAATGTAATTTGTGACCATGATTCTAGAATTTTTCATAACTACCTATATTATTTGACCACTAGGACATATTATGTTTCATTTTTATACATTTACACATTCCATGAATTCATTTAATGGTTCTTATAATGATTGTGATGATGATACCGTGCTTATATTATGGTGATTATGATTATTCTCACCCATGTTATATTGATTCATATTCTTATCTATCCCCTTAATTGGATTTTAGGTCAACCATTTCATTGATGTATATCCTCAGGTGAATACATATACTAAAAATTAAATGAGGGCCACTAAAAAGATTAATAATAATGAATTAAATAATGTTTATGTTATATTATTTAAATTTTATATTTTGCCCAAATTTTCCCAAGACACTAGAACTTTGGATCCTATTTTTATAAAACTATTATATTATTTATCTTTAAAGTTATGTAATATTTGTGTAAGAAAATTACGGTGTCTATAGTTGGTATCAGAGCACAGTTTAGTTATTTTTGGAATTGGGATTATAGAATAGTAGTGAAAACCCTTAATACGAGACTAGGTATATGTAAGCACCCAAGAATCATTTTTTAGAAAAATGATAAACAAAAGGATCTCAAGATGATATACCATTATAGTTAACTTCACAAAGGAATGAATTATTTATTCATGAATTATTGAATTATGTATTTTTCAAAACAGTTCTATTTTAGAAATTTTTTTGAATTAGGAGAAACCTGTTAAGACCTGGAAAATACCATGTAATTTTTTTAATTATATAGAATTGTTCCGCGCCCGCATTTTCTGACGGCGCGTGATTCTGAGGCCCGGAGTGCTCGGAATGTTTCTTTGAAGTTTCTTAGTGTGTTCTGTGTGTTTTTGAGTGTGTTTTGGAAACTTCTAAACTGGTGCTCGGAATCAAATTATGAGGGCACCGTTGAACTCGCAACGCCGATGATTGCTTAGTGAGACCTTCACCTTAGCTGTGTTAGGGCTAGAGTGTTGGGTGAGTTTACACCCACGCGGTTGGTTTTTATTTTTTTAAAAAAAGAAGAAGTAAAAAAAATATATGACAAAGTATTTTATTTTTATTCAAATTTATATAAATTTATTAGGGTTCCACAACCCCACATTAATTCAAGTAACTCCTCCCTTAATTAATTAAGGGAGGAGACTTCTTAGTTGGAGAGGAGGATCGCTGGAGAAAGATCTCCTTCCTTCTCCTTCCTCCACCACCTTCAACCTTCTTCTTCCACCTTGAGGGAGAAGTGAGAGGCACCACCTTTGGAGGGAAGAACTTCCACCGTCGATGACATACGTTCTTCTTGTGCATCAAAGGAGTAGCATCCGACCGGGTAGAACACCGCCAACGATGATGCCATCTTCCATCGTTAACGAACGACAAACGAGGTGGGGGTCGTTTTGATTGATTTTGATCTTAATTATTAGTCATTCTTGAGCTTTTATAATAGTCGTTTTCTATTACCCTAAAGCGGAGGGCACATGCCAAAAAAACATGGTCTGATAACCCTATGTTGGTTCTCTTTCATTGATGGTGGTGGCGGCGCAACGACGCCGCCGGAGGAACGGGCCGTGACGGTACACGCGGCGACTGGCAATGAGCCGGCCGCGGAAGAAGTCAGCAGTGCAAGGGGCCACTAGGAAATAGGAGTGGCACGACGCCATGGCGCTGCACAGAGAACCGGGTCACGACAGTGCTGTAGGGGTGCGGTGCCATCGCACCGCACCGGAGAAAGGAGCCACGACCACGCAGGCCGTGGCAGTCGGACGGGCTGGGTGCGGCGCCGCCGCGCCGCGCCGGAGAAGAACCGCGGTAATGGGCCACAGTGGACGGAGGAGGCGGCCGGCTGAGCCAGCCGCCCGTGGGCGCGCTACAGGCGGAACACGAAGGGTCCTGTGGTTACCAAGCCGACTCCATGTGCCGGCAGCTGTTGAAGACTGGGGGGTGTAACCCCCCCCCCCCCCCCGTTGATTGCTAGGGAGGGCCCCGCAAGGTGTCGCCCCTATCTGGAACCCCTGTTGGCTAAGCGAGCTAGCTGGGCAGAGCCTCCATGACCCCCATGGGCTGGGCCTCGGGCAGGTCACCGCGCCCCCTCGGGCTGGGCCACCGGCGTGGGCCACACTGGCCGAGCCGCCGCACTTGGCCGAGCCGCCGCGCTGGGTCGGGCTATCGCCACTGGGCCGGGTCGCCACCGTTGGGCCAGGCCAAGTCGGAACTACGGGCCGGGTTGGACCCTGGTCTGGATCTGGGCCTGGGTTAGGTCGACCCAGACCGGGTCGGGTCAGGTCGGTCCGGCCAGGATGCACCTGACACAGTTCTAACCCATTTCACCTTTTTGCCCATATCTTGGGCTACGAGTGTCCGATTGATGAATAGTCTGCGCCAATGGGAATCTTGGAATGAGATAGTTCTTTTTTGCATACCCCATTCAAGGTTTATACATTGTTGGGGTATGGATGGGTTGGATTGAATCTAAATCCAACCGGGCCCTCAGAGAGGAAACACCAATAACTTACAGACCGAGCTTCCGATTGACACGTCATTTGTCGTGTTAGGTTCCTTATGATGAGACAGTACTACGAGATACATCAACTCGAGACTTAATTGTAGTTAATGTATCGACACTCGTCTTGAGGAGCGGAACCTCCCAGAATTGAGCGTGCAGTGTGCTGGAACCCTATGGCTTGTTACGACTTAGATGATAAGATCCTATGTGGACCTACAACTGTACCAAGATCCTCCGTGGGTTTGACATTGATGATACTAGACCGGGATCCTCCATGGGTTCGACAGTGATGAATTTTATACCGGGATCCTCTGTGGGTTCGACAGCACAGATACAGTTCCAAGATCCTGCATGGGTTCGACAGAGGAGATGATTCAGTGGCTACATATAATCATCTATACCCCTCTACGTGAGTTAAATACCTGTGTGAGCTGAATATTGACTTTAATTAGTTGTCATAGAGATGATTGACTTCACTTCCTATGTGGAATGGGTTGTGCTTGGGCTCGAGTGTTGGAGTCGTACTGTGATTGGTAACTTAGGTATACGTATGGGCATATACCTAAGTAGGGATGGTTGATACTTCGTGATTGTATCTTACTAATGTGGTTTATCCTTATTGGATTCCAGGAGACCTTAGGGGGTCACGGGGTACCTTACTGAGTATTTTTATACTCACCCCTGTATGGGCTTTGGCAGCACCTTGTTGTGTTCTGTGTAGACGACGGTCACCAGTGATCGAGGACGAGGGAGCCGGACGAGAGGCTTCTCAAAGATGGACTAGACGCGATGTACCTCAGGGACGTGTTGTTTCAGATCTACACCTACCCTTCAGGTAAGATTTTCCGATAGGAAGATCCAGGAGATTCTTATCTTTTTATCTACTTATCTTTTTATTTTTACTTGTACTTGTTGCTCAGTTGGGTTTGTATACTATCCCACTTACTTTTAGTACACTTTTATTTCTATATTAGTACTTGTTTCTTTTACTACTTGTGTTCAGACTATGTGTGTAACAGGTTTAAAGGAAATTCCTTCCCTTTTTATTAGGGATTCTCCTTTGGTGCTAGTCGCCAGCCCCTGGCCTATGGAAGGTGGGCTTGGGGTAGTCACGAAACGGGGCCCAAGGACGGGTCAAGACAAATTGGTATCAGATGAGTCAGTTCTACTATAGAACCTGGAATCTAACTCTTTTAATGGAAATAATGTTAAGTGTTTTTGGTTTGGTTATCAGTTTAGGGGAACAGGTTTTGGTGAGGCGGCCGACGTATCCATACACTAGGACTCTGACTTCTGACTTCTGACTCAGTGCATGAAAACAGTAACTGCGTGAGTGTTTCCTTTGAAAAGTTTTCTTAGTGATTACTTTGTATCAGGTCACCAGGTATATTGTTTTGACCATGGTGCACCTGTTTATTTTCAGGATGGCCCCACGTAGGTAGCCATCTAGGGTTCCGAGATGTGTACGTGATGGTAGCCCTCCAAGCAATGAGGCCTCAGTGCAGGCCCCCATCATAACGGAGGCACCAACGGTACCACTGCCCGCTAGGCCCTCGATACCACCAGCTCCAGCAGCAGAGAGTGCATGATGTCTGAGTGCGTTGCACGAGTTCCAGTGCCAGAGGCCACCCAGGTTCATGGGAGAGACGGACCCATAGGTAGATGAGGATTGGCTGGAGGCTGTTGTGAGAGATTTCATATTGGTCGGGACACCAACCGACCTCATGGTGATCCTTACCACGAGTCTCCTGCTAGTAGTAGTAGAAAGATGGTTGAACCTCATGATCTAGGTGCATGATGAGGCATCACTTCTCTAGGAAGACATCGAGCGCCTCTTCCGGTCAGAGTTTTTTCCAGCCACCCTTCTTGCGGTGCGGATTCAGGAGCTGCTTCATCTGCAGTAGGGCAGCATAACGGTGGAACATTACTCTGCGAGGATCACCGACCTCTCACTCTACTCCACATATATTTTGTGGGAGCCGTTCTTCATGGACCAAACATTCGATAAGGGACTCAGGCATGAGATCAGGTCTTTGACGATCTCCCTTAGCATCTGTTGACGCTCCTTTCGTCATAGAATCTAAAGATCGGAAAAAGGGAATATCTGAGCTCAATGTGATTCATCCTTTGAAGAAACATAAAAAATCGCAAAGGGATGAACAAGGAGAACATTTCCCATAGGCCGCACAAGTTCCCTCATGGTCGCGCAAGTACACTTGCGCGCCGCCTAGTGGTCGTGCAAGTACTTGCGTGATGCCTTGTGGTCGTGCAAGTGACTTGCGCGACCTAAGTGATAACCGCCCGGTAACCGCCCGGTAACCGCCCAGGGCCTTCTTTTGCCTATAAATAGACCCTGTGGGCCCCCCATTCGAGAGGATCTTTTTCCAGTAACTCGGATTGAAGCTCCCGACACCCAAGTCTCTTCTCAAAGCTTCCGAAACACTTCTAAGGTAATTTCTTACCTAGAACGGAAGATCTAAAGAGAAGAAGGAAGGCCTAAGTGTTGAAACTTATCAAACACTTGCGTGCCGACTTAATTCCTTCAATATAACTTGCGCGTCCCTTTTTTGGAAGAACCTCAAGGGGATTCTAAAGGGTTTTATCAAGAGTCGCTCAAGTATTTCAATTCTGATTGAAAATCGCGCAAGTACACCATGTGTCGCGCAAGTATACTTGTGCGACCAATACTTGCGCGCCGCCGCAGGACTTGCGCGCCTTTCAAGACTTGCGCGCCCCTATCTTTTTGGGTGCCCATCTTGCCCATTTTACCCCTCTTAAGCCATTTCACCTTTCCTTTTCAAGATTCCGTCTTCAAGACACTCTTCAAAGCCATTTATGGCATGATTTCTTGATTTGACTTTCCTATCTGAAAGGAATTCTGTGAAATCTCTCTTAAAGTCTAGTGATGTAAATATCCTTATGTCACTAAAATACGGAGAGTTCATTCATTCAACCTCATCCTTTAAAATGAGAGAATCTTAACCTGGGTCTCCTTTTCAGGAATAATCCCCAGTTATAAAACCTTTAATCTTGGGCATCTTTCTTAAGAATAAGCCCCAACCTCAAATATGGGCATCCTCCTCAGGAGTAAGCCCCAAACCTTAATCCCTAACCTGGGTCTCATTTTTCAGGAATAAGACTCAGTCATAACCTTGGGCTTCCTTTTCAGGAGTAAGCTCCAAGTCCCTTTAAACTTCTCTTAACCAGTCATAATTTACCTTTGATTTGGGTTTCCTTTTCAGGAATAAAACCCAATCATAAGTCCCCTCCTAACTTGGGCATCCTCCTTAGGAGTAAGCCCCAAGATTAGAGTATTCAAAATCTATATGAAGCACATATAACTTTATGGACCCTGTTCATGGATTTTCTCCCTAAAAGTAGATCCTAAACCTTCATCTATCTGGGCAGTCATCCATACATAAGCCCCAAACAAATTCTTATGATTGCATCTTTCATGGCACAATTGTCTAAATTTTACTTATACCTCTTGTTTCTCACACCTAGCATGACTCACGTGAGCTTAGAGTGTAAAAGTAATTATGACATTCATTTTTTGAGCCATCAATCATAAACATCATACTCCATTACTCGAACTATGTGGGTTCTGATTCCTTTTCCAAAACAAAGGATACGTAGGTAGCCCATTTATGGGTTCGATCCCAAATTTGAAATAATCTCTGTCCTTCTGAATGACGATAAACTTCAAGTGCCCCACTGAGTGGCTTTAAAACCAGCCTGGTCATCATAATGACCAAGAGACTTTTATATAAATGTTTTGAAGGATACCATTGACCAAGAATCTCTAAACAGATATAGATGATTCTCTATTGATGAAGAACCTCGAATACATATAAAAGATTCTCTAAATTTCTTGCATATTTAATCATTGATTGTTAAAACTAAAGGAAAGCACATTTTATACTTGGTAATGTAATAAGGATTCACGAACATAACTTAAATCTATAAAGAGAGTCCCGGAGTAGGCAATAATTCCCCTCAAAAAGGTGTGATGAGTCCGACCTCCCATCCTCTCGACCAATGCAAATTCCTAAGCCTCATTAGTCCACAAGCTAATGAGTGCCTGCCTTTGGAAAGTAGGTCCAAACGGATGTGGAATCATTGGATGTTTCCGGTTCTACGAACAAACCCATTAGAAACCGATCGGAACGTTTGAATCTCCCGTCCATGAGGTCATCCCCGGATTCCGTGCGAAACAGAAATGGTGAACCCGACGTAAATCCTTAACCAAGTGAAAGTGTTGTTCTTCTTATTTGTTAAAGCCCATTGGGCCAACAAAGAAATCATTGACATGTGCTCATCCAAAAGAAGCAGTGGCTGGATTCATCTTGATTATGTCTGTTACATGGAACAGGCACTCTTTTCTCAAGATCTTCTGCAAAAATGGCTTTCCTTAAATTCACCCCTGTGAATACTGCTGCTATGAACACCTCTACTGTGAGGTCCGCTGCTGTGAAAACCAATGCTGCTACTCCTGCTGGAACGTCATCCGCTCTGAGGATGACATCACTAACTCAGCGTCTTCAACGCTGTGTTTCTAATGCACTGGTTAAGGAGTACCGTCGCAACGGTACTATCCCAACTCTGGAGGCCGCTCGTCAAGCCCTCCAAGTTAACAACTCTACTTGGTTGTCCGGACAACGGCGGCCAGCAATCAAGAAGCAGGAGGTGCTGACTACCGTCTCCAACTGTTTCGGGTCGTTATCCCCGGAACGCAATTTCCATTCACTCCCTTACTCTGAGGAAGTGAATGAGCAGGTCCCGCATGACCTTAATTCAAAAAGACAGGAGTCCTTCTCAAGGGCTCCCATCAACAATCGCCGCCAGACTCGTGCGGTAGTGCGCCCTCAACATGATGAGGGTACCGACTCCAGGAATTCAGCTCAGGTTCCTCGAACCCAAGCAGGAAAGATGAACCGCCAGAGACGGAATCCGGTTAACAATAGGCAGGTTGTCATCCCTGCCATCTCCGGAGAAGTCCACCAACCTAGCTTGGTGGCAAACAACGAGCAGACATACACACCTACCCGTTTTAATTCAGCTGTCCAGCAGACTCGTCTGGCAGCATCAAGCCGATCCCGCCAGGCAATTCCGGCGGAGTACCATAGGCAGGAACATACACCTGCTTATACATCACCAGTTAGTCAGCAGGCTCGTCTGACTACATATGATGGATCTCGTCAACCGCATTTGGCGAAGTGTAATCAGCAGGCACATACACCTGCTAATACTAATCAGGCCTACCAACAGTCTCGCTTGGTAGCACCCGGAGAAGTCAGTCGGAAAGTCCCGACGACAAACAGGGGGCAGACTCAACTCTCTGCCTCCACACTTGAGTACTGTCAGGATTCACTGATAGGAAATGGAGGACAGGAGCAGGCACATACACCTACTCCAAGCCCGGAATGGACGTATATCCCCGTTCCGGCGGCTGAAGTCACCAAACATATTTTGTCAATGGTGAAAGAGCAGAAGCAAATTCCTGCTCATATTCTGGATGCTTTCCAGGATATCATAACAGCTTCAGCATCATCTCAGGGACAGACACATAAATCTATCCTTAGCAATGGAGTGACACATCAACGATTCACTTCGGAACAGACACACACATCTGTTCCAGTCTAAGAGGGTTATGGGGCATACTCCCCCATATCATACGGACAACCAAGTCAGGAACATACACCTAATTTTAGTGGAGATCGTCAGCCTAACCTGACCATCTTTCCTGATCAGGCACATACACCTGCTCAGAGCAATCACTTTCGTCATCAAGTGGTTTCTAAAGTGAGTAAGAAGGCATCTAAGAAAAAGATCCGCCCAGCACAGTCAGGAGATCAAAGGCCAATCTGCAACAAGGCCTTGCTCGATGCTGGAATTCTTGAAGCCCTCAGACATTTATCTGTCGGAATTCAAGATTATACTCCCTCAGTTCCCAATAACTGGAACATTAATTCTGAAGGTCTTCAACAGACACTTCCTCATGAAGACTTGCTTCATGAAAATTCGGTCAATCTTGAAGTTTCTTCTTCAGATGAGAGCCACAGGAACCCTCTGTGTGGTCAGAAGGCCAAGGAGCAAGAGATTTCATATTTTGTTGTAACCCATCATGACGGTCCTCCTCATGGTGATGAACTTCGCTGCGAAAGTCCTCTCCGCAGTAGTGATTCACGTTGTCTCGAAAATTCTTCAGAAGGCAATGTAGTGACGAGAAAGCCCTCCTATCTCGAGGCACTTTCAAACGTAAAACCAGTCATGTCTGATGATTTACTATTGGTAGGTGAAACTCTTTCTCCATCAGAAGATAGCCTGGGGTTCAGGTTATTCTCTGAACCATCCCTGGGTCATTCATCTTCCAGCAAGAATAGTGATTTCTCTACCAATCTTGTTGAATCCGATGAAGCAACAAGGAAACACCAACTCTGGTCCAAACAGGTAGAAGAATCTTCATTTAATGATAAAGAAGAAATGCTGAACATGAGGAAAAAACTGGCAAAAGGTGAAGTACCAGTCATGTTTTGGCCTTTGGTTGACTCCCAGTACGACATTCCAAATATGTTGATGGATGATGGAATCCATGATATTCGTCTCAACATATGGAAAACTCTTTGTCAATTAAAGAAGAAGGTAGTATCTTACGATGAATATGAAAATCATCTTAAGATAATAGAAGGGTTACAATGCCAGATTGATTTGGCATCTCTATCAGTCTCTCGGTATCCGAAGGCTGAAAAGCAACAGAGAACCCTTCAACATTCATGCCTTGGCGCACTAAGAAGATTGCGTCAGTTAATTTCCAATGCTCCATCTGATGTTCATATCATAGGATGGGGTGTTCACGGAGCACTACATTTCACAGTGCTTTCCGGTCAGCAAAGCCCGCCGAAAATGGTCTCATGCAATGTTATTGCCCATGGCCGGCCACAGTCAATGGGCTTTGTTCATAATCAAAAGCTTGCTCAAGAACAAGCTTCAACTAGTTCCTCTAAAAATCAAGTATATAGAGAACAGGTTGTTGAATTTCTCCTACATCAAGAAGGAGATAATATTGCACAAGCCTCTCGTCTGGAGCAAACACGTCATCAAATGACAAAAGTTTCGGAAATCATCCAACGGTCTGTTGAACCAGGTGATAAAAGTGGATACAGGTTAATGCATCCAGCTAATTTCCGAACTAAGATTCGCAAGATCAAGAGAGATTTTAAGAAGATCTCAGACATAGCATGTCAAGAGACACCCCAGCTTGCCAGACTGGGGACTTCTCTAACCCAACCCTCAGAGTCAACGAATGGGATTCGAGGAGTTGAGCGGAAGCAGCAGTAACATCCCCAGTCCACCGGACTGGGGACTTTTTCAAATCTTCAATCCTTCCCTCAAAGAAAGTCAGTATTCTCTCGATTAGGGAATAAGCCTCAATAGGAACGAAGAGCCAAGCTGTCAGGAGATTCTCTCCAAGTGACGGTTCTCCAAGAAATTCCTGAGGGATCAAGTCAACGGAATGCCATGTCTCATCATGGACATAGAAGGAGACAATATCACAGAAATGCTGATAGAAAGGATTCCATGCAATATGCATCCATTAATGTCATCAATGCCGTTGCTGCTGATTCACCAGATGAGGCTCAATCAGAGGGATCAGACGAAGAGGTTCCTGCTCAAGAAGTCGCACACACAGACCTAAATGAAGAAGGTGTGTGCACACGTAATCAAAGGCTTACCCAAAATTTGGGTATTCCTTCAAGTAACCAACTTCCCCCTCTCCGAAAAGGATCCAATAAGGGGAAAGGAAAGAATCAGGTTACTTCTCACCCTTCCTCTGAAGGAGGTCAATCGCTCTCATTAGAGAAAAGGTTTGCACAACAGGAGGAAGAAATGAAAGAATTAAGAAGGTTGAATGCAGAACTACTTCAGAGTAGTCTTCTTCTTAAGAATGATGAAGTTCAACAGCCGAAGGAATTTGTTGTAACTACTGAGATGGATCAAGAATATCCTCCTTTATCAGTACACCCACAGAGGTCTAATCCTACGGGTCAAACGCAACAACGGTTGGCAGCACTACCATCAGTTGCAGCACCAACCACCACGTCTGTCCAAGATCCATTCATTGCACCTACCCAAAACCAAGTTCAACCTGACGTTTCTCAAAAGTTAATAACTACTATTGAGTCATTAACAGCTCGGTTAGAAACTATGGAAGGGAAACGGGCGCAAGTTCAACCTGAAAAGAAAGTTTACCCTGAATGGGTAGATTCAATTTCTCCTCCATCCAGTTTTGGAAACCCTATTTTTTCTACTTTCAATGGATCAGGAGACCCTGAACAACATTTGACGCATTACATGTCTTGTTGTGATCCTATGATGGGAACTCCAGAGCAGCAAGAAGCAGTGAAACTCAGATGCTTCGTGCGAACCTTGCAAGGACCAGCTTTTGTCTGGTATACAAGCTTGAAATCCCGGTCAGTCATCGGATGGGAGGATCTTCGTCAAAAATTCCTTCTTCAGTTTAGCTCAACTTTTCCAAAAACGACAGTTTTCGATCTTACAAACTGCAAGCAAAGGGAGAATGAAAGAGTCTCTGATTTCATTGCTCGTTGGAAGGGATTAACGTATTCTTTGAGTTTATCACTCCCTCAGGAGGAATTGTTGCCAATCTGTGTGGCAAATTTGTGTAACGAATTAAGCACGCCATTGATCCCTGTGAAATACACAGGAGGGTTTCGAGACCTTACTTCAATCACTCAACAGATTGAAGATTCCCTTATACAGGCTAAGGTTAAATCTCGTGTAATTCCATCAGCTCCAAGAAGAAGAATGAGTAAAGCAGAAACTGCTACAGTTATGCTTAAACAGGCACCTGTACCTATTTCTACTTCAAAACCTTCATCTTCTCGAAGGGCTCCACCTCCAGAACGCCAACAACAAAGGTTGTTTCATCCAAATGATCAAAAAGATCAACGACGAAAACAATTTGAGGATATGAAGAGTAAAACATACTCTTTCCGAAGTGAGCAAGTTCCTGGTTACTTCATTTCAGCTCTGGAAAATAATTTGGTTCTATTACCAGTGCCGAAGAGGCCAAAAAAGGAAGGAGATGAAGACCGTCCCAATTATTGTCCCTTTCATCAAATGTTGGGGCATCCCATCCAGGAGTGTTTTGTCTTTAAAGACCTCCTACAAAATATGGTCGACTTGGGACAAGTCAAATTGAAGGGTTCTTCAGCTCATGTAGCGTGTATTACCGCTACAGATCCAGAGGAAGGAGCTTAGTGGCAGGAAGTCAAAAGCAAAACTGCGAAAAAATATGATGATTGGATGGTCAGAAAGACAATCAATCGGACCCATTCCATTTTGCGAACACAATTGAAGAAGCCAATTGTGTCTCCTACAAAAGCTGCAGTAAAGCCTCCATCAAAAGACAAATCCTCAAAAGGGCAGCGCAATTCAAAGAAGAAAGAGGAATCAGGAGAAGATGAGTATGCATCAAAGCCTAAATTGTCTTTGACTCTGGCAGATTTCATGCCATCTACTTCAAAGCCACGGGCACCGTCCCACCAAACGGCACAGCCTAAACAGGCTAACCTGGAAGAGTCTTTATCAGACGAAGAGTAAATCTTTGGTTCTGTTAATATGATTCAATTAACAAATTCATATTCCAGTCTTGATGAGCCTGAATTCCCTGTATCAAATAAGGGAACACGAGGAAGTTCTAGAGGTTCGGGATATAGGGGAAGACGTGGATCTTTCCGAAGCCACTACTCTAATTCTACCCCTGCTAGCACTGTATATGCAGCAGAAACTCGTGGTAGAGCCCTTCAACGAGCTCAAAAGGAACAAGCAAGTTCTTCTGCCAATGGCCAACTCAGTTTCGGCACAGTTATTTTGGAAGACCGATTAAAAGTTCCATCTTCTTTATCTCAGCAGGTAAATGGATCTAATCAGTCTAATTTTCCAAAACCAAGGATGTTGCCAACTTCAATACAAGATGCATCAGCTTCCAAAGCATCTGCTTCCAAAGTACCTGCTAAACCGCATATTCTTATTGGGAAACGCAGACCTCTAGATCAAAAGTATGATATATTGAAACACTTGGCCCAAGTACCAGCCAAGTTATCAATTTTGGATGCTTTAAATCTGTCAAGAGATCTTCGGGAAGCACTCATCGAAGCTTTGTCAAGTCCTTAGGAGTTTGAAACTGAAATTTCTGCAGCTGAAATCTATCACATAGAGAATAATCCTGCGGAATGCCATGCAGTGATATCTTTTACTGATAAAGATGAAGATGATGTTGTGCATGGTCACATAAAACCTTTGTACTTATCTGGAAAAGTTAATGGTATAGATGTTCGAAGAGCTTTCATTGACAATGGTTCAGGAGTCAACCTCATGCCCATTCGCAAACTTCGTCGATTGGGCCTCACGGAATCTGATTTATCTCCTTCTACCATGATGTTGCAAGGATATGATAAAAATGAACAAGAACCACTGGGAGAAGTTACGCTCAGAACTCAGTTTGGAGATCTTGTTTCCAATTCAGATTTCATGATTGTTGATCAAAACTCAGCTTTCAATATCTTGCTTGGAAGACCCTGGCTACATCAGCATGCAGCTATTCCGTCATCATACCATCAATGTCTCAAATACTGTTTCGATGGTCAAGTTGGAACATTGTATGGTGATAAGGCCCCGTTCAAGACATGTGAGTCTCAATACATTGAGGCGGAATTTTATCACATGAAGGGAAGAGAAAAATCTACAATGAAGGAAATTACCAAAGTTAATGCTCCGTATGGTTTGGAAAAAATTCCAATAAATCCATTTTCACATGTGAGTACAGATTATGTGTTACCTATCAGTAAAATTGACAAAATAGGCCCAAATCAAAATACTCTTATGGAAAGATCCATAATGTCAATTACGGCAATCGAGCCAGACAACATGGGAGAAATTGGTAACTTACCAAGCAGTGATGAAAGCCTAAGTGGTGACGTTTTCATTTCGTCTGCTGAAATCCAACAAGTCTATACTTCGCTAATCAGGCCAGAAGAAGTTATAGCAACACCAGAGGTGAATATTGATGTCGATTCTCAATCCATCATCTCCTCTTTATTTCCCAAAGAAGACCCTTTATCATCAATAGGGTCGGAAATGGAAGCTTCTTCTTCAAAATGTGAAAATTTTGACATTTCTTATGATCATGAGAATTTCATTTTTTCATCTACGTTGCAAGTAGAAATGGAAGAAATAACACATGATGAAGAGGAAGAGGAAGATCTCAGAGATGCTCCTCCAGCATTTGAAGAGGGTATCTCTACCACTGTGGATGAACTCAGAGAAGTAAATCTGGGTACAGAGAAAGATCCACGCCCCACTTTAATTAGTGCGGCCATGACCCTTGAAGAGCAAGAGATGTATATTTCTTTTTTAAAGAAAAATAAAGATATTTTTGCTTGGAATTATACAAAGATGCCTGGCCTTGATCCTGATGTTGCCACCCATCATTTGGGTTTGCCAAAAGAACATCGAGGATTCAAGCAAGCTGCGAGAAGAACACACCCAACCTATGCTGCCAAAATCGAGGCTGAAGTGGATAATCTTATCAAAGCTAACTTCGTTAGAGAAGTTCAATATCCCAAGTGGTTGGATAATATTGTCCCTGTAAAGAAGAAGAACAGACAAATTAGGGTTTGCATCGATTTCAGAGATCTTAATCGGTATTGTCCTAAAGATGATTTCCCAGTTCCGATTACAGAACTCTTAATTGATGCGACGGCTGGCTATGAAGTACTTTCTTTCATGGATGGATATTCTGGATATAATCAGATCCGAATGGCCCCATAAGATGAGGAATATACAGCCTTCAGAGCTCCTCAAGGTGTGTTTTGTTACCAGGTGATGCCCTTTGGTTTAAAGAATGCAGGTGCAACATATCAACGCGCCATGCATCGTATCTTCAAACCTTTTCTAGGGAAATTTGTTGAATGCTATGTAGATGATCTGGTGGTTAAATCCAAACAACGTTTTGATCACTTGGATGATTTGGAAGTCGTATTCCACAAGCTTCGACAACATAATTTGAAGATGAACCCCTTAAAATGTGCTTTTGGGGTAACCTCAGGAAAATTCCTCGGCTTTGTTGTACGCCATCGTGGTATTGAAGTCGATCCTGAGAAGACCAAATCAATCCTTGGTATGTCACCTCCTCAGAATTTGAAAGAATTAAGAGTACTTCAAGGACACTTAGCCTATATTCGGCGTTTCATCGCCAATTTGGCAGGCAAAAGTTTACCCTTTACCAAATTATTGAAGAAAGGAGTCACTTACCAGTGGACTGAAGAATGTCAAGAAGCATTTCATGTTCTCAAGAAATACCTCTTAAGTCCACCAGTACTCATGCCACCTATTGAGGGTAGGCCTCTTATCCTCTATGTGACAGCTTTAGAGCGATCATTGGGTGCCTTTCTCGCTCAAAAGAATGATGCTGGGAATGAAAATAGTCTCTACTATCTCAGTAGAACTATGCTTGAAGCAGAAACCCGGTATTCGAGTATTGAAAAGTGCTGCCTAGCATTAATCTTTGCAGTTCAGAAACTGAGACACTACCTGCAACATCACGAGGTCCAATTGGTATCTCACAATAATCCGCTCAAATTCATCCTTAGTCGTCCAATGCTTACAGGACGCCTGGCAAGATGGGCGGTTATTCTACAGTAGTTCGACATCCAGTATGTGTCTCAAAAGGCAATTAAGGGCCAAGCTCTGGCTGATTTCCTGGCTGAACATCCTTCAGTGGAAGACACGTATTCAGATATCGAACTCCCTGATGAGGAAGTTTTCTCTATTCAAGAGAGTCCTCAAACATGGGAAATGTATTTTGATGGTGCTTCTAGAAGTCCAACAGGGAAGAAAATAGAAAATCCTAAATTCAACAAATTTGGTTTAGGAATTGTGCTCATTTATCCAGATAAGGCAGTGTTACCTTATTCCTTTTTGTTGTGGGAAGGTGGTACCAATAATGAAGCTGAATACCAAGCTCTCATTACAGGCTTGGAGTTAGCGCTTCAAGCACAAGTGAATCACTTAAAGGTGAAAGGTGATTCAGACCTGGTAATCAAACAAGTCAATGGGGATTATACCATCAGAAAATAAGAATTAATCCCTTTGTACGATTACGTCAGAGAATTAATGTCGGAATTCCCTTCAGAACCGACATTTTCTTATGTCCCAAGATCACAAAATTCTCAAGCTGATGCACTAGCTAATATAGCCACAGCTTTAGCAGATCCAAATCAGGACGAGACAACCATCTGTATTGCCCACCGTCGTGCAATTTCACCTTATGTTCAAGTCAGAACAGAGGAAATTAATGAAATTAGTCCCATTCCTGAACCGTATGGTCATACTACAGGATGGATGTCACCTATCAAGGAATACCTTCAAAATGGAACACTTCCACCTGATAGAGCCGAGAAAGAACAAATTCGGCGATGTGTGGTAAATTTTACTCTTTATGATGGTCCAAACCACCTCGAGAAAATTCTCTACAAACGTGGTTTTGATGGAGTTCTCTTCAGATGTATTGATGGTGAAGAGACAATGGATGTCATACAAGAAGTGCATGCAGGAGTCTGTGGTGCCCACCAGTCTGGACATAGACTGTCTGATCAAATTCGAAGGCTTGGATACTTCTGGCCTTCAATGATACAAGATTGTGTTAATTTCACAAAGAAGTGTAATTCATGCCAAGTATATGCCAACTTCATTCATCAACCTCCAGAGTTGCTTCATACAGCTAAATACTCATGGCCATTTTCCACATGGGGAATGGATGTGGTGGGACCTTACCCTTCAGCTACGGCCAAGCAGTTTAAGTACATTATTACTGCTACTAATTTCTTTTCCAAATGGGCAGAGGCAATACCTCTCAAAGAAGTCAGTTCTAAATGCATTGTTAGCTTCATCAAGTCTAACATCATTACTAGATTTGGTGTCCCTCATACCATATTGACGGACAATGGCACCAACTTATGTTCTTCTGAGGTAAAGAAATTGTATCAAGAATACAACATTAAGTCCAACCATTCATCTCGATATCATGCAGCGGCTAATGGCCAGATAGAGGCCTTCAACAAGACTCTTTCAAACATACTGCAAAAGATGGTGGATAAAGATAAGAGGTCATGGCCTGATAAACTCTTTCATGCTTTATGGTATTATCGGACTACCACTCGCAATGCAACGCGGTCTACTCCATATTCATTAGTATATGGAACAGAAGCAGTCTTGCCAATTGAAGTTCAATTTCCCTCACTCAGAATAGCCATTTGTGATCAGTTATCAACAGATGAGCAATCCCAAAAGCGGTTGAATGAATTGGAACAGTTAGATGAGAAAAGATTGTGCACTTTGCACCACTTGGAAATCTATCAGAATCGGATAGCACGAGCTTTTAACAAAAAAGTTCATCTTCGTTCATTCATTCAGGGAGAATTGGTATTGGTTCTCAGAGCACCAATGATACCAGGAAAGAAGCCACCCAAACTTGAACCAAAATGGGAAGGACCTTATTCAATACATAAGTTCTACTCCAATGGAGCGTATTCTCTGATCTCAATGGATGGAGAACACATCACGACTCCAACTAATGCCAGATTTCTGAAGAAGTATTTTGTATAAATACAAAATATTGTTCCCAGAACCAAGACTCTTACAATTGTTTCATAGAGCAATGGTCCAGTATGACCTTAAACTGCAACTTCGTCCAACATGACGTTAAACTGTGTCACCTTCAATGTCCGAGATGACATTAAACTATATTGTGTCCTAGCAACATGACATTAAACTGTGTGGCACTTTCATCGTCCAGCATGACGTTAAACTGTAAAAAGTCCCCAGAACTGATATCCTCATATTGGTTCACCTTAGTCCTAGCTACATGACTTTAAACTGTACAGCACCAGTTCGTCCTTGCTATATGACGTTAAACTATACAACAATGGTCCAGTATGACTTTAAACTGCAGCTTCGTCCCACATGACATTAAACGGTGAAAAAGTTCCCTAAACCGTCCAGCATGATCTTAAACTGCATCATCCCTGGTCCATGTATATGACCATAAACTATTTGCAAATCCCTTATGTCCAGCAAGACGTTAAACTGTGACGTCCTAAAATTACATGACGCTAAACTGTATAAAAGTCCCTCACATCCGGAAAGACGTTAAACTATATAATCTCAAAATTCCAGTATGACATTAAACTGCACCATTCAAGGTCCATGCATATGACCTTAAACTATTCGCACCTTCGTCCGACATGACGTTAAAGTGGTACACTCTTTTGTCCTTACTGCATGACATTAAACTGCACAGTCCCCCTTTCGTCCAATATGACGTTAAACTATTTTATCCCCATCGTCCTAACTACATGACGCTAAACTGTACAGAAAATCCTTGATATGTCCTACATGACATTAAACTATATTTTGTCCCTACTACATGACACTAAACTGTGTAGCACCAATAGTCCTAACTGCAAGACTTTAAACTGCATAGTCCCCTTTTTATGTCCTACATGACATTAAACTGTACATCGTTAAGGTTGTTATTACCTCTTGTTTCTCACACCGAGTATGACTCACGTGAGCTTAGAGAGAACATCAACCATAACACTCCCTTTGGGCCACTAACCATGTGTAAGTCCCAACAATATTTTTTATTAGATCATTGTCCACAAGAACAACTTGATCATTGATTCATTCTTTAATTGAACTACACAGACTTTGATCCTTGCCCTCCAGGCTGGGTATGTAGGCAACTTCCCAGGGTTCAAGCCCAAAAAACAATCTCTTCACATCGGTTCACCACAACCTCATATGATGTTGATTTGTGAAACCGCCCCTAGAATCAATATCTTTACATTGATTCACTTTTGTCCTTGTTATATGACGTTAAACTATACAACACTTTTGTCCGGTACGACAATAAACTACAATTTTTTTTGATTTCCTCATTAGAGAAGGAACCATTATTGACATTGATTTTTTTTCAAATCATGTTTCATTTCAAAAGACTGCGTGCATACATGGTAATGCCTAAACTTTTTATCTCAGTTTAAACCATCATTGCACTAAAGTCCCCTTTCACCCTTCACATGTACGAACCAAATTTGTACAAAAGGGTAGTTCTAGAACTACGTGGAATTGATTCCCATCCTTATGGGATACGTAGGAACATTCGAGTGTCCCTCGAATCCAGTCCCAAGTCTTTTGGGCCTAACCCCAAATTTCACTTTCAGTCCCTTGGATGAAAAGTCCTCATGAAAACACACACTGTGTATTCATTATTATGGTCCGAATTCTATGACCCTAAACTAAGATCACTCATACTTTCATCCTGCACGACGTTAAACTGCATTTCAAGAACTACGTATGGCTTGATTCTCATTATTATGAGATACATAGTGAAGTCCAAGTTTCAATTCAGGACCCAGCCACAACATGATTATGGTTTTAATTGACCCATGTATCTCTATATACATTGGACAATACCCATCTTTATGTATTATAATCCTAACCTTAAATATTTTCAGATCTTCATAACCCTTTTCATGACTTCTAGTCACAAAAATGTCAAACTTCTGAGAATTCTTTTGCCTGACTATGCAGCACGTGCCCATAGGTGGCCTTGCATAAACAGTCCACATAACAGACTTGTCAGCCAAAAGATGCTATTCATTTGACCATGCAGCCAATGCCCATAGGTGGCCCTGCATATTTCAACCCCCTAACGGGTTTTGTTAAATAATAGTAACTTCATTATTGGGAAGAATGCCTCTTTTGTCCTTATTTGTCTTAAACAACAATATGTAGGGATCCGCGAAAAAAAAATATAGCCATCCTTAACATATTTGTCCCATATCCTTTTTCATGATCTGAAAGTATTCAAGTCTATGGTTTATTCTTCTTCCCTATGTTTGGGTCAGACCTTCGTAGGAGTGATATTCATCCAGTTCTTCGATATTCTTATTTGGAAATATCTTCTCCATATTCAAGTACCTCTTTCCATACAACAAACTCTATGCTTTAGAAAATTTTAATCTCCATAAACTTTCACTGGCTTTTAGCACTAGGAAAGTAAATTTCTGGGAGTTCTTTTGCCTGACTATGCAGCACGTGCCCATAGGTGGACTTGCATAAACAATCCACATAACAGACTTGTCAGCCAAAAGATGCTATTTTATTTGACTATGCAGCCAATGCCCATAGGTGGCCCTGCATATTTCAACCCCCTGACGGGTTTTGTTAAATAATAGTAACTTCATTCTTGGAATCTACTTCTTCTAATGCCTTTTAGCTCTTTTTCATATCATTCCCCAGATTCAAATATTCTTAAGCCATAGTTTACATTTTTTTCCTCATACTTGAGTATGGTAATATGTTTTCAGATAAATTGTCAAGGAATTGAATCCATTTTTTAATCCATTTCGGTCAAAGATATTTCGACCTTAAACATTAGCCCCTTTATGTCCGGTGTTCATGAATTTAAACTGCCCACACAAAAGACAAAGGAACTTTGAATAAAATTCAAGTTCCAGCACACTTGCGTGCTGCCTTCTGTGCCCTGAAGACTTGCGCGCCCCATTTTCCTTTGAATGTATTCAATTTCCTCAGAGTCAAATCCTAATTTCTTTCCGGATCCAACTCTGAGGGGGGACTTTTGTTGACGCTCCATTCGTCATAGAATCTAAAGATCGGAAAAGGGGAATATCTGAGCTCAATGTGATTCATCCTTTGAAGAAACATAAAAAATCGACAAAGGGATGAACAAGGAGAACATTTCCCATAGGCCGCGCAAGTTCCCTCATGGTCGCGCAAGTACACTTGCGCGCCACCTAGTGGTCGTGCAAGTACTTGCGCGATGCCTTATGGTCGTGCAAGTGACTTGCGCGACCTAAGTGATAACCGCTCGGTAACCGCCCGGTAACCGCCCATGGTCTTCTTTTGCCTATAAATAGACCCTGTGGGCCCCCCATTCGAGAGGATCTTTTTCCAGAAACTCGGATTGAAGCTCTCGACGCCCAAGTCTCTTCTCAAAGCTTCCGAAACACTTCAAAGTTAATTTCTTACCTAGAACGGAAGATCTAAAGAGAAGAAGGAAGGCCTAAGTGTTGAAACTTATCAAACACTTGCGCGCCGACTTAATTCCTTCAATATAACTTGCGCGTCCCTTTTTTGGAAGAACCTCAAGGGGATTCTAAAGGGTTTTATCAAGAGTCGCTCAAGTATTTCAATTCTGATTGAAAATCGCGCAAGTACACCATGTGTCGCGCAAGTATACTTGCGCGACCAATACTTGCTCGCCGCCGCAGGACTTGTGCGCCTTTCAAGACTTGCGCACCCCTATCTTTTTGGGTTCCCATCTTGCCCATTTTACCCCTCTTAAGCCATTTCACCTTTCATTTTCAAGATTCAGTCTTCAAGACACTCTTCAAATCCATTTATGGCATGATTTCTTGATTTGACGTTCCTATCTGAAAGGAATTCTGTGAAATCTATCTTAAAGTCTAGTGATGTAAATATCCTTATGTCACTAAAATATGGAGAGTTCATTCATTCAACCTCATCCTTTAAAATGAGAGAATCTTAACCTGGGTCTCCTTTTCAGGAATAATCCCCAGTTATAAAACCTTTAATCTTGGGCATCTTTCTTAAGAATAAGCCCCAACCTCAAATATGGGCATCCTCCTCAGGAGTAAGCCCCAAACCTTAATCCCTAACCTGGGTCTCCTTTTTCAGGAATAAGACTCAGTCATAACCTTGGGCTTCCTTTTCAGGAGTAAGCTCCAAGTCCCTTTAAACTTCTCTTAACCAGTCATAATTTACCTTTGATTTGGGTTTCATTTTCAGGAATAAAACCCAATCATAAGTCCCCTCCTAACTTGGGCATCCTCCTTAGGAGTAAGCCCCAAGATTAGAGTATTCAAAATCTCCATGAAACACATATAACTTTATAGACCCTGTTCATGGATTTTCTCCCTAAAAGTAGATCCTAAACCTTCATCTATCTGGGCAGTCATCCATACATATGCCCCAAAGAAATTCTTATGATTGCATCTTTCATGGCACAATTGTCTAAATTTTACTAATACCTCTTTTTTCTCACGCCGAGCATGACT
Source organism: Viscum album (assembly GCA_963277665.1). NCBI lineage: Eukaryota > Viridiplantae > Streptophyta > Magnoliopsida > Santalales > Viscaceae > Viscum > Viscum album. The sequence continues at coordinate 176,954,813 of OY728153.1, read as the reverse complement.
CACGTGAGCTTAGAGTGTAAAAGTAATTATGACATTCATTTTTTGAGCCATCAATCATAAACATCATACTCCATTACTCGAACTACGTGGGTTCTGATTCCTTTTCCAAAACAAAGGATACGTAGGTAGCCCATTTATGGGTTCGATCCCAACTTTGAAATAATCTCTGTCCTTCTGAATGACGATAAACTTCAAGTGCCCCACTGAGTGGCTTTAAAACCAGCCTGGTCATCATAATGACCAAGAGACTTTTATATAAATGTTTTGAAGGATACCATTGACCAAGAATCTCTAAACAGATATAGATGATTCTCTATTGATGAAGAACCTCGAATACATATAAAAGATTCTCTAAATTTCTTGCATATTTAATCATTGATTGTTAAAACTAAAGGAAAGCACATTTTATACTTGGTAATGTAAAAAGGATTCACGAACATAACTTAAATCTATAAAGAGAGTCCCGGAGTAGACAATAATTCCCCTCAAAAAGGTGTGATGAGTCCGACCTCCCATCCTCTCGACCAATGCAAATTCCTAAGCCTCATTAGTCCACAAGCTAATGAGCGCCTGCCTTTGGAAAGTGGGTCCAAACGGATGTGGAATCATTGGATGTTTCCGGTTCTACGAACAAACCCGTTAGAAACCGACCAGAATGTTTGAATCTCCCGTCCAGGAGGTCATCCCCGGATTCTGTGCGAAACAGCATCCCAACGCAGGCAGGGGTGCTAGAGCGAGCCCTTCTTGTGGAGAGTTTTCTTGCTGATCAGTCACTAGCAGCGAGACCCACCACTGGGTGACACATAGCAGATTCTTCTACAGATGGCAGTAGACCGATGTTGCAGAGGTCCAAGCGGAACAGGCCATCAGGTGGGAGACCCCATCAAACATGTTCGGTTGTGCGGGGAACACGAGACATAGCCAACCATATGAGGAGCATGTAGTGCTATGCATGCGGCAGGTAGGGTCTCATGGCTCATGACTGCCCGACCTTCCATGAAGATGAGAATAAGACAGTATAGGGACCTCCCAGACAGAGGTAGATATTCGACTGTGGTGGTCCGCTGGGAGCGGGCAGACGTGGCTGAGGAGCTGGCCGAGCAGCAGGTGGCGGACTACGTTTCGAGGTCCTACCACCACCACCACCACCAGGAGGTCCACCCTGACCACAAGGATCTGGTGGATAGGGGCGGGATCAGCTCCAAGTAGTCGAGGCCTATGACCATGACACACCTGAGATGATTCGAGGTACTATTTGTGTCTACTCCACCCATTCTACAGTACATATAGACGTAGGTTCAAGTCATTATTTTATTGCTGCTGACCTCATGCGGAGCTTGGAGATTCCAGTGGAGTCATTGTCTCAATCTTTATGGATAGAGACTCTTAAGGGAGAGGATTTGATGATTAAACACTGGTTACGGTAGTGTGAGATTACTCTAGGAGGCGAGAGATTCAACTGGGATCTTCTAGTAGTGGGGTCTAGGCCTTACGACATCATCTTGGGTATGGACTAGTTATACATAGTTCATGCTCAGATTGACTACATTAGGCGGAAAGTGTGGTGTGTCCGTGAGGATGCGATTAGGTTTACCTTAACCGGAAATAAGGGAGCCTTTGCAGCGTAGGAAGGACTTCCCAAAGGAGGTGGCAACTAATCACACATCAGTTGGCTAGCCTCATTCTCAGAGCAGTTGATGTGCGGAGTCTGTGTTTTCTTGTTGTGGTGGATCAGTAAGTGGATATATTCCCTAATGACATTCCAGGACTACCTCCTCACATAGAGGTAGACTTTTACATTGACATGTACCCCGGGATGACACGGATATCCACAACAGCATATCGGATGGCTCCTGCGGAGCTTCATGAGCTGCAGGTACAGCTGGAGGACATACAGGGGAAGGGATTCCTCCGACCCAGTGTTTCACCCTAGGCATCCTCAATTTTGTTCTCCAAGAAGGCGGATGGGAGCTTTCGAATGTGTGTTGATTATCGGTGCCTGAACCAGGTGACCATGAAGAACTAGTACCCACTCCTGAGGATTGAAGACCTCATTGATCATCTAAAGGGAGCACGTTGGTTCTCGAAGATAGATCTTCGATCGGTCTATCACCAGCTCAGAGTATGGGATGGGGATGTGCAGAAGACGGCCTTCAGGTGCCAGTGTGGCCACTATGAGTTTATGGTTACACCATTCGGCGTAACCAACGCACCAGCTGTGTTTATGGGACTCATGAATAGGATCTTCCAGCCAAACCTTGATCGATTTTTGGTAGTCTTCATCGATGACATTCTGATCTACTCAGTTACTGAGGAGGAGCATGCCTACCATTTTCGGGTAGTACTGGACACAATCCGAGAGCACCATCTTTATGGTAAGCTCTAGAAGTTCCAGTTTTGGATCCGAGAGGTACACTTTCTGGGACATGTCATCTCAGAGGCTGGAGTTGCAGTGGATCCAGTGAAGAATGAGGAACTACTTTCTTGGGTGCCACCCAGGAGTGTGGAAGAGGTACAAAGTTTTTTGTGTATGGATGGGTACTATTAGAGATTTGTGCCAGAATTCTCCAAAGTTTCATCTCCACTTTCAGCGTTGACGAAGAAGGGGAAACCCTTCATGTTGTCATAAAATTCTAGTGGAGTTTCCAAGATCTGAGGAAGAGGCTAAATAGTGCCTCCATATTGAGGCTACCAGAGGAGGGTGTTGGGTACGTATTCTATTTCGATGCATTAGGGACCGAGCTCAGATGCATCCTGATGCAGGAGCGAGCAGTGATAGCTTATGGTTCTCATCAGCTAAGGCAACATGAGTAGAACTATGCCACTCATGACCTGGAGTTAACATCAGTGGTCTTATCCTTGAAGATGTGGTGGCACTATCTGTTGGGAGAGCATTTTACATTCTTCTCTGACCACCAGAGTCTCAGGTACATCTTCTCGCAAAAGGACCTGAACCTGAGACAACAGCATTGGCTTGAGTTCTTCAAAGACTATGACTTCGAGATAGTCTATACTCCTTGGAAGGGGAATGTTATAGCAGATGCTCTCATAAGGAGATTAGTCATTCAGCTACTAGGAGAGGTGATATAGCTGCTGGCCGCGTTGTAGATATCCTTTGTGAATCAAGATGGAGCATCCTTTCTGTAGTATCTTACAGTCCCACCTCCACTTATTCAGAGAGTTAGAGAGGCACATCATGGGTATGTTGACTGCGATGCTCGATGTGCAACGATATCCACAGGGCTGACACCTGATGGATTTTTTGTAGGTGGAGAGCACAACATTCTCTTCATGGGACATACCATGGTACCAGTGTCACTTCGGGAGGAAGTGTTGAGGGAGTTTCATATGTTGCCTCTAGCAGTACATCTAGGTGTGGAAACGATGTACCAGGACCTCCGACGACAACACTGGTGGTCAGGTATGAAGAAGGCAGTACTAGAGTTTGTCTCACGATGCCTCACTTGTCAGCAAGTGAAGGTGGAGCACCAGGTTTTAGCCGGTTTAGTTCAGCCTTTAGAGGTCCCAGAGTGGAAGTGGTATGGGATATCCATGAATTTCGTGACGGGACTTCCACGTAAATCCAGAGGTCACGACTCTATCTGGGTGATTTTCAACCGAATCACCACGTCGGCTCACTTCCTACCGATCAGATAGCAGAGTTCAGTAGAGAGCTTGGGACACCTCTACGTACATGAGATCATATGGATTCATGGTGTTCCATCGACGATCATCTCTGATTGAGATGCTCGTTTCACTTCCCGACTATGGGAGGGGTTGTAGGAGGATTTCGGGATGCAGCTTCACTTAAGCACCACCTTCCATCCTCACACGGATGGCCAGACTAAGAGGACCATTCAGAATCTTGATGACATGCTCTGTACATGCATCCACGACTTCTGTCGCAGCTGGGAAGATCACTTACCCATGGTAGAGTTTCCGTACAACAACAGCTACCACTCCATCATCTGGTTGAAACCTTTAGAGGAATTGTATGACCGACCATGCAGATCGCCTTTGTGCTGGACTGACCCAGGGGAGTCAGCACTCATGGGACCAAAGATGGAGTAGGCAACAACAGAGAAGGTGTAGGTCATCCAAGAGAAGATGAAGTCTGCACATAGGAGTTAGAAGTCCTATGCTGAGAGGAGACAGAGACCTATGGAGTTTGAGGATGGTGACAATGTCTTCCTACGTGTCTCACCTCGATGAGGTTTACGGAGATTTGGTTGGGGAAGAATGTTATCTTCGAGGTTCATCGGACCCTTCCAGTTCCTCAGCAGAGTAGGCGATGTGGCTTACCGCCCGTCTCTTCCACCTCAGTTGCACCGAGTGCACGGCGTTTTCCACGTTTCACAGCTGAGGAGATCCATGCATGACTCGAATCACATCATAAACTGGGGAGAGATCGACATCGGAGATGGGGAGACTTTCTCATAGGTTTAATTAGAGATCGAGGATCAGCAAGAGAGAAACCTCTGTGTTCAGTCGATACCTCTTGTGTGTGTATGGTGGCCTCATGGGAACCTCCAGGAGAGCACATGGGAGCGAGAGGCTCAGATTTGTGCTCAGTACCACCATTTGTTTCCATAGTTTGGAGTTTTGGCTTTCGGGGATGCAAATCCTTGAGGTGGGGAGAATGTAAAGACCCAGAAAATCCCATTTATTTTTTTTAAAAAATTATATGTAATTGTTCCGAATCCGCAGTTTCTGACGGCGTGTGATTCCGAGGCCCGGAGAGCTCGGAATGTTTCTTCGAAGTTTCTAAGTGCATTCAGTGTGTTTTTGAGCGTCTTTTGTTAACTTCTAAACTAGTACTCTGAATCAAATTCTGAGGGCACCGTTGAACTTGCAGTGCTGATGACTGCTTAGTGAGACCTTCACCTTAGCTGCGTTCGGGCTAGAGCGTTGGATGAGTTTTCACCCTAGCGGTTGGTTTTTTTTAAAAGAAGAATAAAAATAAAAATAAAATACATTAAAAAGTATTTTATTTTTATTCAAATTTATTTGAATTGATGTGGGGTCTACAACCCCACATTAATTCAAGTAACTCCTCCCTTAATTAATTAAGGGAGGAGCCTTTTTAGTTGGAGAGGAGGATCCACTGGAGAAAGATCTCCTTCCTTATCCTTTCTCCACCACCTTCCACCCTCTTGTTCCACCTTTCTGGCGAAGTGAGAGGCACCACCTTGGGATGGAAGAACTTCCACCACCGATGACATACGATCTTCTTCCACATCAAAGGAGGAGAAGCCGAATGGGTAGAACACCTCCAACGATGACTCCATCTTCCATCATCAACGAACAAAAAACGAGGTAGGGGTCGTTTTGATTGATTTCGATCTTCGTTCTTTGTAGTTATTGAGCTTCGATAATAGCCGTTTACTATCAGCCTAACGTGGAGGGCGTGGGCCGAACAAACACAGCCTAACAACCCTTCATTGGTTCTCATTCATTGATGGCGGGTGGCGGCGCAACAGCGCCACTGGAGGAACAGGCCGCAGCCAACAGGCCGCAGCGGTCCACGCGGAGACTAGCAACGAGCCGACCGCGGATGAAGTTGGCGGCGTAAGGGGCTGCTGGGCCGTCAGAGGGGCACGACACCGTCGCGCCGCGCGGAGAACTGGGTCGTGTCCAGGTGGGCCGCGACGGTGCCGGAGGGGCGCGGTGCTGTTGAACCGCGGCCATGGGCAGCGGCGGACAAAGGAGGGTGGCCGACTGAGCTGGCTTTCGGTGGGAATGATAAAGGCGGGACTCGAAGGGTCCCACAGTTACCGGGTCAGCGCCACGCACTGGCCGTTGTTGAAGAAAGGGGGTGGGGTGTAACCCCCCCCCCTCTTGATTGATAGGGCGGGCCCCACAGGGCGCCGCCCCTAGATGACACCCCAGCTGGCCAAGCGAGCCGGCTGGGCAGAGCCCCACCCTGTGGGATGTTCCTCGGGCTAGACCACCATTCCCCCTCGGGCTGGGCCACTGGCGCGGGACATGTTGTCTAGGCCGCCGCACTGGGCCTTGCCGCCGCGCTGGGCCATGTCGCCGCCACTAGTCCAGGCCGAGTCAGACCCACGGGCCAGGTCGAACCCCGGTCTTGATCCAGACCGGGGTCAGGTCGACCCGAATGAGGTTGGGTCAGCTCAGACTGGGTCGGGTCGGCCCATACTGGTTCGGGTCGGGTCGGTTCGTCTGGGCCGGACTGGACCCGGACCTAGTTCTGAACTATTTTACCTTTTGTCTATATCTTGGGCTACGAGTGTCTGATTGACGAACCGTCTACGTCAATAGGAATATTGGAACAAGGATGTTCTTTTGGAATACCTCACTTGAGGTTTGGTCGTATTTGGGGTATGGCTGGGTTGGATTGAACCTTAAAAAAAATACGGCCCTCGGAGCGGAAATGCCAATAAATCACAGACCGGGCGTCCGATTGATGCACCGTCTGTCGCGTTGGGTTCTTTATGATTGGACGGAACTGTGAGAAACATCAAATTTTGACTTCATGGTAGTCGATTGTATCAAAACTTGTCTTGAAGAGCGAACCCTCCCAGAATCGAGCGTGTTGTGTGCGGGAACCCTATGGCTGGCTGCGATTGAGATGATAAGATCCTATGTGGACCTACTACTGTACCAGGATCCTCCGTGGGTTAAAAGCGATGATATTAGACCGAGATCCTCCATGGGTTCGACGGTGATTACTTTTGTACCGGGATCCTCTTTGGGTTCGACGGCGCTGATATTGTTCCAGGATCCTACGTGGGTTTGACAAAGGATATGTTTTAGTGGCTACATCTAATCATCTCAACCCCTATACTCAAGTTAAATACCTATGTGAGATGAGTCTTGACTTTAAGTTGTTATAATCGAGATGATTGAATTTACTTCCTATGTGGAATGGGTTGTTCTTGGGCTCGAGTGTTGGAGCCATACTGTGATTTGTAACTTAGGTATATGTATGGGAAAATACCTAAGTAGGGATGGTTGATACTTCGTGATTGTATCTTACTACTGTGGTTTATCCTTAGTGGATTCTGGGAGACCTTCGGGGGTCTTAGAGTCCCTTACTGAGTATCGTTATACTCACCCCTACACGGGCTTCACCCACACCTTGTTGTGTTCTGTGCAGACGACATTCAGCAGTGATCGAGTCTAAGGGAGACAAACGGGAGGCTACTCAGAGCTGAACTAGATGTGACGTACCTCAGGGATGTATTGTTTGAGATCTGTACCTACCCTTCAAGTAGGATTTTCCCAGAGGACGATCCAGGAGTTGTTTATATTTTTAGCGGATTATCTTTTTACTTGTACTTGTTGTTCAGTTGGGTTTGTATACTATCCCACTTACTTTCATCACACTTTTTTCAATATTAGTACTTGTTGCTTTTACTGCTTCTGTTTAGACTGTGTCTATTATAGGTTTAAAGGCAATTCCTTCCCTTTTTATCAGGGATTCACCTTTGGTGTTAGTCGACATCCCCTGGCCTATGGAAGGCAGGCTTGGGGTAGTCACGACATGGGCCTAGAGGATGGGTCCTGACAAAACCATGCTTATAATCCATGTGAGGGAAAATGAAATGATTTCCTAAATAAAATCCCCATTGCCTTGGGAGGTGGAGTTCAATTTTTTTTGGGGATTCTTACCCAGTTTTCTATGGCAATGAAAAATAACCTGAATAATGTAGAATTTCCTCCTTCAGCTAAGAGGGCAACACTAGCTATCGAGTTTTTTATTCTATAAAGAACATAAACAATTAGTGGATCTTTAAAAACAGTAGTCATTAAATAGTGGTTCAACTTAAAGGGGATGATATTTTCTATGATTTCATGTTCTATATTGGAGAAGGTGAATTTGGTCATTTATCGTTTAGTTGGAGAGGTTGTACAATAGTGGGCGTTTATTAATAACACTGAGATAAAGGAATAAATTGAAGATATTGGGTGGGAATACTTTATGAAAATAATTCCTAACAAGTATTTCTCTCGAAATATTCATAAGATGATGGGGAGAGAATTTACAGAGATGGAGAAAAAATAAGGTGAATCTTCCACATCATAAAAATAAAATTTCACAAGGTTTTTGTGGTATGCCTTGGGTTTTGTTATCAACAATGATTAAAAAAATAGATATACTCTTTAGTGGTTTAAAACCTCAGTATTGAAACGTTTTATAAATTTGATACTATGGGAGTTATGAAGATGTTTTTTGAGGTGCTCTCAAAGTGGAGGTGAAGTTTAGAGAATCTTACTATGGATATGTATAAAAAACAGATAGAGTTTCGAGCAGAAGGATCTAATGAAAAAGATATATTGAAAAATAAACCACTCACATGTCAAAAATATAGGAAGAAGAATCATGAGAATTTCCTCAAAGTGATATGGAAGTAATTTAAGTGTAGGAGAGAAGGCCACAAGCATCACGATTGGCAAAAAGAAATTAGGAATTAGGCAAATGTGGTGGAGGAAGGAGAGAATCACCCATGTTTTATTTCATCAACTGTAGGGAGTAAGGGAACTATGTAATCCAGTTCACTAAACCTTGAGTCTGAGGATCTTGACCTGAATGGCCTCTTCGAGTTTTTTTGTGCATAATAAGGTAAAATACACCCAAGGTGTAATGTGATCACTTCATTATGGGCCCCATCTAATATAGTTCTTGAGGATTTGGAAGAAATGTTTATTTGATAATATGTGAACATTCTTCATCCTTGTTAATCTAATGTTATTAATTTTAGGAAATCATATTTAAACACCTAGGATCTCATGGGTTCCACCCCAAAACCACCCATAGATTCTGTAGAAGTTTAGATTTCATGTTTAAGGTTCCCAAAAAATGGGGGTCATGTTTTCAGTAGCTACAACATTGATGCCTTTTGATGTGTTCCTACCCCCTCATCTCAGATAATATTAATGAAAGGGGAAAAAATTTTCACTTAGGAAAATCAAGGCCTCATATCGGAGATACTTATAGAATCTAATAATTATTCAACTATAACTTTTTCTTCTAATCCAACTGAAAAGATATTAATCAGTCTCTTTTTAAATAAGTGACTTTTGGATTATTGGGGTTTTATGGATGAAGAATGACCTCTCATGGAAATAGATGTTTTCATATTTTATTCTTATTTTTATCACTTAAATAAAAATTAAAGGGATTTATTTTTAGAAATTAGAAACCTAATATACCAATAATTTATACTTTGGACCCCCATTTTAATCATTTAAATATAAATAATTCAATTAATCAGCTCTATATTTATATCCAACGGCTGAGTTTGTTCTTTTGGAATAAATAAATTATAGTTTTTATCCACTATTTTTAGAGTGCTAATTAAAATGGATAAAGCAACTGTGAGGGATTTGTATGTCTATTTGGTGCATCTACTTGTAGAAGTTGATCTTAGTCATCCTTTAATCATTACTTTAATAGTTAATGTATATAGTTTCATTTTTATTGTCTATTTGAATTTGAAAAAGTTCATTGTTTTTACCAAGGATTATATAATATTGGGAATCCTTAAGATAAATTCAGTAAAGGTATGAGATGTGAAAAACGAGTAACAAGAGGTAACTCTAATAACCCCTGTAGAAGGTCGAACACACATGGGGCTTTCAAAACTTCAGGGGATCCTGGAATTGATACATCACATGGAATTGATCCGCTTACTAGTAATAATACAAAGAATAAGAAATAATATATGGATCATTTTAGGGTAAAACCACAGATTCTACAACCACTAGAATTAATGAATTGGGATTAGAATATATTGCAACACATGTGTTGTTGGGTTTGGAAGGTGATAGTAATACTTCTAGGAAGGGGGTATGTGGATTTGTGTTAAAAAAAGAGTTTTTCTGATGAGGTCATGATGTAACCAAGTATCAAGGGTTACTTGAGGGACTGGGGGCATAGTGGTATAATTCATGCCTCCAAATTTGGGATTCCTACAAACTCTACTAGAAATGAGGATGTGATCAAAGAGGGTAATTTTAGATATGTTATATATGTTAATAGTTGAAAATTAAATTCTGATAAGTAGAAAGGGAGGATCCACTAGGGGTATGATGGGAGGAAATGAGGCTAACAAGATAGTCAAATATAAATAGAGTTACTTACAATCCCGAAAAATTTGGGAATTTAAACTCACTACTTTCACGGGATCTTTCTCTCCCGATGTCATAAATTAGAATACTAGTATCGATATAGCAAGCTTAAAGGTGACAAGTTTTCCCTACAATTATTATTTAACAATATTTCAAACAGATCATCCCAATATAAGGGATATCGATCCAGTGTAAGGGGGAAGTGTCTCTTAAGCCATTAGACATGATTCTATAAAAATAGAAGAGGCTCCCAACCTCTTTGTCAATGGTTCTACAAGCATGGGTGTTCATAGAGATGGGTTTTCTCAAAAACCAATTGGTTTAGTCCATTATGTAATCATGAATGTTTCCATATTAGTGTAATTGATTAATCTAAACTCGAAAAAGATTGTTAGTGACACTATTATTGTTATAGAGAAGCTAGACTCTCAATATATGAAGGGTAATCAAGTCAATCCTAATGAAATATAATTAATATATCCTTAGACCCAGGTTCAAATGAATGCAATGGAGGAATCACTTAATCTCTCAACATAGGGTGATCCACTGGTCACTATTATGATAAAAATTAGTTTCTTTAGTTTGTGTGAAATTTTTAAATGATCTAGTATCAATATGTATTTCCTTGAGGAATGTGTAGACACTCATGGAATCATCTGAGTTGAAGGAAAAACCTAAACAATTAAGATAGTAAATCCTAATTGAAACTCAAATATGATGACATTACCAGAGGTTTCAAGTCCTTCTGAAGAATGAGATCCTCGGGCCCTTGACGGAATGACCACAGTAGAAGACAACATTGATCTGCAATATGATGATGCAAAAACATTGAAAATTCCAAAACCAAGAAGAAGGACCTATAACAAAGTGATAGGGATGGTGGCCAATATCATTCTAATGGATGAAGGATCTTCGATTTTTAGGGAAACTGCCTTATTTTATCTTTGAGGTAGTGTTTCTTCATCGTTTTTCACATTTCATCTACCTTTGTATTATTTTTAGTCTTTTTTTAAACAGAAACTAGAGTTTGGATTTTTAAAATAATTGTTCATTATAATAGTTGATTTAATATTGATTATTAATTATTATTTACTTTTGAAAATAGGCTATGATCGAAGCCCTTTATTAATGAAAAATTGTACAATAGGGAAAATAAAAGATAGAGTTATATGAGAATAATATCCCCATATATAGAATAATTAAAAAATAATAAACATATCCTAGTAACTCCTAGAGTTTTTGATCCTGCATATCTAGTTTCATTTAAATTCATTTTAGGTATTAGATCTAAGACAAAGATCAAAGCCTGATATTGTGAAAGGATCCCCAACCCCTCCACTCTCCACATGGATTTCATCCATGACCATCCCTTTAAGAGGAAAACCCATTATCATTATACGATACCTCTTTCAGAGATTCATTATCAAATGATATGTCCTCATAATTTATGTCCTCAGATGTACTCCCATGATAGATGTATTCCTCCATAGAGTACATTCCAGAGTCAAGAATATCAAATGAATTGTGTGCATAGACCTTACAAGGTGATCCCCTACCCTCCTGCAAAGATCCTAATGTCGAAAAAATTGTAGGGGAAAGGATAGAAGCCTTAATATGAGGGTATTTAGATATATCATGCTTTTATATTAACACTCCTTGGGGTGAATGGACCCATTTTGGGAGGAGTATCCTCATTTTAATCCTTCATTCTTGTAAGATGATCAACCCACTTGGGATACCCCTTTTTATCCTTCATAAGTTAAACAAATAAATTATGAAACCATAGATTTCAATTTTAAGGATGAATTTGTTCATTTGGAAATGAAAAATTCACTAATATTTTTCATCTTCTAAGGGAATTACTATTAAATTTGACAGTGTATAGAGTGTTCCCGGTATGGTTATTTTGAATGAGTCATTGATGATGTAGAATTGAGTTCATGTCACTTTGAGACAATTTCTATATTTTTTGATATATTTATATATTGTAACTCTCTACTGTGATTTAAAAAAATCCTTATTTTTTTGTAACTGGAATTGTGATGGGCATCTGAGTGATCACTACCATAAGAACATGGAGTGTATCAGTTTCAAGAATATGGGCCACTTGATTGCCAGTTGTTAATTCCAGATATCTATGAATGTTCCACTAGACTCCTCATAGATGATATAGATATATTCTCTTATGATTTGGAATCCCACCAAATTCTAGGAGGGGGGACATTAATACTATAGACAAGGGATCACTATTCAACCGATTACCACTCATGCTTTGAAATAATGTAATGTTAGGGAACCTTTAGGGAATTATATAGGGAAGAATTTATCATTTACTAATACTATGGCCAAAAATAAGTTTTATTCTTTAGGACCTAGCCATATATAAACTCTTCATCCCTATAATAAATCAATGGTTGACTGGTTTTCTATATATTTTTTAGGGATAAAATAGACCCTATAAATTGTACCATCACATATTGGAAATGGATGATGGTGGTGGGTCTAAAATTAAGTGATTTTATTTAAAACATAAAAATATGAAGAATCCTGGTTTTAATCCTGATATTTCACAAGCACATAGTTATTACTATAAAATAATTCATTATGGATGGTATTTCAATGAATGATATTGATGGAATACCGATCACTATTTCATTAATAAAAAGAAACTAAAATCAACCACTTTTGGATTAGTTTTAATGAAGGCAACTACTAAAATTGATCCTCAATTTAGTTCTTTTTCAAAACCATCTTACTAGAAAATATATAAAAACAAGTTAGGTGACTCAGTTTAGGTTACTCCTGATAATTATTCTAGTGAAACTACAGAGCATGTTTTGTTTATGGGGTTTTTATGAATCCTATAAAGCACCATAAGTTATCCATTAATGATGTTCTTCCTCATCATGTAATGATTAATGCTTTTTTAGGTGATTCAAGGGAATATGTATATTGGTCATATGAAAACACTACCTAATATGGTTGATTCAAGGAGGACTCAATGAGTGGTAGTGGATGATTATAGACATGGACTAGTTACATAGGAAGAAAGTGATATCATTGTTTCTTTTTAGGATTTAGGTATTTTAGGGCCCCTAAAATTTCACCAAGGGAAGAAAATATTCCCACATTCGCAGAAGGAAGAAATCATTCATACAAGTCTAACAAATTGAATGGACTCAAATTGAGTTACAAAATTTGGAAGAAATGTGAAGGAATTAAAATTTTCAAATCATTTTAAGCGAGACATGTACCATCACTAGGAATGGTTCGCAGACCGAATGAACCGTGAACCACCGGTACGCAGAACGACCCATGAGGTGCTAGACCACATAACAATTTTCAGTGAACCAAAGCACCCACAAACCATGCTGCAAAGGGAATCATGTGTGAAAAGTCTGTCCACATACTATCTCGCAAACTCAGTAGTTTGAGGACAAAGAAAATCGGTAGGGTTTCACATACTATGCCACGCGAACCACAGCCTCCAAAACCCCCGGTTGACCAAGTCTTTTATGGGTCAAGATATCTCTTCATGGGATTCCAAAAATGTTGTCGCATCCCATAGATACAATTACCCTAATGATATATAAAAGGATCACATATGAAATTGAGATAAGACGGATGAAGAAAGAATGAAGGGGTCCCCAAAGAAAGAATTTTGAGAGATTTCCAACTTCAATCTCGAATCATCGTGAAGCCCGAATAGCAAACCACTTTTCCCGTAGGTACAACCAGTCACGAACCATAAAACAAAGGAAATTAATAATAATAATAGGATCATGAACCTAATTGTTGAAATCGAGAACCACATATTTCTTTCAGATGAACTCCCCACGAACGATAGTCTCCAAGACTCCCCTTCTATATGGAGTTCCACATAGTGCATCGCTATGCAGATTTAACCCGGCGTCGTGTACTGCATCAGTATGCAGATGGAACCCAAAGCGGTGTGATGGACCACATCCAAGACAATGTACCATTGCGGTGTGCACTAATCCATGCCCAATACCGCGTACTACTTCAATATGTAGATGACCCCTCTGTCCGCATATCACTATGGTATGCATAGCTCCCCCCATCCCACATAAGAATACAATATGAAGAATGGGGTGTTTTCGGGTATTCTTCCCTCCAGTTATCATCTCAGCCCTTCATTACTATCTAGTCCTCCACATTCCATCCACAAACCAGTCCCCTAGAATCGGGCCAAAGCCTCCTCCAAATCCACTAGACCTATATGATCAGATCATCAGGTGCATTAGCCTGCCCCTTTGAGTCTACATACCCATGGTAAGCAGAGTCACGAAAGCTCTCCCCACAACATTTCAGACTCCAAGGATGTATGTAAGTCTACATTCCCATGGTAACCCAGAGTCCAGCCTTTTGATTCTAACATGAACCGCCCTATTCTAGGGATTAAGGGTGATCACTTTCTATTCCATTAAATGAGGAATTTTGATCAGTCAAAGGATTTTTGTTTTCCTATCCTTGTGATGAGGTTGAAATTCCTCCCCTTTCCCAGAATGCGTTTTGGGGAACTCCCACTGAGGTAAGTCTCCAATCCTCTAAAGGTAGAACCTCATGACCTTTAATGTCATACCACATTAAAAGGTTCCTCGCTCCGTGCCCTCACCCACGATCACCCTGGTCTCTTCCTCCATAGGTCGTCCCTCTCCCATTAGTAGGGGAGGAGGTGTGTGGTTGGTTGGATATATCAATTCCTCTTGTTTTTCACACCGATCATGAATCACATGGGAATACATATTTATGATGATCACAACATCCAAAAAATTCTGAACTATGAGAACACTAATTCTTGATCAAACCAAGATACGTAGGATGCCTTTTTGAAGTCCAGATTTCAAAAGGGTACCTTTCCCAAAAGGGTCAACCCAATCTTGCTCCCCTCAATTAGGAAACTTTCCAGCGTAAGACCCAGTAATCCCAAACTACAAGGGTTCAGATCTTTTTCCTGAGGATATGTTGGAAGCCAAAATTATGGGTCACCTAAATACATGAAGTCACCTTCCACCCCCTAGATAACGATAAACTCCAGAGTGCCTTATTGAATGGATTAAGTCAGCATTACCTCTGTAGCATCCAATCCATGTATGACTATAACGATCTTAAAAACCATGGGTAGCCCATGCACACAATCTTCAAGAATGAACTAAGGATTCAAGAACATATGAACAAGACATAAATCTATTAGAGAGTCCTAAAATAGGAAATAATTCCCCCCAAAATGGTGTGATGAGACTGAATTTCCATCCTCTCAACCAATGGAGTCCTTAAGTGTCATTTTCCAAATAATCATCCAATGAGTACCTATCTTTGTAATGAAGGTACATGAATAATGGATACTAGGGTTGCTGGGTGTTTCTAGCTCAATGAATAAACCCACTAGAGAACATCAGAGGATGTTATATCCTAGGAGGACTAATTGCACAAGTACTTGATCCTATGCAATCGCCCGCTGGGACCATTTTATTGTGGAACATCTTTCACAATAAAGAAGGGGTAAACAACCCAATACATGCGGGATTAATCCAATCCTTAATTAAAAAACAATGATGCAGAATGGGTTGAAACAAAAGAAATGGTGAATTCAATGTGAGACTGTCTCTACAATAAGAGATGTATGAGTATCCTCATCAAACCATTTTTCCATCACCCCCAAACATGTCACGTAGGAGGTGAAAAGAAAATTTTGAACCTGATGTGAATCTTTAACCAAGGTAGCTGTCTTACCCTACTCAACCCCTTCGCCTCACAAAAAAAGGTGGTGTCCAAGTTAAATGTTCAAATATTTATTTATTTAAGAGAATGATAGTTTTACGAGGTTTTGTGTTCTATATGTCATATATTCATATTTTCGGTTCTTGCAGAGAAACCTTCGACCCAAATGACATATCGACAACAAATGCAGACACATGCATCAGCGATCCCGTAGGCAGACGGGGCCCCAATAGAGAGCAGGAGCCCTCGCCTACCCAGTGTCTTCAACACTGGGTATCCAACATGCTGATCAAAGAGTACCACCAAAATAGAACTCTCCCCATTGCAGAGGCTATAAGACAAGCCCTCTAGTATAAAAAGGCTCGCCAGTCACCTCCTCAGCTGTTACTGGAACCCCAACACAAGGCGGCCCCGATAGTTGTCTCAAATGAATTCGGGAGCCTATCCTCAGAACGTGACAATGAGTACCTCCCTAATATTAGAGAGGTGGATGCAGTCAATGCAGACAATTTCATCTCAACTGAACATGTGTCTTACTCACAGACCTCTGTTAGAGAGATTTTACACTAACACTAGGAGAACAAGACTCCTCACATTGAAGATGATATTATGCCAAGGGAACATGCTAAAGTCAAGGATACCCAGGTCCCTCGGGCTACCCACCAAGGGAGGAAAATATATAATCGGGAACACGCTATTACCTTGGTTCTTGAGGAGCAGCTCTGCTGTACCAACATGGCAACATTCAACAAGTAGAAGTATGTATATTCCCTCTCCAGTTGAGCCCCCCACAGAAATAGGGTGGCACAATATGAACACGTGCACATTCTTGATAGTGCTCGCTAGTCCCGCTGTGTAGATAAAGCGGAAAAATATAGACACATGCAGATATCTACCGATTCACAACAAGCTCGTCATCCAAATTGGATGACAACCATCTATATATAGGCACAAATACCTTCTGATGAATATCAATCCCTTTAACCAAATGTGGTGGAAACCATCTATACGCAGGAAAAAATACCTACAAATTCATATCAGGACCGCCATCCAAATTGGGTGGTAAAAAAGAGTAGAGTCAAAATCCTTTTGATGCATACAAATCCCATGAGACAATAGTAGAAAGCAAGCATATGAAAATCCCAGCTTGTGAATATGATTTCCATTAGTCATATACGGTGAAAATCTGATAAGATAACTAGTTGCAGAGTTGTTCCTCTATCCCGGCATGGAAGAACTTCCGATAGCTACTGAAAACCCATGGAGAACCGGAGCCGGCACAAACTCCTACTCCGACATTTAAATGTTCCTTCATACCCATTCCAGAAAAAGATGTATCTTAGCACATCATGAAAATGGTGGAAGATCAGACATTGATCTTAAACCATATCCTCCAGACGTGACAATATATCATTTCATCAGCATCAAAGGCATGAAACCGGGCCCACGACCCAATTTTCTCAAACAGAATGACTTACTCACAAAATGGGTCAGTCACACCGGAGTAGTTATCCATCCCTACTCTAGTTCGGGAGGGTTGATGACAATATCCCACGATACACGAACAACTGGATCAGTAAAAAATATGGGTTCCAACTGGGGGATGCAAGTCCAACGTGGTGGTTGCTCCAGGTTAGGCTTATATTCTTACCAAAAATCAAGATATATGTTAGCATATCCTGGTGGAATCATGGGACCCCATAAGATAATGACCTATATATGAAGTACGTTACCCAAAGAATACATCCCTAGTTACCTGCAAGAGAGCATTAATAAATAAAATGCGCCAAAGAAACAAAAAAATGAAGAGAACATACATGATCTTTCTCTACTGGAATATGGGGATATTGATTCCCTAAACAATATATCAATAAAGGCTCAAGACTCTATCAGTCCATTACCAAATTATATATGTAGCAGTATCAGTTGTGAAGGCCCTCCGTACAAAATCGGTACAAGAAGCTCTGAAGGTCCTCCCAAGAGCACCCACGAGGGCTCACTCCATGGCCCAGGAATGATC
Source organism: Viscum album (assembly GCA_963277665.1). Taxonomy (NCBI): domain Eukaryota; kingdom Viridiplantae; phylum Streptophyta; class Magnoliopsida; order Santalales; family Viscaceae; genus Viscum; species Viscum album. Next base: position 176,936,956 of record OY728153.1, on the reverse strand, counting down.
GATCCCGAGAGCCCATCTCTTGATGAGTGTCATAGTAGCCCTCCCCTTGAGCTGAATATCAGACAACAAGTAGATCTTGCCCTTCCTATCTTTCTCCCTGATGGTCCTCCCCAGGGTATATGCTACATATATTCTTCTCCCCGCAGTCGGACGTCTAGTCATGATGGTAGTCCATGCCATGATGACAGTCATTGTGAAGGTCCTACTCACAATGGATGTTGTTGTGAAGGTAATCCCCATAGTAACATCAACCAATGAAGAGGTCCTCCCATTATTATAGTATATCCTAAAGGCCTTCCCCATGATGTACACTGCAAAAATTCTCCCTGCAGCTAGGTATCAAGGTGTGATAGTAGTCCTCGACATTAGAGCAGTTATCAAGAAGGTCCTACCCTGAGTCACGTCAAGAAGTAAGAAGGTAATATCCTTGTTGTACCTGGACTTGAAGTTCCTCCCCAGGGTTTATGCCTTAAAGACATTTCCCACAGTCAGGCATCAAGTTGCAATGGTAGCCCTCACCATTTCAACACTAATTGTGAAGGTCCCCCCCATAATAAAAATTCATACTAACAAGAAGGCCCTCCCCCTTCCAGAATAAATGTGAGTAATCACTCATATTCCAAGGTTCTCGGAAAGATGGAATTAGACATATCAAGCACTCTTTCTATGACAAGTGATATCCTTTCTCAACCAGAGGATGGTTCAGGGTCCCGCTCATCTTCTGAGACAGCCCTACACCATTCAATATTAATGAGGCTCCCACCAGCCTGACCACATGGAATGAAATTATTAAGAAGCATTAAAGATGGGAATAACAGGTAGATGAGTCCCTAGAAGAAAAAAATCAGAGCATGTTGCTCGTGAGAAGACCACTATCTAAGGATAACATACAAGTGATGTATTGGCCTATGACCACTTCTCACTTCGACATACTTGGGGAGTTGTTCGGGGAATGTATGAATTAAATTTTCCTTGATATATGGATGACTCTTATACAAGTAAAAGAAAAATTCATACCCTAAAATGTGTATGCAGACAATGTCAACATGTTAGGGGAGCTTCGCTGTCTAATTAACCTGGAAACCCTTCTTTCCACATGGAAACCATGATCAGAAGGTGAAATAATACCTTGAACTAGCTTGCCCACATGCACTGAAAAAGTTGTGTCGCCTCATCGAGGATTCCTTGATTGGATTTCATAGTCGATGATGACGAGAACATGGAGCTTTACACATCACCCCATGTCCCATCTATAAAACCCCACTGAAAATGAAATATTTCAATGTCATTACCCAATGGGAGTAGTCAAATGATATCCCTGCTAAGGAAAGATGGAATACTAAAAAAATCACCCCAAAATCAGTCTTATAAGCATCCGGAAAAAATAGATCAAGCCATCTACAAGCTTCTGAGTTAGGAGACTCAGAACATCCAGCAGGCTTCCCACTAAAGGGAAGTCAACCAGAAAGAAGTTATCATGTCTTCAAATACCTATAGACCCCGTGCAGGTCCAATTCCATACTAATCTCACTCCTGAAAGGGAGTTCGTGAAATTAAAAAGGTGGCATTAGTGGCGGCTACTGCAATAATGTTGGAACAAACCCAGCCCGTAGGGTAGGTTGTATTTTTAATTCAAAATTCCCCAGCAAGACCAACAAATCCAGGTCGTAGTGCATCAATGGAAGACTGGGAACAACCCCAGCCTATAGGTCTATGGACATTTTTACCTCATGTTCCCACAAAACAGAAATCTGTCTTCTCTCCCTTAGGAAGTACAATGAGTAGAGAAGTAACCCATTCCACCCCATCTCATGGTTCATACCCTCGAAAATGAAGTTTTTTTACAAGGTCAGATCAGGTCTCCCTTCAGGTCAATCTTCGCCAAGAAACTTGAATAATTCTACATAATGGAAGGAAAAAGTCTTACAAAGGACACATAAAGCCTTCCTACTCTTCGGCATTTGGTACACCACCCCCAATGAGGTATGCATCAGTGAATTTGGTAAACATAAACCCCAAAAATCTCATAAGAAATTAAAAAAAGGTAGAGGACGCGAAAGAAGGTAGTCACCTCCCAAAGGAATCCTACACTGATCCTAATAGTGTGCATACCCAGAACTAGAGAGTGGTCCAAAATTTAGGTGCCCCTTTACTTAATCCGTCATTACCTCCCTTGAGAAACCCAAAAAAGAGAATAAATCGAAGTTCATATTTGAACCACCTCCTCCTCCCCCAGAGAATGTGTCCCTCACTCTTGAAGAAAGATTAACCAAGAAGGAGGAAGAAATGAAAGGGCTCAGGAAAATTAATGTTGAGATGCGTTGAGGGAGCTATCTTGATTGATGTGTTCCCCCTACGGAAAGTCAGAAGATATTCCTAGAAGAGGTGTCCTTACCACAGGCACTCATCCTAGTGAGTAAAGTCAAGCTCAAAGGCCCGTCCATCCCAGAACTGGGACTGTCAACCTAAATAAACCTGGCCCCGAAAGGACATCATGACTTCCCCCCATTGGGAAGGCACCTAGAATATATTTACGTAAACTCACAAAGGATACCCTCGGTTGGGTATCCATCCAAAATTATAGCAACACCGGAATTCCCATCCTTGGATGCTGTTGTACCAGCCCAAGCTCAAGCTTGACAGGATATGCGTCAAGGGATCTTGATTACCGTTAAGCAGATAACATCTCGACTAGAATCCATGGAGGGTCGGCATGCTCTGATACAACCAAAGTGAAAACCCTACCCTAATTGGGGGAGCAATGTTCCACCACCACCGAACTTCGGAAACCTCGTATTCCTAGTGTTCAATGGCTCAGGAGACCCGAAATAGAATCTAATGCACTACGCCTCTTACTGTGACCCCATGTGTGGCACTCTAGAGTAAAAAAATATATAAAACTCAAATGATTCATGCGAACACTGTAGGGATTAGACTTCATATGGTATTGTAGCTTTCCAGCTAACTCAAACATCAGTTGGGAGCTCCTTTGGTGATATTTTATCTAGCAGTTTAGTTCAAAGATGCCTAAGACAATGGTCAGTGATCTCAAGAAATGCAAGGAGTGAGAGAATGAAAGAGTTTTAGACTACATTATCAGATAGAAAGGCCTGAATTATTCCCCGAACTAGTCGCTTCCCCAAGATGAAATGATAACCTTGGGAATCGACAATCTTCATGATGAATTATGAACACTGATCATCCCATTGAAATACACAAGTGGGTTTATATATTTCTCTACCATTTCCCAAAGGATAGAAGACTCCTTACAGCGGACCAATATCAAGCCCCGAGTGGCACAATCAGACCTAGAGAAAAGAGTGGGGAAATCCAGAGAGGTTTTCGTCACACTTAAGCCACCCCCATCACTAGCTCCAATTGTGAGGCATCTACCAAATCATTCAAGATCCACTAAACACCAATAGCCACCCACACCTTAGCAATATGAGCGACGAGGTGCTAAAATAAATCATTTCAAACAAAACTGAAATAAATTCTACTCATTCTGAGGTGACCAGGTCAGCGACTACTTCATAGCCACCCTGAATTGCAACATGCTCTGGCTACCAGATCCAAAAAAATATTATGAAGTAGGTCTCTATGATATTACAAATTATTTCCCCTATCACAAGATACCGGGACACTCCATCCAGAAATGCTTCATCTTCAAGGATCTCCGGCAAAAGATGATAGATTATGGTCAAGTCATATTGGGTCTACTTCCAGCACAAGTGTCATATGTTTCCACCTCAGACTCAAGAGAGGAAGAGGAATGAAAAATATTTTCCAGTAAGAATAATAATTTTTTTGAAAATTGGTTGACCCAGAGAAAATTCAACTGAGTTCATGGAATCCTCCAGGAGAAGTTGAAACAATCAACTGTGGCCCCAAAAGATCCTGATGTAACTCAGTCGGCATCCTCAGCCTTGCAGTCCTATAAGGGATAGAAGGGTATAATTAAGGTGCAAGAAGATGGGATTCCACCAAAGATAAAGTCAATACTGATGCTTTCGGATATCATGTTAGAAGACTTGGTACAATGGGCGCCACCCGGAAAAATGGTACAATGGGCACTGCCTCGCCAAATGACACCATCAGAAGGAGATAGTCAGACAAAAACATTGTTCAAACATTAATTGATATTCAGCTTTATTAACTTCATTCACTTGATGGTCCCCTTCTCTGATGGATACTATGTCCACAAACCCAAATTTTACATTCCCAATTGGAGAGTTGGTGGAAAAGGCCACAAAGGCCGAGGGTTTCTTGGAAGGCATGATCATGGAATGATTCACCTTTCTGGCCACACCATAACTCAACTTGTTAACATCACGGAAGAACCCTCCAACAGACACAACGGGAACCATAAATCTCCTCCACCCCCAACAGAAGAAATTTGAGTCCAGTTATCTTGGAGTAACCATCAGAGGAAGTACAAACATAAAATCAACCAATGCATACGGGCGAACCAGTCCATCTAAACCTAGAAAAGATCAAAACACCACACCTCATGTCACAGAGGGTGTACCATCTACGTCCAAAGATCAGGCCCCTAAAGTGTCTATGAAAGAGAATCCACGATCCAAGAAACGCTGGCCTTTAGAGTATAAATATGAAATTCTAATGAAGATGGACTTAGTACCAGAAAACCTGTCAATCCTGGCTACTTTGATTCTATCTGTAGACCTTAAGGAGGCACTTATAGATTCCTTAATAAGTCTCTAGGAATTCGAGGTCGAAGTAGAAGCAGCCGAAGTCTATCTGATAGAATCCAATCACGAAGAATGTCACTTAGTCATCTCCTTCACAGACAAGGATGATGACACATCATGAAAGTGCACAAAAACCCCCTTATATGTGTCTAGAATGATAAATTGCATTAATTTCCCTAGGATTTTCATTGACAACTGCTCTAGATTCAAACTCCTCCTACTACGAAAATGTTGTCGGTTGGGATATGATGAGGTCATTTTGACACCCTCCACCACAACTTTGTTTGGATATGAAAAAAGAGTTAAGAATCCATTGGGACGACTCAATATTAAAAATTGACTTGATGACCTCATGTAATATTCTGAGTTCCCGGTAGTGCCGAAATGTATAGCCTTCAACTTCCTATTAGGGAGGCCCTGGCAGCATTAGCATGCTGCAATTCTGTCATTATACCATCAGTGTATCAAATATTGCACTAAAGGGAAAAACGGGATATTACACACTAATAAATACCCATTTGAGTTATGTGAGTTTCATTACAGAGACACAAGGTTTTATGAATAGGAGGAGAAGTATTCTTTGGCCGAAAAAGTTGATTAGATCACTGCCCCAAATGGATTGGAAATGGATCCCGCCGACCCACTCTAATAGATTGCGGATTAGAATGTATTAACCATCAACCAAGTTGAATGCATAAGTAAAAGACCAGAAACAGAATCAATTGAATACATGATCTCCATTATAACCACTAAGTCCAAAGACACGAATGAACGGGAAAAATACTATGATGACATAAAAATACCTATCAAATATGCTCTCGACCCAACCTCAGGACCTCAAACTGCCCCTTACTTACCCACTAAGGAAAAAGATGATTTCTCTCCCAACATTGGATAGTTCTTCTCAAGAATCCTCTCTCTATTAGAAGACAAAGAATATGATAAAGAAAATTATTTTGAAGGACGAGAATAAGAAGGTCACAAATATTCCCCTTCGGCATTCGAAAAATCTACCTCCACCACCATCAATGAACATAGAGAGATAAAACTTGGAACTAAAAACGACCCACGACCCACTCTAATTAATGTTTCTATGCCTATCAAGGAGCATGATACATATACCTCCTTCTTAAAGAATAATCGAGATGTTTTTTCTTAGAACTGCACAGAAATACTAGGTCTCAATCCTGAGGTTTCCACTCAACATCCGAGTTTTCCAGAAGATCACTGGGGTAATAATAAGGCACCCAGATGGACTCACCTGACTCATGTGGCCAAAATAGAGGCTAAATTTGACAAGATAATCAAATCCAATTTCATACGGGAAGTCCAATATCCGAACTGGCTGGAAAACATAGACCATGTAAAAAAGCATAATGAACAAATTAGAATCTTCATTAAATTTAGGGACCTTAATTGTTATTGACCAATAGATGATTTCCCAGTCCTGATAAAAGAATTGTTGATCAATGAAACTACCAAATATGAGGACCTCTCTTTCAAGGATTTCAATTATGGCTATAACCAGATCTGAATGGTCTGAGAAGACGAAGAATCTATTGATTTTAGGGCCCCTAAGGGAGTGTTCTGTTATAAGGGGATTCCCTTTGGTCTAAAACATGTTAGCGCTACATATCAGCGCACTATGCATCGCATTTTCAAGCCCTTCTTAGGAAAATTCATCAAGTACTATGTCAACTATTTGGTGGATAATTCAGGATAGTTCTCAAACCACCTGGCTGATATTGATGTTGTTTTAAACAAATTTTGATAGCACATTTTAAATATGAATCTCCTAAAGTGTGAATTCGGCATTACCTCTGAGAAATTACTTGGATTTTTTCATAAGCCATCGCAAAATCAAATTTGACCCTCAGAAGAGAAAATCCATCCTCGGCATGTCCCCACCTCACAACCTCACCAAGTTGAGAGGTCTCTAGGGGCACCTGACCTACATTCGGTGCTTCATTTCCAACAAAGAGGGTAAATGTTTACCTTTCATGAGGTTAATAAATAAAGGGTTATGTATGAATGGGATAATTATTTCCATGAAGTGTTAGACGATCTCAAAAGATATATCTTGATACCACTGGTGCTAAATCCTCCAGTTGATGGGAGACCACTCATTTTGTACGTAACCACCTTGGAACAATCATTAGCCACTTTCCTTTCATAGAAAAATGATGTTGGCAGCGAGAAAAACATCTAATACCTCATAAGAACAATGATTGATGGTAAAACTCAGTATTCAAGGATTGAAAAGAAGTGCCTAGACCTAATCTTTGCAGTTCAGAAACTAAAGCATTTCTAGTAGCACCATGAGGTCCACATGGACTCTCGTTTCAACCCACTCAAATATACCCTCAACTGTCCCATGCTAACTGGCTGCCTATCACGAAGGGAGGTTATCCTAAAAAATTTTGACCTATGGTACACACCCTAGAAGGAAATAAAAGGCTAGGCATTAGAAAAATTCCTAGCAGAACAACCCTTAGAAGAATCAACTCTGTTGGATTCAGAACTTCCAGATGAAGAATTGTTCTCTATCCAAGAGGACCCCTAGGCATGAGAAATATACTTCGATGGTGGTTCTAAAAGCCTGACAGGGAAAATGATGGAGGATCCAAAGACCAACAAAGTGGGGTAGGGAGTTATACTTGTATCCCCTGAAAATGTTGTCTTGATTTACTTTTTTATACTTTCTAAGGGATGTACAAATAATTAAGTAGAATAATAGGCCCTCATTGAGGGCCAAGAACTGGAACTTCATGCACAAGAAAAACACCTAAAGATAAAATGTGATTCAGATCTAGTAATTAGGAAGGTCAATGGTGACTATTCAATTATGAAAGAGGCATTGGTCCCCTTGATAAACCATGTTTGAGAATTGATGATAGAATCCCCATGAGAACCAACGCTGACCTATGTCCCCCGATCACTAAATTCTCAAGAATATTCTTTGTAAACTGCAACCACATCCCTGGATGATCCAGAATATGATGGAATAGTTATTAAAATTTCCCCCCACTGGATGGTTTTTTCATTTATCCAGAACAATACAAATGAGATCGATAAAATTAACCCTATTTTTTTATCCTTATAGTCACACCACTTGCTGGATGACGCCGATTTAAAATTACCTTCAGAAGGGGGAACTCCCACAAGATAAGTGTAGAAGGGAACATTTTTGAAGATGGATAGTCAACTTTGTCTTGTACAATGGGGTAAACCAGGAAAAGGTTCTCTATAAAAGAGGCTTTAACAAAGTCCATCTTAGGTGAATTGATGGAGAAGAGACTACTGTTGTCATGAAAGAAGGTCATGCTAGAGCTTGTGGAGTTCACCAATTAGTGACCATTCTCTATCATCAATTCTGAAGGATTTGATATTACTAGCCCACAAAGATACATGATTTTTCTATATTCACCAAGAATATTCATTCCTTCCATGTTCATTCCAATTTTATTCACCGACCCCCAGAGTTACTTCATACAGCTATGTAATTCTATCCATTTTCCACCTAGGGGATGGATGTTGTAGAACCAGATCCCCCTACTATATCCAAAAAAATTCATGTTCATACTCACAAAAACCGAATTATTTTCTAAATGGGATGAATCCATACCCATTAAAGAAGTCAGGGTGAAATGAATTGTTTGCTTTGTGAAGGCCAACATCATTACCAAATTTGGTGTCCCTCATAAAATAATGACAGAAAACGGCTCCAACGTTTTCTCTGTTGAGTTTGAAAAATTATTATAGGAGTATGGAATCTAGTCCAACCGTTCATCCCACTACCACAAGATGGATAACGGGAAGATAGAGGCTTTCAACAAGAATATTTCCAAAATAATCCAAAAGATGGTAGACCAGGAAAATAAATCATGGCTAGACAAGCTCCATCAAGATTTATGGGATTACCAAACCATAACCTGCACTTCCACCCAGGAAACCCAGTACTCACTAGTATATAGGGCAGAGGCAGTTATGCCTATTGAAATTCATGTGCCATCATTTTTTGTGGACATTTGCGATCAACTGTAAATGGATGAGAAATCTCAGAGACAGTTTGATGAGTTGGAGAAGCTAGATGAGAAAAGGCTTTACACTTTTCACCATTTGGAAATCTACCAAAACTGGATCGCATGAGCCTTCAACAATAAGGTCTGCCTTTGATCTTTCCTCAAAAGAGAGATGGTGTTGGTCCTCAGAACACTGATGATACTAGGGAAGAAGCCCCCAAAGCTTGAATCAAAGTGGGAGAGACCATATGTAACACATAGGTTTAATTCCAATGGAGTATACACCTTGATATCAATGGACGGACAACTCATCATGGCTCCCACAAAAGAAAAGTTTCTGAAGAAGTACTCCACGTAGCAACAACACCCATTCATGGTCTAAACTCTATGACCCTAAACTATAAGTTATAGTCCTATCCACATGTTGTTAAACTGTATGGAAATATTCCATGAAACATGACATTAAACTATGACCCATGTCATCGCTGCATGATGTTAAATTGCATAGCATAGAATTCCAGCTTCAAGATGTTAAATTACATATCATAAATTTTTCTAATCTCATGAAAATAAACTGCACCATCCCTCTAAGAACAATGTATGGCTTGATTGACATTCATTAGTGGGATACGTAGCGATGCCTCAATCCTTGATCTTGGCCCAACCCCCTCACAAAAAAATTCCTCTATCAGATACTCTATCTCCCTACATTTATAAGGGAATCCCATGTCACTCATTATTTCTAACATCGAGTATAACTAACACAATCTTAGGATCAGTGGTAAGGATTCCCCTATGTAAAAAAATATAGAGTAATATGGTAGACCTGGCATCTATAGTGGATGAAACAAAAAGTCCCCCACCCCTATGTTCGAGCCATATCGGTACATTGAACAATTTGAACTATATGTGGCTTGATTCTTACCCTTCCAGGATACGTAGTGATGCCTGTATTTGGCATCCCATCCTAGCCACTAAAAGTAATAATTCCATCTCATGTCCCTACACATAGACCAAACATTTTTGGGGAATGTTTAGAACTATGTACGACCTGATTCCTGCCTCTGCAGGATATGTAGTGATGCCAGGATCTAGCATCTCGGCCTAACCACCATTTAAAAAAATTCCCCTTCCCTCGTGCGTAGGCCAGACTTTTACAGGGGGTCCATGAAAGGTCCTAACCGCATGACAATAAACTAAGAGATTATTCAAGAGTCATGTGTGGCCTGATTCTCAGTATTAGGAGATTCCTCACATCCCACCCTCATAATAATTAAAAATATATTTCTTTCACTTATACATATGAGTCAGATCTACGTGGAATCTATAGTAGTTCATGGATAATCACGGTCTGAGTATTTCTTACATTTCTAGACACATATTTCCCATTATTCAAACTCCACACTCTGAAAAAACTAGGATCCCTATAAACATTCATTTCCATATGATATATAAGGACAATTTCCTATGGAAAACCTTGTTTGGCTATTCACATCATGCCTCTGTGGATCTGTATATGTCGCCTACAAAACGACTGTCAATCAAAGAAAAATTTGTAACGAATCAATGTTTTTCAATGGAAATTCCCTTCTTATAAATATGTCATAAAATCATATGAAATCACAACATAATTAACTAATAAGTGCTAAGTGACCTTAAAATATAATTTTGTTACTTCTGTGTTTGGAATTTTGAAAATCTGACATACATGGTTACAATCAGTAAGTTATTTGGAGTCCAATAATTAAAACTTATTTTTTGGTGAATAGTAACATAGCATTATGAATAGTAACATACCCTTATGAATATTGATATAACCTAACGAATATAAACCTTACCTATGATAATATATAAGTAATATTCAAGTTGAATGTTTGATATACCTATATTTTAGAATAAGTAAATGAATGTTTTAAAACTGGTTTTTGATAATAAATTATGATTTCAAAAAAATATTAAAATAATAATATTTAGAAAATTATTTTTGAAAAATGGAACTTATTTTTGGATTCTATACATCAAAAAATGGTTAGGGAGAATTTTTGGTATTTTTCTGAATTACTTCAATTTTTGGGTGAATTGAAAAAATACAATTTTTCACATAACCGGTGTATCTTAAATTGCACCATTCATTATATAATGATGACATTAACTTTATAGAATTTGAGATTCGGCCAAATTATATTTATTTCCATAAATGGCCCCTTACAATAGAATAAAATCAATTTCCAAATATAAAATGAACATTCCAAAGCCTAAATTCAAAAGGTGATTCCTTAAAGTTTCTTTTTATCTTTCTTTCACTCTCATTTTAAGAATTAATGAATTATAATTATAAAGATGATTTAAAGTCTAAAATTAATTATATTATATTAATATATGATTTATGATATAAAAAACTAATATTACATGTCTAAAATTTGATATATTATTTTATTTAATATTTTATTCTAAAAACACCTGCCTCATCATGTATAAATAACAGATCTTCTTCCCCTTGACAAACCACACCTCTCAAGATTAAATAATTGGCTAAACTCTGCACAAGAATATTCCCCATCCTCTTCACCACATCCAAGAGCTTTTGTTCTCATCAAAAGACCAAGCATATGTCCCCTAAGGAGGATTTCATGAGGAACATTCAAGAGGCAGTTTCCCTTCCTCTTTCCTTTAATTTCCTTTCAATTTCAAGTTCTTATCTTATTCTCTACCCACCTATCTTCATCCACATGGGATGGTAAATCTATTATCATACATATACTCTAATTTTACGGTAATAATGGGATATTATACCATCCAACACCCTTCCCCACATTCTTTTATTTTATAAAAGAAAACGTTGTTCCTGAGGTGTTAATATATCACCTTCAAGAACGACATGTTTCCTTTTTCCATTTATACATTCATATCTGGTCATGAAACCATTTTTATTGTTGAACAATGATATTTTATACATATTATGTTTTATTTAATGTTTTTTATCTTACAAATTTACATATTAATAAATTAATAATCAAAACAAGTTCGTTGTGGTCGAAAAACCATCCAAATTAACCCAAACAATCATCATTCAATTCTTATCTATTGATTATTTTTTAAGGTATAAAATATAATTCATTATAAGATAATTTAAACTCCTTTAATATCATTAATAACATGTAATATAAGTTTTTTATGTTTACCCGTGTTCTACCTAAACTTCAATTTATGAATTTAAGTGAACCGCTCAAGAAAATCCATAAAAACAAACACTCCTGAATAATGTTTTTAAACTCTATAACTAATCCAAAGGAACATAAAATAACTTAATGATACCATAATTATCTATATTAATTAACACAAGGTTTTTTAATTGTTAATTAATGAATCTAATGTGGTTATACAGTACATTAAAGCGAAGGGAGCGTTCAGATATAAGGTAAGGGGAAATTATCGAACAAATCTCATCCTTCGGATTATCCCTCTTTCACTCCTTTTTTTTATATGGTTACTCTTTAAAAATCATGTTTTCATTATTTTATTTCCTTTTATAGGATATACATGTTTTCCACCGGTGTTTATGTCAAACAAAATGTTTTCCAAAAGAATTCTTCTTTTAAGAACACACATTTTACTTCTCATTCAAGGTTGACGGTTCTTGAAACATTTATGTTATTCCTTAATTATTTTGGGAACCCAATGTTTATGAATTTATTATTATGTGATGAAACCCATTCCATTTAAGGGGTTATTTTTGTTCATTTTTGATATATTTTCATTTTTTCATGAATGATAAATGATAATGTTATGATGTGACGAGTGCGCCTGGAATTATACAGTGCTCTAATGCATTGGGTAAAGTGATGAATCTCATGAGTTAATGTGAAATGATGTGGAAAAAAGATGATATATTTGTTCACAAGTATGTGTGGTAGTTAACAACTAATACATGATGTTTCATTTATATGCATTACCACATTTCAAGTCTCTTATTAATGGTTCCTCTCATGTTCATGATCATTTTCCTATGTTATGATAATGCTCCCACATGCTATATTGTTCTTATCTATCCTCTTACTAGGATTTTAGCTCACCCCATTTGATTTATATCCTCATATGACTACATGTACTAAGTATAGGTCATGTTCTAATAAAAATATAGAAGCAATTAAATAAATGTTTATGCTTGATGTTGTAATTGTTATGTATGGTCCTAGTTTTCCCAAGAAATTAAAACTTTGGATAATATATGTGTAAAACTATTATGTTGTTTAACTTTAAAATGATTTAATAGTAATGTAAATAAATTATGGGTCGTTTTAGTTGGTATTAGATTCTTGTATTAATTAATTTGGTAATATGTATTAGTGAACCCTAGAGAAAACCTCTAGCATGAGACTAAGTACCAATATCCACAGAAGAATATTTATATTGGGATCCCATAAGATTTGATTTTAGTGAAAATTGTTCAAATGAATAAGTTATTCATGAATTTTTGACTTATGTTTTGTTCTAACCTTTTCTATTTTAGAAAATGGTGGGAACCAGCAAAAACCAGGTGAATAAATCGTGTGAGGGCCAATGCAATGATTGTTCTAACGACATCCCCAATGATTTGGGAGGTGGAGTTCAGAACTTCATGGTGATTCTTACCCAACTATATCATGTTATAAAAAATAACCATAATAATGGGGAACGTCCTCCGTCACCAAAGAGGGAGAAACTGGCTATTGAATGTTTTATGAGGCAACAACCACCGACGTTTAGTGGATGTTCCGATCCACTAGTTGTAGAGTAGTGGGTCAACTCCATGGAGAAGATCGTTTTTGTTCTTCACTGTTCTAAGACAGAGAAGGTGACTCTAGCTGTTTATCATCTTGTTGAAGAGGCTGATCAATGGTGGGATTTGATTAAGAACACCAAGACAAATGAGGAAATTGAAGATATGGAATGGGAAGACTTTAATATAATGTTTATTAATAAGTATTTCCCATGAACTCTTTGCATGATGATGGAGAGAGAATTCATAGAGATCAAGAAAAAATAAGGAGAATGCGTCAAAACCTATGAATCAAATTTCACAAGGCTTTCAAGGTATGCTTTGGTTTTTGTTATCTACAATGACAGAAAAATTGATATATTATTTAGTGGATTAAAACCACACCTTTAAAAGGCTCTTTCAATTAGAGACTTTGGAAGTTATGAAGAATTTTTTTGGTGTGCTCTCAAAGGGGAGACGAATTTTTGAGAATGGTCCCATGACTATGGTGATAAGAAATGAAAGATGGAGATTCAAGCTAGTGGATCTAATGACAAAGATGCGAAGAAAACTCAACGACCCATATGTCAAAAAATGTGGGAAGTTGCACCATGGGAACTTTCTCAAAGGGATGAGGAAGTGATTTATGTGTGGGAAATAAGGACACATTACTCAAGAGTGTCAAAAAGGATTGAAAAGGAAGGAGAATGTGGTGGAATTAAGGAGAGAACCACCCATGGTTCAATTCTACAACTATAGGGAGCTAGGGAACTATGCAAGCTAGTGCACTAAACCTAGAGTTCTTGAGGGTAATCAGCGTCAGCAGCCACTAGAGCCAAAGGAACAAGGGATAGATTATGCCATCACTACTGAGGAAGTGGAGGAAGATAACGAATTCGTACAAGGTACACTTCTTATTCACTCAAGAATGGAAAAAGTCTTATTTGATTCTAGTTATACACCTTCCTTTATATCTTTCAAGATTTCTATTACTATAGATTCAATTCCCCGAAACCTTGAAGTAGATATATCTGTAAAAACACCAAGTGGTGTAATCATTTCAACCCATGTGTTTGACTCTTCTCTTGTTGGCGTATATGGGAGGATTCTTCAAGTGAATCTTGTAATACTTACCTTGGTTGAATTTAACACTCTAATGGGAATGGATAGGATCTCGTTATATAGAGAACACATCAACTTTTGGGAAAATGAAATATATTTTCACATTCCGAACCATCCCATGATCCTATACAGTGCAAGGAAGATCATGAGTATCCTTTGAAAAAATCATTCAATGGTGTGGGTCTTGATTCCCTATGAAGAAGCATATCTCTCCCAAATAGTTGGGTTGAAGGAAAGTGCCAACCTAGCAGAAATTCTCATCGTGAGGGGATACAATGATATATTTCCTAAAGAGTTACCCAGACTTCCCCCAGACCATGTGGTAGATTTCTCAATAGAACTCATACATGTAGGTACTCCTATCTCAGATTGTCCTTATAGTATGGCTCCTATCAAACTGGAGGAGTTAAAGAAGTAACTGCAAGGGCATCTTGAAAAAGGGTTCATATGCCCTAGTGCATCACCTTGGGGTGCTGCAGTGCTCTTTGTGAAGAATAAGGATGGAACAATGTGGTTGAGTATTGATTATCGATAACTCAACAACATCAGTATAAAGAAAAAGAGTCATCTTCCAAGGATTGATTACTTGTTCGATTAGTTAAGGGGATCTCAAAACTTCTCAGAGGTGGATCTTAATTCTGGATATCATCAGGTAAAGGTGAAGAAGGAAGATATTCAGAAGATTGCCTTTCATACAAGGTATAAGCACAATGAGTTTATGGTCATGCCCTTCAGACTTACTAATGCCCCAACAATATTCATGGATATAATTAATAGAGTCATTAGACATTACCTAGAAAAATTTTTGGTAGTATTTATGGATTATATTATAATATAATCCAAGAGAAAATAGGAACATGATGAACATCTAAGACTTGTTTTGGTGAAATTGAGAAAGGAGAAGTTGTACCCTAAGTTCACCAAGTGTGACTTTTGGATGAAGCAAGTCACTTTCTTGGGACATGTGATCACAAGTGAAATAATTTCTGTGGAACCTTCAAAAATAAATTTGATTGAGGAATGGACCACGCCATCTAGTGTCACATAAATCCATAGTTTTCTTGGATTAGCTGGGTACTACTGATGTTTTGTAAGAAATCTATCATGATTGTCAATCCCTCCTACTAAATTTACAAGGAATGATGTAAAGTATGTCTGAATGGAAGAATGTGAGGGAAGCTTCAAGGAGCTAAAGAGAAGGCTGATCATAGCTCCTGTACTCAAACTACCAAAAAGTGGAGAAAGTTTTGTGATATACTATGACGCTTCAAGGAAAGTCTTGGGTTGCATAGTCATTAAAAATGATAATGTGATAGCCTACGCCTCACGGAAGTTGAAGATCTATGAGCCAAACTACCCGACGCATGATCTAGAGCTAGCAGCCTTTATTTTTTCCTTCAAAACGTGGTGGCACTACCTTTATGGCAAGAAGTGTGAGATATAAACTGACCACAAGAGCCTAAAGTATATATTCACACAAAAGGATCTCAACATGCATCAAAGGAGATGGTTAGAGCTAATCAAGGATTACGATTGCTCTATTCACTATCATCCTGGAAAGGCGAGCAAGGTACCCTACTAGAATATTGGGCATTGAAGCCCGCTGACACGGGCGACCGCCAATGGCAGTCACTGCCCTTTGTAAAAAAAACCTTAGGGTTTCAGCGCCCCCCCCCCCACCCGTCGCCCTCTACCTAGACCCCCCCCCCACCGCCACCCTCCCCGCGCGCCCTCCCTCACCGCCCTGCCTCGCCGCGCGCCCCACTGCCCTCCACCACTCGCCACCATCGCTGCCCTCGTCGGCCTCCGCCCTCCGTGGACCCTCCGCCCTCTGGCCTCCGGCCTCCACCCCCTCCATCTCCTACCCCTCTGACCTCTGGCCTCCGCCCCCTTGCCCCCCACCCTGGATGGCCCCCGCACCCCAGACAACCCCCCCCCCCCCCCCCGCACCCCGGACACCCCTCCCCACACCCCGAACATCCGCCCCGCACCCCGGATACCCCTGCCCGCACCCCGGACATCCCCCCCACCCCGGACAGCCCCCCCCTCGCTGCTCATCCCCCGTCCCCTCACCACCTCCTCTCCTCCGTCTCCCCGCCTCCCATCCCCTCCCTCGTCGTACCGCCTTTGGCTCCAGCTCCCCTTCACTGCCTCTCCTATCCCTCGCTGCACCGCCTTCGGCTCCCCTCCCTTCCAAGTTTATAGCGCAATCAGGTATGACATGGGATTTCACTTACATTATTATTTTATCAATGTTTCATAAACAAATTATTAGTATTTATTTTAAATATAGTTGATTTGAAAAATGAAAAAGTAATAATTATTGTGTAAATGTTTGTTATACAGATATTATTATGGATTAGAGTTGGATTGATCTTCCAAATCGAACGTCTAGAGAATATTTCAATGGAATTATACAGTTTATTGACTTCACCAGAGGATTTTAAAGTGACTATATTAGTTTTCCATGTAGAAAATGTGCTAACAGATATCAATTCACACGAGATAATGTGAGGGAGCACCTATTATTTAATGGATTTCTGAAAAATTATAAGAGTTGGACTCATCATGGAGAATAATATGTTCGTTGTCAAAATACAGATGCAGCTCAGATGGATGTTGATGTAAGGATTAATGATTCAATGCATGAAATTATTACTTAAATGGTACGTGGGTTTGATCCTGAAGGCATTGACATCCAGGATATTGAGACCGGTGAGATAAATTTTCGATCTGGTGCAGATCGTGATTTGAGGAGGTTTTATGAAGCACTTGATGATACAAAAATAGAATTATATTCTAGACGTACTTCTTACAATAAACTGTCGTTTATCGTGGATTTTTTGCATTTGAAGACTTTGAATAATTGGTCAGACACATCATTGGATATGCTTTTGGTGTTATTGAAAAAATTTCTTCCTGTCGACGCTAAGATTCCTGAGTCGTATTACTATGCTCGTAAGTTAATAGAGAACTTAGGTTTTACATATGATACCATAGATGCATGTGAAAACAACAGTATGTTGTTTAGAAAGGAAACTACCAATTTGGATATTTGTACGGTTTGTGGTTCTTCCAGGTGGAAAGAGAACATGGGAAATAAGACTCATCAAAGTCAGATTGCGATATAGGGGAAACCGATTTCCGTAAAGAAAATGTGTTACTTTCCCCTTAAACCGAGGTTGAGAATATTTTTTTATGTCATCTAAAGTTTCTAATTTAATGATATGACATGCAGAAAGAGTTCATGAATGTGATATGTTAACCCACCCGACAGACTCTTATGCATGGAAGTATTTTGATAAGAGACATCCCAACTTTGCTAAAGATGTTCATAATGTCTGATTGGGATTGGCAGAAGATGGTTTTAATCCATTCAAGTATATGGTTGGTGCAAATCATAGCACATGGCCCCTGGTGTTGGTTCTATATAATCTTCCTCTGTGGCTTTGTATAAAGCAACAATTTATATTACTTTCCACTCTTATTGATGGACCTAAAAGTCCGGGGGATATGATTGATGTTTACCTTCAGCCATTGATTGATGAGTTGAATGAATTTTGGGGTGATGGTGTGATGACTTATGACTGCGAAACGAATGAAATGTTCAAACTGCATGATGCTTTATTGTGGACAATCAATGACTTCCCATCTTATGCAAATTTATCAGGCTGGATTACGAAAGGGGAATTTTCTTTCCCTTGTTTCAATAAAAGTAAAAAATATGTATGTATTAAACATTCCAAAAAATGTGCATATATGGGTTACATGAATTTTGTACCCCCTCAGAATAGGTTCAGAAAGGACAGAGTGTCATTTTATGGTTCTAGAGATTTCATCCCAACACCAAAGATCATGACAGGATTCGAAATGTTATCACAGATTGAGGAAGAAAACATCCACACAGTATTTGAAATTCAGGATTTGATGGCTCCTCTAGTACGTAATATCCGTGCTGCGGGTAGGCAGCGTAGTCACAATTGGAAAAAGAAAAGTATTTTTTATAGTCTTTCGTATTGGAAAACTAACATGCTGAGGCATAATTTGGATGTCATGCACATTGAAAAAAATGTTTTTGATAACATATTATGGACCATTTTAGGTTTCAGTGGAAAATCAAAGGACCATGTTAATGCATGCCATGATTTAGAAGAAATGGGTTTAAGGAAACAGTTGCATTTACAGTTAGCTAAGGGAAATCAGGCATATATTCCTGCTGCACAGTATACAATGACTACAAAGGAGAAAGTGACATTTCTTTCCATTTTGAACATTGTCAAGGTTCTTGATGGTTACTCTTCTAATATTTCAAAGTGTGTGAATCTGACGAGTAATACATTGAAAGTGTTGAAAAGTCATGACAATCACATACTACTTCAGCAGTTGATTCCAATGGAAATTTGTGATTGTTTATCCCCCAATGTTGTTCAGCCGTTGATTGAGATGAGTAATTTTTTTAGACAACTTTGTTTAAGAAATCAACAAATGAGTGATTTAAAATGTTTGTAGGACCAAATTGTACATACACTTTTTCACTTTGAGAAACTTTTCCCCACCTCATTTTTTGATGTTATGGTCCACTGGACAGTGCACCTAACTGATGATGTAATGGCTGCTGGTCCAGTTCAATTCAGGTGGATGTATCCTATTGAATGGTATTTGAGTACATTGAAAATATTTGTACGCAACTGAGCTCGTCCGGAGGTATCAATAGCCAATGGTTATTTGATGGAGGAGTGTACTACTTTTTGTGTAGAATATCTTATGGATTTTGAAACAAAATTAGATAATCCCTCTTGGATTCTTGATGGTCCAATTGGATAAGGAACCACATTTGATATGGAAAACATCGAGCGGATACAAGATCACCGATATATCTTGTTCAATACTCCATCAGTTGAACCATTAATGCAGTAAGTATCTTATCAATGTGCTTGTATAACTTTTACATGTTTTTTTGGCATAAGTTGATCATTTAAACATCGCATTATCATTTGTAGGAAACACATTAATGAGATAAAATAAGAGATTTATTGTGCGACTGAGTTACAAATTCAACAATCTCATTATGCGTCATTTCATGAATGGTTCAAGGATAATGTATGTATAAATTAGTTCTCATTATGAGTGAAGTATTATAATAATTTATTTCTACATATATCAGCATTGAATTTTATAAATTATGTAGGTTCCTAAGCTGAGGAAGTTAGGGGACCCCACACTAACTGAAGTATTTATCCAACTGGCTGAGGGTCCATCTATAACGGCTAGTCCTTATAAAGCTATTGATGCTAATGGTTTTCGATTTCACATTAAGGATGTTGATGACAAATGAGCAACACAAAACAGTGGCATCAGTTTTCCATTTGTCGATTCTGGTTATTACTATGGTCAATTGATAGACATCATTGAAGTTGTATACACACACGGTTTGAAGTACATATTGTTATATTGTAATTTGGTGGATCTAGTGCGTGGATGTAAAGTCGATCAATATCAGTTTTCATTGGTGAATTTTAACTATATGTTATACAGAAATAATGAATGATTTGAGAATGAACCATTCATTTTGACGTCACAAGCAGAAAAAGTATTCTTCTTTACTTTGCCTTCAGATCCAAGTTGGCAAGTTGTTGTCAAAATGTCTCGGGGAGGAGTGTTTTTATTTGAAGAAGATGAACCCGAGACTATTCTGTTTGTTTACCAACAGCTTGATCAACATACCGTACTTCAACGTGAAGAAGATATTTATTGGCTCAGAGCGGCTGTTGAAGGAGAAACGGTCAATTTTCATGCTTAATGAAAGGTATAATTGTTTTCCTGCTATTCAGTATTGAATATCCTAGGATATCATAAATTATCTAACCATTTTATAAATCCCTGTATGTTTTAATCCTCCATTTTGGAAGTTTATTCAGTCATACATATTTAGTGTGATTTTACTCTTGGTTTATTGATGTTATTGTCGGTGTATCTTCCCTTTGAGGTATTCTTCATCTGGTTCATGTGCTGCTTTAATTTTTATTAATTCTATCTGAAATTTGGCTATGCATGGACTGGTTTTGTACATAATTTTTATATCTGTTTTGTTAACTTTCTGATTTTTTAAAATTCATTCACAACTAATTATGCAATACATTTTTTGTTTTATTAACAATCGTACACGTTTGATTTTTTAAGAATAATCCAATTTATCTTTTAGATACATTGGATAGTCCCCTTACTAATGTTTTCTATGACTGCAGGCATGTCTGGGGAAGAGGCAGCAGATCCACATCATCCATCTGAGGCATCTATGACTCAGGGTCAAGGTATGTTTGAATGTCATTGTCTCTATTTTTTATGTAATTGATAAACATATATATATATATATATATATAACATCTTCCAAATTATATATAAAATATCAATAGGATCAGACTCGATTTCTTCTTCCTCTCACAAGAGAGTCCCCGGTTGTGGAATTTTATCATGGAATTCCGACACGACGATTGATGTTTCATTTGATAGGGTATTTCATCCTGTGGGACTGAATGCCCCTGAATTTATTCATCAGCTAGTTCATATCATACATGACCCACATCGATTTCCATTGACCACGCGTGACTGGTCTTCTATCCCTCAAGACACATTAGATCATCTTTGGAGGGAGGTTCAGGCAAGAAGACCATTTTACTTTATTCTCTATGTATAAACAATACTAATATCTGTGATTTTTTTATTTATAGAAAAATTTGAAAGTATTCCCTAAAGAGTTTCGGCCCGTGTGTATGAGAAAATGACGTAAGATGTAGAAAGACTATAAAGGCAAAGTGAAGATGGACCACTGGGTACCAAATGTGGGTGCCCTAGACATTCTGGAAAAAGTCCCGAGAGGTGTCCTCCCGGCTCAGTGGCGTGACTTGGTTGTAGATTGGTCTACTGAGGGTGTTGCGGTTTTTATATTTATTTTGGTGTATATATATTTTCAAGAATGTGTGATTTGTTTGAAATTTGAATGAATTGAATGTAGGAGGTGTCAGCACGCCATTATGAGAATCGAGCGTTGCAGGGACCACCTCACAGGATCGGGACTCGTCAGGTGTCTCAGCTCCGAAAAGAGGTATTTATTATTCATTTTTTAATTTATTAATTAATATGGTTTTGTGTTTATATTCTATTCATATAAAATTGCGGGAGCAAGGTGCATCGACTGATAAAATGTCGGTGTGGATGAGGACTCATGATCACAATGATCCAGAGGCTATAACATTGATAGTAAGTGCTTATACTTACCAATACTTACATAAATTTGTATATTAACATATATATGTACATATATTTAAATATTTCACAGGCTCAATTTGATGTTGAGTTAGAACATCTGCCAGAGGACCAACGATAGCTTCCTATGCGAAGGAATGAGATCTTTCATCGCATTATTGGTTGGGATGGGCATGGATATAGTTTGACCTATGGAATAGAGATTCCTCGTTCTGTAGTGTCACGCACTATAGTTTTCGGTCATGTTTTTGCTCAGATGAAATAACAGTTGTCAGATTTCGAGGCATAGTTGTGCGCTTCCGAGGAGGCAAATACGGAATTGACCGCTGAGGTTAGAGCACTACCGGAATATTTGAGTCCAGGTGATGGTGCATGGGATCATACGACGCAGGTTTATACTATATTTATTTATTTAATTTAAATTATTTTTGTTATGAAAATATTCCTAATGTTTAATTTTTGTAGGCCCCTAGCCCACCGGATGGAGGTAGTAGTGATGACCATGCGTGACACATCGTATTCTTGAGGTGTGTTTTTGTTTTTACTGGTGGGGTTGTTATTGATGTATAAGTCGGATTTTTAGTGAGATTTTTTGTGATTTGGGGGTATCATGTTGGTCTGACGCAATGTTTGTATTATGAAATGTGATAATACCTTAGAAATTATTTTATAAATAAAGTACATTGGAGCCTTTGTTGCCAAGGTGTAGGGTTTAGTATTGGGCATTTTCCTTTTAAAATGATATATCCTTCTATGTTTTATTTTAAATTGAGTATTCTGGTACTATTCAACATTTAATGTATTGTTATCAAAAACTAGGGTTGAATCCGATTGATCCTATTTAGATCATACCCTACACCCCCACCCCGGACAACCCCTCCCACCCCCGTACAGCCCCACCCCCACCCCGGACACCCCCCACACCCCCGTATAACCCCCCAACCCGGACCGCACCCCTGCCCCCGTACAGCCCCCCCGCACCCCTCGGGACAGCCCCACCCACCCTGGACAGCCCCCACCCCGGACAGCCCCCCCACCCCCATACAGCCCCCACCCCTGACAGCCCCCCCGCACCCCCGTACAGCCCCCCAGACACCACCCCCACCCTCGTATACCCCCCCACAGCTGACAGCCCCCCCGCACCCCCCAGGACAGCCCCCCCCCCCCCTCGAACCCCATAGACATCCCCACCCACCTCGGACAGCCCCCCCCCCCCCCCCCACCCCCATACAGCCCCACACACCCCCGTACTGCCCCCCTGCACCCCCCGTACAGCCCCACCCACTCTGGACAACCCCCCCCCCCCCACCCCGGAGAGCACTCCCACCCCCGTACAACCCCCGCCACCCCGAACAGCCCCCCTGCACCCCCGTACAGCCCCCTGCACCCCCCCCGGACAGCCCCACCCACCATGGACAGCACCCCCACCCCAGACAACCCCCCCCCCCCCCCGCACCCCCTTAAGCCCACCCCACACCCCCGTAAAGCCCACCCCACCCCCTCGGATAACCCCACCCACCCCGGACAGCACCCCCACCCCCAAACAAGCCCCCTACCCCAGACAACCACCCCCCACCCCGTACCTCCCCCCCGCACCCCCTCGGACAGCCCCCCCCCCCCCCCCCGTGTGCTCTAAAAGGGTGCGTTGGGTGGTCAAAACCACCCGAACGACCTCATAATGCCACAAAATCAAGAGAAAACAACCGAGGAGTGAATTGTGAAATGTTCGGATAGACGACATGTCAATCGGAGGTGCCATTTGACCGCGGTGACCGGAAACACGTTTCCGGAGTTATAAAACACCAAAACGGCGTGTCACGATCAAATTCAGAGCAAACGCGCTCCAAATGACTTGAAACCGCACGAGAACGATAGAAATATTATTCGTGAGATGCAGGAGGAGAAGACACGTCCATCGGACTTGCGGTGCGCGTGGTACGACCGAATGTGTCATTTTCAGCAGTTCGGTGCGCTGGGTGGTCAAAACCACCCGAACGTCCTCGGAATGCCACAAAATCAGAGGAAAACAACCGAAAAGTAAATTTTGAAATGATTGGATAGACGAGATGTCAATCGGAGGTTCCTTTTTACCGCGGTGACCGAAAATGTGTTTCTGAAGTCATAAAACACCAAAACGGCATGTCACGGTCGAATTCAAGGAAAATGTGCTCTGAATGACTTGAAACTGCACGAGAACAATAGGAATATTATGCATGAGATGCAGGAGGAGACGAAACGTCCATCGGATGTGCGGTGCGCGCGGTACGACCGAATGTGTCGTTTTCAGTAGTTCGACGCGCTCTAAAAGGGCGCACTAGGTGGTCAAAACCACCCGAACGACCTCATAATACCACGAAATCATAGGAAAACAATTGCGGTGTGAATTGTGAAATGGTCGGACAGACAGCACATCAATCGGAGGTTCCGTTTGACCGTGGTGACCAGAAACACGGTTCCGGAGTCATAAAACTCAAAAACGGCGTGTCACGATCGAATTCAAAGAAAACATGTGCTGAATGACCTGAAACTGCATGAGAACTATAAAAATATTATGCGTGAGATTCAGGAGGAGATGAAACATCCATCGAGGGTGCGATGCGTGCGGTACGACTGAATGTGTCATTTTCAGCAGTTCGGTGCGCTCTAAAAGGGCGTGCTGGTTGGTCAAAACCACACGAAACACCTTGGAATGCCACAAAATCAGACGACAACAGCCAAGGAGTTAATTTTGAAATGGTCGGATAGACGGCGTGTCAATCGGAGGTTCTGTTTGACCGCGGTGATAGGAAACACGTTTCCGGAGTCATAAAACACCAAAACGGCGTGTCACGGTCGAATTCAGAGCAAACGTTCTCCGAATGACCTAAAACCGCACGAGAACGATATGAATATTATTAATGAGATGCATGAGGAGACAATACGTCCATCAGACGTGCGGTGCATGCGGTACAACCGAATGTGTCATTTTCAGCAGTTTGACGCGCTCTAAAAGGCCGCGTTGGGTGGTCAAAACCACCCGAATGACCTCAGAATGCCACAAAATCAGACCACAACAACTGCAGAGTGAATTGAAAAATGGTTGGATAGACGAAAAATCAATCGGAGGTGCCTGTTGACCACGGTGACTGGAAACACGTTTCCGGAGCCACAAAACACCAAAACGGCGTGTCACGATCGAATTCAGAGAAAACGTGCTTCTAATAACCTGAAACCTCTCGAGGATGATAGGAATATTATGAGTGAGATGAAAAAGGAGAAAGCACATCCATCAGACATGCGGTGCATGCGGTACGACCAAATGTGTTATTTTCAGCAGTTCGGCACGCTCTAAAAGGGCGCACTGGGTGGTCAAAACCACCCAAACGACCTCAGAATGCGACAAAATCAGAAGACAACAACCACGATGTAAATTGTGAAATTTTTGGACAGACAACACGTCAATCGGAGATTCTGTTTGACAGTAGTGACCAGAAAGGGGTTTCTGGAGTTATAAAACACCAAAACGGCGTGTCACGATTGAATTTAGAGCAAACGTGCTCCGAATGACCTGAAACTTCACGAGAATGATAACAATATTATTCATGAGATGTAGGAGGGGACGACACGTCCATCAGTTGTGCAGTGCGCACGGTACGACCGAATGTGTTGTTTTCAGCAGTTCGGCACGCTCTAAAAGGGCGCACTGGGTGGTCAAAACCACCCGAACGACCTCCGAATGCAACGAAATCATACGACAACAACCACAGAGTGAATTGTGAAATGGTTGGATAGAAGGAACGTCAATCGGAGGTTCAGTTTGACCGGGGTGACAGGAAATGCATTTCCAGAGTCATAAAACACCAAAACAGAATGTCACGGTCAAATTCAGAGAAAACATGCTCTGAATGACCTGAAACCGCACCAGAATGATAGGAATATTATGCCTGATATGTAGGTGGATATGGAACGTCCATCAGACGTGTGGTGCGTGCAGTACGACCAAATGTGTTGTTTTAAGCAGTTCGGCGTGCTTTAAAAGGGCGCACTGTGTGGTCAAAACCACTCGAACAACCTCAGAATGCCACGAAATCAGACGACAACAACCACAGAGTGAATTTTGAAATGGCCGGATAGACGACATGTCAATTGGAGGTGCCGTTTGACTACGGTGACCGAAAACACGTTTCCGGAGTCATAAAACACCAAAACGGCGTGTCACGGTCGAATTCAGAGAAAACGTGCTCCGAATGACCTGAATCCGCACGAGAACGATAGAAATATTATTCTTGAGATGCAGGTGAAGACAGAACGTCCATCGGACGTGCGGTGCGTGCAGTACGACCGAATGTGTTGTGTTCAGCAATTCGGCGCGCTCTAAAAGGACGCGCTGGGTGGTCAAAACCACCCGAATGACCTCGGAATGCCATGAAATCAAACAACAACAACCACTGCGTTCCTTTTGAAATGTTTAGACTGACATCACATCAATCGGAGATGTTGTTTGACCACGGTGACCAGAAACGTGTTTCCGGAGTCATAAAACCCCAAAACGGCGGGTCACTATTGAATTCAGAGAAAACATGCTCCGCATGACCTGAAACTGTACGAGAACGATAGGAATATTATTCATGAGATGCAGGAGGAGACGGCACGTCCATCGGACGTGCGGTGCGCGCGGTACGACCGAATGTTCCGTTTTTAGCAGTTCGGCGCGCTCTAAAAGGGCGCGCTGGGTGGTCAAAACCACCCGAACGACCTCAGAATTCCACGAAATCAGACGAAAACAACCACAGAGTGAATTGTGAAATGGTCGGATAGACAGGACTTCAATAAGAGGTTCCTTTTGACCGCAGTGACCGGAAATGCATTTCCAGAGTCATAAAACACCAAAACGGCGTGTCACGGTCGAATTCAGAGCAAACGTGATCTGAATGATCTGAAACCGCACAAGAACAATATTAATATTATGCGTGAGATGCAGGAGGAGACAAAACATCCATCGGACGTGTGGTGCACGTGGTACGACCAAATGTGTCGTTTTCAGCAGTTTGGCGCACTCTAAAGGGGCGCTCGGGGTGGTCAAAACTAGCCAAATGACCTCAGAATGGCACTAAATCAGAAGACAACAACCATGGAGTAAATTGTGAAATGGTTGGATAGACGACACTTCAATTGGAGGTGCCTTTTGACAGTGGTGACCGAAAATGCATTTACGGAGTCATAAAACACTAAAACGGTGTGTCACGGTCGAATTCAGAGCAAATGTGCTCCAAATTACCTGAAACTGCAAGAGAACGATAGAAATATTATTCATGAGATGTAGGAGGAGAGGGAATGTCCATAGGATATGCGGTGCGTGTGGTACTACCAAATGTGTCATTTTTAGCAGTTTGGCGTGCTCTAAAAGGGAACGATGGGTGGTCAAAACCACCCGAACCACCTTTGAATTCCACAAAATCATAGGAAAACAACTACAGAGTGAATTTTGAAATGTTTGAATAGACGACACGTCAATTGGAGCTTCCGTTTGACTGCGGTGACCGGAAACGCGTTTCTGGAGTCATAAAACACCAAAACGGCGTGTCACGGTCAAATTCAGAGCAAACGTTCCCCGAATGACATGAAACCACACGAGAACGATAAGAATATTATGCGTGATATTCAGTAGGAGATGGCATGTCCATCGGATGTGCGAAGCGCGGTACGACCGAATGTGTCATTTTTAGCAGTTCGGCGGACCCTAAAATGGCACGCTGGGTGGTCAAAACCACCCGAACGACCTCAAAATGCCACGATATTAGAAACAAAAACAACTGTGGAGTGAATTTTGAAATGTTCGGATAGACGGCACATCAATCAGAGGTTCCGTTTGACCGCGGTGACCGGAAAAGCGTTTCCGGAGTCATAAAACACCAAAATGGCGTGTCACTGTCGAATTCAGAGAAAACGTGCTCCGAATGACCTGAAACCACATGAGAACAATAGAAATATTATGCGTGAGATGCAAGAGGAGACGACACTTCCATCGAACATGCGGTGTGTGCGGTATGACCAAATGTGTAGTTTTCAATAGCTCGGCGTGCTCTAAAAAGGAACACTGGGTGGTCAAAACCACCCGAACGACCTCGGAATTCCATAAAATCAGATGAAAACAATTGCAGAGTGAATTTTGAAATGGTCGGAGAGACGGAACGTCAATTGGAGGTTTCGTTTGACCACGGTGACCGGAAACGCGTTTCCGGAGTCATAAAACACCAAAATGGTCTCTCACGATTGAATTCAGATAAAATGTGCTCGAAATGACTTGAAACCGCACGATAACAATAGGAATATTATTTGTGAGATGCAGGAGGAGACGTCATGTCCATCGGACGTGCGGTGCGCGCGGTACGACCAAATGTGTCATTTTCTGTAGTTTGACGCACTCTAAAATGGCTCGCTGGGTGGTCAAAACCACCCAAACAACCTTAGAATGTGACAAAATCAGACGAAAAAAACCTAGGAGTGAATTGTGAAATGGTCTGATAGACTGAACATTAATTGGAGGTTTTGTTTGACCGCGGTGACCGAAAATGCATTTCTGGAGTCAAAAAACACCAAAACGGCGTGTCACAGTCGAATTCAGAGAAAACTTGATCTAAATGACCTGAAACCGCACAAGAACGATAGTAATATTATGCGTGAAAAGAAGGAGGAGACAAAACTTTCATTGGATGTGCGGTGTTCGCGGTACGACCGAATGTGTCGTTTTTAGCAGTTCGGCGCGCTCTAAAAGGGCGCACTGGGTGGTCAAAACCACTCGAATGACCTCAGAATTCCACGAAATCAGGCGACAACAACCGCGGAGTGAATTGTGAAATGTTTAGATAGAAGGAATGTCAATCAGAGGCTCCGTTTTACTGTGGTGATTGGAAACGCGCTTCCAGAGTCATAAAACACCAAAACGGCGTGTCACGGTCAAATTCAGAGCAAACGTGATCCGAATGACCTGAAACAACAGGAGAAGGATAGTAATATTATGCGTGATATGTAGGAGGAGACAACACATCCATTGGATGTACGGTGCACGTAGAAAACATTCATTTTAAGACAAACAGAAAGCACTTTCCTTAAACTAAAGCAAAGACTTCCAAAATAAGAAAAACAAATTAAAAAATGATAACATTTCTTAAATTGTTGGTATTAAATTATTAGAGCGCTCATGAGATTTCAAATTTCATTTTATTATATGTATATAATAACTAAATAAAGATGTCAAATTTACGTTTGTTTTGATTAGTTTTCTTTGTATCTTATTGTAGGTTTTTAAAGCTGATGGCTCTGGATCGTTGAAGCACGTCTATCATTTATTGTTTATGATGATCTTGATGTTTATTGTGTTTGGATTTGTTTTTCATTTTTTATGATTTATATGCTGTTTTTTATTTTGTATCAAGAATTTTTTTAAAAAAAAATTTTCAATGGAGCGACCGCCATTGGCGGTCGCTGTAGGCCGGAGTTTTGTCCATCTTCAGCGACCGCTATGGTCCATGTAGGCTGACAACATCGGGCCTAAAGCGACCACTATTGGTGGCTGCTGGGCTGTCTCTATAGGCTAATAGTGACCTCCAATGGCGGTCGCTATTGGTGGAATTTTTAGTAGTGGTAGTTGGTGCTGTAACCAGAAAATAACATGCTACTTTTTCCATTTACAGAATGAGAAATACCCTATCTTATAGGATATGAAAAAGATGGATCTAGAAATCATATATTCAGGGGAAACATCATACCTTTCCCAAATTATTGTGAAACCATCCATCCAAGAGAAGATTAATGAAGCGCAAAAGGATGATGTGGAGATACAAAATTGGATGAATGATGTATTGGAAGGTAAGATGCATGTCTTCCTTATCAACGTTGATGGTGTGATTCGGTTTGGAACACGGATTTGTGTGCCTTCATCACCCGAGATAAAGAAGGAGCTATTGAATAATGCACATAGCTCAAAATTCTCTATCCATCCTAGAAGTACTAAGATGTACTTTGATCTCCAAGAAAACTTCTGGTAGGATAACATGAAAAAGTAGATCGCAGAATATATCTCAAGGTTCTTGATATGTTAGCAAGTTAAGGAAGAGTGAAAAAAGTCTAATGGGATGATGTAGCCATTGCTTATACCCATGTGGAAATGGGAGAATGTTACTATAGACTTTTTCATGGGTCTCCCAAAGATAACAAAGGGAAATAATGTGATATGAGTTTTGTTTGACTGACTCACCAAGACTGTCCATTTTATCACTATTCGGGAAGACCTCTCGCTTGAAAAACTTGCAAAGATATATGTGAAGGAAGTGGTGAGACTGCATGGTGTTCCACTCTCGATTGTCTCTAATCATTATCTAAGGTTCAAATCTAAATTCTATAGGATCCTTCAATATGCTCTGAGTACTAAATTAAATTTCAGCACGACCTATCACCCCAAAAACAATGGCCAATATGAAAGGACTATTCAGATGCTTGAAGATATGCTAAGAGATTTCTCCCAAGAATTCAATGGTGGATGGGATCAACATCTCCCATTGGTTGTGTTCTCATAAAACAATATCTTCCACTAAAGTATTCATATGGATACATTTGAATCTCTGTATGCAAAGCGATATAGAAATCCAACCTATTGGGATGAAGTTGGAGAAAGAAAGATACTTGGACCAGATCTTGTGCAAGAGATGACAGAGAAGGTTCAAGTCATCTAGAAACACATCAAACCTACATAGAGTCGGAAAAGGAGCTATGATAACAACCCTCGAAGGGACTTGGAGTTCAACATTGGAGATAAAGTCTTCCTTCGAATATCACTATGGAAGAAAGTCATGTGGTTTGGAAAGAAAGGGAAGCTAAGCCCAAAGTACATTGTCCCCTTTGATATCCTTGAACTCAAAGGGGTTGTGTCTTATCAGCTTGAAATTCCATAGAATATGGCTCAAGTTCATGATTTGTTTCACATATCACTCTCAATAAAGTACATATCTGATCCCTCACATGTAATAAATCAGAGGTGGTACAACAGGAAGATGGTCTCTCTTATGAGGTGAATCCAGTAAAGATTCTGGACTAGAGAGATAAGGTTCTACACAATATGACAACCCACCTTGTCAAATTTTTGTGGAGGAACCATAAGTTTGAATAAGCTACTTGGGAGCCGGAGGAGGCTATGATGGAGAAGTACCCTCACCAGTTTGTGTAAAGAGAAATTTCGAGGGTGAAATTTCATAAGGAGGGAAGAATTTAACGACCCAATGTTTTTCAATGAAATTTAACTTCTTATAAATACGTCATAAAATAAAATGAAAACACAAAATAATGAACTACAAAGTGCTAAGTTTCCATTAAACATAAGTTTTTCACTACTGTGTTCGAAATTTCGAAAATCTAACATACACGACTACAATAAATATGTTATTTGGAGTCTAATATTAAAAACCTAATTTTTGGTGAGTAGTAACCTACCCTTATTAATAGTAGCATACCCTTATGAATAGTGATATACCCTAATGAATTGTAACCTTACCTATGATAATATATAAATAATATTCAAGTTGAAAGTATGATATTCCTATATTTTAGAATAAGTAAATGACTATTTTAAAACTGCTTTTTGATAATAAATTATGATTTTAATTAAATATTTCAATAATAATATTTATAAAATTATTTTTGAAAAATGGACTTCGTTTTTGGATTCTACACGTCAAAAAATGGTTAGGGGGAATTTTTTGGATTTTTCTAAAATACTTCAATTTTCAGGTGAATAGTAAAAATATTGTTTTTTACATAACCGGTGTATTTTAAATTATATCATTCATGATGTAATGATGACATAAACTTTATAGAACTTGAGATTTGGAAAAATTATATTTAATTTCATAAATGTTTCCTTAAAATACAAAAAAAAAATAAATCTCCAAACATAAAAAGAACTTTCCAAAGCCTAAAGTCAAAAGGCGATTCCTTAAAGTATCTTTTTCTTTTTCTTTCACTTTCCTTTTAATAAATTAATGAATTAGAATTATAAATATGATTTAAATTATAAAATGAATTATATTATATTAATATGTGATTTATGATTTAAAAAAACTACTATTACATGTTTAACATTTGGAATATTATTTTACGTAACATTTTATTCTAAAAACACCTCCCTCCTCATGTATAAATAATCCCTCTCTCTTCCCTTGACAAACTACACCTATCAAGATTCAAAAATTGTCTAAACTCTACCCAAGAATCTTCCTTAGAATCTTCCCTACGTCCAAGAGCTTTTGGTATCATCAAAAGACAAAGCCTAGGTCCCCTAAGGAGGATCTCAAGAGGAGGATTCAAGAGCTAATTTCCCTTCCTCTTTTCTTTAATTTCCTTTCTATTTCACGTTCTTATCTTATTCTATACCCACCTATCTTCATCCACATGATATTGAAACTCTAGTATCATATATATAATTTAATGTTATGATACTTATGGGATATTATACCATTAAGTTCCCTTCCCCACATCCTTTTATTTTATAAAAGAAAACATTGTTCGTGAGGTGTTAATCTATCAACTTCAAGAATGACATGTTTTCTTTTTCCATTTATACCTTAAAATATGGTCATGAAACCATGTTTATGGTTGAACTAGGATATTTTATATTTATTATTTCCTATTGGTTGTTCTGTAACTATCTTATGTATATATTTCTAAACAAATAATCAAAACAAGTTCGTTGTGGTCGAAAAAACGCCAAAATTAACCCAAACAATCATCATTTAATTCTTATCTAATGATTCATCCAAATGGTATATAATATAATTCATTATAAGATAATTTAAACTACTGTAATATCATTAATAACATGTAATATCAGTATTTTATGTTTACCCATGTTCTACCCAAACTTCAATTTATGAATACAAGTGAACCTCTCAAGAAAAACCATAAAACAAATATTCCCAAACATTGTTTTTAAACTCTATAACTCTACCAAAGAAACATAAAATAACTAGATGAAATAATAATGAATTATATTCATGAAAAAAGGTTCTTTAATTGTTAATTAATGAATCTAATGTGTTTATACAAGACATTAATGCGAAGGGAGCATTCGCATATAAGGTAAGTAGAAACTCTCGAACCCAATTTCATCCTTCGGGTTCTCCCTCTTTCAGTCCTTTTTTTGATATGGTTACTCCTTAAAAATAATTTTTTCTTCATTGTCTCTCTTTTTCTGGGATATACATGTTTTCAGTAGTGTCTATTTCAATCAAAATATTTTTCAAAAGAACTATTCTTTTAAGGACACACCCTTCACTTCTCATTCAAGGTTGACGGTTCTTGTAACATGTATGTTATTCCCTCATCTTTTTGGGAACCCAATGTTTATGAATGTGTTATTATGAGATGAAACCGATTACTTTTCATGGGTTAGTTATGTTCATTTTTTATATATGTTCACTATGGAAAGCAAGATAAATTATAATGATATGATGTGACGGGTGCACCTGGAATTATATAACACAATATAAATGTTTCAATGTGACGAGTGCGCCTGGAATTATATAGAACTCTAATGCATTGGGTAAAGTGATGAATCTCATGATTTATTATGAAATTACGTGTGAACAAGATTCTAGTTTTTCTCACAAGTATTTTTGGTAGTTAACCACAAATACATGATGTTTAATTTTTATGCATTTCCACACTTCAAGTCTCTTATTAATGCTTCCTCTCATGTTCATAATCTTTTGCCTATGTAAGGATAATTCTCACCCCATGATATATTGTTTTTATATATCCTCTTACTAGGATTTTAGATCACCCCTTTTGAGGTATATCCTCATGTGACTAAAAGTACTAAGGAGAGGTCAAGTTCCAATAAGAAGCTAGAGAAGAAATAATTAGATAAATGTTTATGCTTGATGTTGTAATTGTTATGTATGGTCCTAGTTTTCCCAAGACACTAAACCTTGGGATCATATATGTGTAATACTATTATGATTTTTATAATTAAAATGATGTAATAGTAATTTAAGAAAAAGATGGGTCTCTATAAAATTCGCCCCTAGGATAGTTCTCTAATATCTCAGTAGGCCCATTGGATTTCAAGCCCCATGTCATCCCTCCTGATCCAAGTCCCCCCTTCAGACTATGGTTTACTCCTTATATCATCACTTGCATCTAAGTAATTCTAGAACACCCTGATAACAATTAACTTATAGATATTAATAAACATTGTGACAACATAATGTCATCACCACATGAAATTAAAATTCAAGGCTAGATTTGTCCTTGTTGTATGGAATTAAACTGCATAGTATTTGTTTAAGCCTAAAGTTGTCTCTGAGGTTGATTTTTCTATTCTTGGGTGGGGATATGGATTCCTCTTAATCCCTTGTTTCTCACAGCAAGCATAGCTCACATTATCTTAGGGATATTAGTGATATATCCACCATGAAATAATGGGAAATAATCTAGGAATTTGGTCCAAGAAGCACAACCCTAAAAGTCATGTCACGGTTCCCTTCCCCATAAATAAGCCCACATCCTGGCCATACGCCACTAAACTACAGGGTACCCTATATATGGGATGAAATAATCACCCTCAATATGGGACATATATACATAATGGATACCTTATTCATTGAGTAAATCATAGACTGGATGTATATAATATATTTGGATACACTCCTTCCATACCACAAAATCTATTCTCATAGTAATCATGAATCCCCACAATCATCTATGGCCATCGTATATGGAAGACCAGTGTCCTATAGACACCTTTTTCTGCCTACACACATCATGTTCTAGTGGCTCTGCATATGTCTCCTACAAAACAACCATCAATCAAAGAGAAATTCATCCCTAGGAGAGTCCTCTCCTATCTCAGTACACCCAATGGCTTCCAATCCTCGTAACATCCTTCCTGATTCAAGGGCCCTCAATGTCATGATTTACATTTTCTTTCATAACCAAATCCTAGATATATTAGAACACGCTAGCCCTATTCATCTCTGGTATCTCTTTAGGGTTATGAATAGTGAATACACCCCATCCATATGTGTGAGGTTGATCCGCATATTAGAAGGAAAATCTCCCCCACTTATTTCTAGGTTTCTAGAAGTGGTTTAGCTAAAAGAAATGTCCCTTTTCATGTTTAGGAGCACCCCTTATAAATGTTGTGTGTCATTTTCAGAAAGGTTCCAATCACCACAATCCTTCAGAGCCATCAGAGATGGAAGAATTGTATCCTACAAACACCTTTATCTAACAATGCACATCATGCCTCAAAGGCTCTACATATATCGCCTTCAAAATAACTATCAATAAAAATCAAATTCTTCCTCAGGAGAGTCCTTTTTAGTTTTTGTATGCTAAGAGGACATCCAATTCCCATCTCAACCCCCGTATTTGGAAAACCCATCTGGATAACGGGTCACACATCCTACCTTTTCAAATTACCTGACATGAAAAAGGTTTCTAATTGAACTAACCATTCACCAACTCTCCCTCACACAAGTAATAATCATGTTGGAATAGTTTCACGCTGAAATCCATTAAGAATGTCTATAATACTTTTGGACATTATTACTCAGACAAGACACCCATTGTGGCTACCAACATCAAAATAAATTCAAAGTGTTGCGAATCCTCTAGGACATCAGAAATGGAAGGCCAATGTCCTATAGAAATGCCTGTTTGACTATGTACATAATGACCCTATGGATATGCATATGTCACCTACAAAACGGTCATCAATCAAGGTAAAATGTGTCTACATGAGAGTCCTCTCCTACCTTCTTAGAACTAAAACTGTTCCATAGCCTCATACATGCCCAAAACTCACAAATAAAAGTTCAAGAAACCCCCCCCCCCATTAATGTTTGAAAGTTATTATGGAATTCCTGGTTGATTAATTATGAATTGAGGCCCCTAACCCATCAATATTGGCCATAATTGTTCGACCTAAAACATTAGAAATAATTCTTATTGGTAGGACTATAAATTGCAAGAAAAAAGGTGAAATACTCATCATAGTGAAAAACTGCAAATGGAACCCCAGGATAAAAGTAAAATATCACCTCATTTACACCTACACCATGTACAGTTTCGAAAAGGAAAAATAGTTTTCAATAATTCAAAGGAGATGAAAATCTTGTTTGGTCGAAAACCCACAAAGTGCGGCCTAACCAAAAGACAAGTTATACCCGCTAATCCCGTATCAAACATGATTAAGAAAAAATTAGTATGATAATGGAAAAGATGAAAAAGGTCATGAGGTCATCCATATGACCTCAGCAAGAGTCTAACTATGCTCACCGAGTCCCTTGGATTAGGAAAAAATTAGAGCATTATTTGATCATTCATGTTGGGACTGTTTCTACATCGGAAAAACCTCCTCTTCGTCCTAATTGGAGCCCATTCTGATGGGGGAATTTGTAGGGTCCCAAAAATTCAGTAATGGTTAGGAAAACACTCCCATACGATTGATAAAGAAGTTGTTTTCATGTTTGATTTTAAATTTGAGAAGAAATTTGAAGAAATCAAATTTTGAAAAAGAATACGACCTAACCGTGTACCATCACCGGGAAAGGTTAAAGGAAGGCCTAAATCGTGAACCCCCCGATATAAGGACGGACTACAATGTACTATCCCTCAAAGTATTGTCCAGAGAACAAAACCTTTCAAGGTGAATTTCCACCCATGAACTGAAGCTGCTACGAACTGTTTTCACTGGAGAGAATCTGACAGAGGTACGCCCTGCACACCATCTCTGAAAACAATGTGGTTTTCATATGAGGAGAAGTCGGCTACATCCCCCACCTCAAAAAATCATGGTTGAAAAAGTCATACACGTGCCATATTTATTCCATGTTATTCCATTAGAAGTTCCACATGAAACACATATACAACTTCCCAAACATTCTACAAAATAACCACCATGGGAACTCAAAATGGGAAAGAAGATAGGGAGATAGATCTGGGATGAGAGAAAAGGGGATAAAGTACATTGAGGGTGTAGGAGGAATTTCTCCCTCACCCAAAGAAGTTCATAGGAGTCCATCCAACATCCATATTTTTTCACAGATTACATCCCACGAACCATATGTAGTTCGTAAACTCCATCCCAAAAACAATATACAGGTGTCACATCATCAAAATTATTCCTATGAACTGCACTCAAGAGACCTTTTTCATCCAACCAGTAAACCAATAATAAAAAGTGTATAATAAAAATGGGTCACAGATACATCATGTGTGGAAGAAAGTACAAGAAAATATCCTCTACGCACCATCCAATGTGGGAATCTCCTACGTGACCAACCTTATGTGGATAGATCATATGTGGCCAGCCTTATGAGGACAACCCTATGCGGAAAAATTTTCACACCCACCAGTCTATTCCAAGATGGATTCACCACTGCACCCCCACTAAGGATCAATGTTGGGCTATGGTCCAGGCCATATGGGCTGGTCCCTTCACTACCTTCACTCACCCCCATGAAAAATGGACTGTCGAACCATGAACTTTTCGGGCCAAGTTGATGAAATTTTCCATTGCTCCCTTATAACTCACAAAAATATGTCCCTTAAATACCATGAGAAGAGACATTCCTCATGAACCTCCCAAAAAACACTATCACCTTCCTCTTATGGCAGGTTGACCGAAAACTCCATGGACAATCACAGCCTGAATGTTTCTTAAATTCTCAATCACATCCTTTCCATCCATCAAACTCTTTGTCTCTGGTGATTCAACATCCTCATAAACCTCCATGTCCATCAGAAGAAGAAGGCCAGTTTTTTGAGGACACCTATACTTGACTAGGCACGTCATGCCCTGGTGGCTCTACATATGTTTCCCACAAAAATGGCCATCAACCAAATACAAATTCATTGTCATGGGAGTCATTTCCTACCTCTGTACACCTCAATGGATTACATTACCCATATCATTTCACCGGATTCGAGAATCCATAAAGCCACAGTTTACAATTTACTTCCCTCTCATGTTTGAGGCATGTCAGAACATAACAACCTGATTATCCAACAACTAATTATGGATTCGATATCAAACAGTCCAAACTATATGACCCCAAACTATGAGTTGTCTTCCTGACCACATGACGTTAAACTATATGGTATTATTCCATGAAACATGACATTAAACTATGATGTCATATTCTATGATATAAGACGTTAAACTATAGTATACTGGGTTATTTTGGATCATCATAAACATCAATAGCCATAATAAATGGGCAGTCTGTGTCCTGAGAACACCTCGGCTTGACTATGCACATCATGCCCCAGTGGCTCTACATATGTTGCCCACAAAAATGTCATGTCAATAAGAGAGAAATTCATCTTCAGAAGAGGACTCTCCTAAATTTGTATTCCTTAATGGCTTCTATGCCTCATATCATTTCTCCTGATCTGAAATCCTCTATAATCATGGTTTACACATTCCATCCCTCTCATGTTCAAGGAACGCCAGAATATCCTGACCTAATTTCCTCCAATTAATCATGGTTAATATAAAAGTGGTCTTCATCGTATGAACCTAAACTGGGAGACCCAAAATAGTTCTATACAAATGACGTTAAACTTTATGGTGCTCATACCTACAACACGACATTAAGCTATGATGCCATCATCCAAGCTATATGACTTTAAACTATTGTATATCCCATATGGAAATCAAGGGGGCACTCCCACTAAGGTAAGTCCCCAATATTCCAAAGGCCAAGCTACATGACCTTTAATATCATCCCATGTTAAAAGTTGCATCATTCCACGACCTCACCCATGGTCACTCGGACCTCATCCATTGTAGGCCCGCCCTCTCCCTTCAGTAGGGGAAGAAGTGTGTGGTTGGTTGGACCTATCACATCCTATTGTTTCTTACACCGAGCATGAATCATGTGGGCATAGAGATTTGTGACAGGTAAAACATACACACAATTCTGAACTATGAGAACTACGATTCATAGTCAAGCCAGGATATGTAGAATGCTTACTTGAAGGCCTATGATAAAAAGGGCAGGCCTTCCAAAAGGGTTCCACCCAACAATGTTCCTCATAAATGGGCAGCTTCCATGCTTAATCCCCATCTCTTCTGAACTACAATAACAATGATTCCTTGTCAAACCAATATATAGAGGATTCCTGATTGAACGCCAGAGCTCAAAAGGGGCTTCCTTCCAAAAGGGGTCCACCCGACCATGTTCTTCCCATATGGGTAGCTTCTATGCACAATCCCCATCTCTTTCGAACTATGAGAACACTTATTCCTAGTTAAGCCAGGGCACATAAGATGCCTATAAGAAGGGATGATATCAAAAGGGGATCCCTTCAAAAAGGGTTCCACCCAACCCTGTTCCTCTCAAATGGGTAGCTAGCATGCGTAAGCCCCAACAATCCCGAACTACGTGGGCTCTGATTACTTTTATGATGATACATAGGAATCCCATATTATGGGTCCGATCCCAATGTCAAACCACTTTCTGTCCCCTAGATAATGATAAACTACAGTGAGCCTTATTTTAGGGTTTAAGTCAGAATTGCCCCCATAGAATCAAATCCATGTTTTCCTATGAAGATCCTACAAACTAGGAGTGGCCCGTGGAAAAACTCTTCGGGAATGAACCAAGGATTCATGAACATAAGAACAATAATTAAATCTATTTTAGAGTCCTAGAACAGGTAATAATTCCCCCACCCCAAAGGGTGTGGTGATCCCGACTTCTCATCCTCTCTACCAATGGAGTTCTTATGTTTCTTTGGCCAAATAATCATCCAACTAGCACCTGCCTTTGGAATGCAGGTCCATGAATCTTGGATACTGGGGTTGTTGAATATTTCTGGCTCCATTAATAAAACCACTAAAGACCATCTGCGGATTTTATATCCTAAGAGGACCAATTTCACAAGTACTTGACCCAATGCAATCACCCACTAGGACCATTTGACTGTGGCACCTCCTTTGTAACATAAAAGGGCTACACTACCCAGTCCCCACGGGATTATTCCAATCCTCCTTTAATGGATAATGACATAAAAAAGGTCGAAACAAAATAAATGGTGAACATGATGTGAGACTATCTCGACAATAAGAAATGTATGAGGATCCTCATTAGACCATTTTTTTCATCACCCCCAAACGCATCACCTCAAAGTAGAAACATGAATGATCTCCAATCCCCTTTATTTCTTGGAATAATAAAATCTATTTTTGATTTTTTGGAAAGTATTTGAATGAGGAATTTGAGGATTCCATGGATAAAAAAATCAACTGTGGAGTTCCCATAGAGGATGTTGAGTGTGAAAGGCTTCCCAAGGGCCTTTTTGATGACATTTAAGACTGTATTGTCTCACAAGTTGATTATTTACATGAAAAAATGGAACATGTACTATTATATTTTTCACATTACTCTATAGTTTTTGTGTATATTTCATTCATGTTTTATTAAAATATATGGTCCAATATGGACATGAATATTCACAACCATTCAGGTAAATAATCTTTCCCTAGAGTTAGAGACAAAAATGTTGTGGCCACGATCGAAGTTAAGAAAAAATCTAGAGGTGAGTATCTATAATAATTTTATAGAGATGACCCTATGAACCCTTTGTCAAAAAATAAAGATTAGAATGTTAGTCATTATCTCTGTAGGTGTGGCCCATGAAATATGGGAAATGGGTAAAAACATTTTACACATTACCCAATATTTGATGACTCTTGGAGAGTTTCTCATTATGGTTTGTTTTTAATATTATTAGTTTATTATATTTGGTTGTTAAATAATCTATGAATTCTGAAATTATAGTCCCTTGTTTCATTTTAACTCTTTTAATAAAAAGACCAATGGCCTGGTTTCAAGGACCATTGTTTCCGCCATTTTTGGATTATTAATTGTTAATTAAATTATTTATATTAATTATATAATTGTTATAATTTAAATTAATTGATATTAATAATTAAAAAAATAAAATATTATTATTGATAATTACAATTAATTATTAATTGTATTAATTATTACTCATATTATTTTCTCATTATGGTCCTACAAGTTAGAACCAATAGAGTCAACAAATACACCCTTGGGCATGTAAGGACATGTCACCCCCTCTAAGGGTTGACCCACTTTATATATGACCAATTAAAAATTAATATTCCAAGGGCTATGTGGTATGAAAGCCATTTGTTCTAACCCAAAGGGTTCCTGCCTACATCATGAGATTGCATTAGCATATAGATAGGTCTTCACCCCATTCTACATCATCAATCATAAGTGTCCCTAAAATACCCCAAAGGGAGGATACCAGGGTTTGAAAGATGGTTAATATATATTATTAATCCTTAATATATTGTTGTTATGAATTATTAATTACATTAAATTTTAATTTTTTTTATTAACTGTTATTTATATTTAAATAGTTTAATTATATATAATAATTAAATATATTTTTATAGTTAATATGAATTATTAATAATATTTTATAATTATATTATTATTTAATACCATTAATTTATTATTATTAATATTATATTTTCATTTGAATGCAATGGAATGGGGGATGTTAGTCCAGCCGGTAAATTCTTAATGAGATGGCCAAAGGGGCTCTCCTGTAAATGAAAGTGTTGGGTGATGGTTTAAGTATGTAATATTTTTGAAATATTTTATTCAAAATAGTTCAAAAAAAAGCGAAATCTTTTTTAATATATATATATATATATATATAATAGTTAGTGAGGATTGCATCTACCAAACAACTCCTGCACCTAAGAACCCTACTTGGCCAATACTTTTCCCACCCCATATGGAATGAAAAACCCCAAATATATCTTTTTTATTTCATATTAAATGGATCAAAGTACACATGGAATTGAAATCCAAGTCATAGCCCAAAGGTCCATCTTTTCGTAGTGGTCATGTACTGCATCAATGTGTATCTAGGTCGGTAGCACTACATGCATCATCTGACCTGTGCAAGCATGACTGTGTTGCCATACCTGCATCACCTACTATGGGATGTCTCCAAAAGGGGGATTACAGGATTCAAACCCAAGTAATATATATATGGAGTCCACTACTGAGTAACAGTAAACCATTTATTGGGACATAAAGGTTATCGGGTTACAAGGTATAGGAAGGCTCTACACCATTCCTTTCTTGGACCCAACCTACAACTTATAAATAATCCCCACTCTCAAAATTCAAGCATGATAAAACTAAAACCAAAAAAATGTTCTCATCTATTGGGGTTTACCGCCTTACATGTTACCACTTAGATTCTTATAGTGGGATTATATATATATATATAATGAAAAAAATAATTTAGAAAAACTTTATATGCTCATCTGTAAAAGTTTCATCTTAACTAATTTAATGAAGAAGGGACATTTATAGAAATAACCTTCGTAATAAGTTTTTTGAAGAAGTAACTAACTATATTCACCCAAAATGAAAAGACATTTAAGAAGTCCATTTATAAGAATTTTCATTTTTAAATATTTTCTAAAGAGGGTGCCTCCTTGTTCAGCATCCACCCCTCACCAAAAAATTGTTCCTATATTGTTAAATAATATCCAAATTTCAATATATATGGGATTTTTTTTCATTTAATAGGAATATTTTCTTGTCTATTATAAGAAAAAAGATATAGGAAATAGAGGGAGAATAATATTTTTGAATTAAATAATTAAGGGAATGATGTGGGAGAAACTATCGGGTGATGAAAAATATTGTAGACATAGTGAAATTAAAGATAAAAATGATCCTGAAATGAGAAAGACTCGTAATGTAAAAAGTAGGTGAAGTATATAATTGGTTAATGTTTGATGAAAAATTATATCAAAATTTATTCTTGTTGAAAATAAATAATGATATGGGTTCATTTGACTCTCATATTCATGTTCTTGTTAGTTTATGTTATGTGAGGCCAATTTTGATTAATAACTCAACTAAACATCAATTTAAATCATATCTTGTCCAACTCACTATAATTATAATAATGTTTAAAGTTATTATTTATCCTATATAAATAGTGTATAATCTAAATTTCATTCCCTGATCAATGTGGTGTTTTCAGAGCAGAAACGCTTTAGGGTCGAGCCTCTAGTATAGAAAGTTCACATTTTTTATCACATGATGAGTGAGTGGTGTCTAGTAAAATATTTTTTGAATAAGTATATGAAATGTTATTCCCTATTTCCCTATAGAATCAAACGTAATAAAATTTATTATAAATGATGCGATGAATGATGTGTTTTTTAAATTTCATACCTATCTAAATGGAGTGAAAAAATGAAATCATTTTCCAAAGATCATTCAGCTTAAAATTTAATGATGATCACTAAATATAAACTAAATGATGATTTCGTTCTTAGTTAATCCAACTAATGAATCAAAATATGTTTTATAAGAAAATCCTATATTCCATGGAATGTTATAACCTCACATTATAATGAAAAATTAAGACATATATGTACAGAGAGAGAGATGGAGAGAGAAAGAGAGAGAGTGTGTAGGGGGATTATTCAAGGGATGAACTACTATAAGGCTTGAACCATCTTTATATATCACTAAAAAAATTAAAGAGACTCTAGAAATAAATGTTTTTCATAAATTAATGAATTATTATCAAATATAAAATATCTTATGTATAATTTTTTAATTTTTTTGTTATTTTATCCCAAGTCAT
The DNA here is from genome assembly GCA_963277665.1 of Viscum album. NCBI lineage: Eukaryota > Viridiplantae > Streptophyta > Magnoliopsida > Santalales > Viscaceae > Viscum > Viscum album. The sequence continues at coordinate 176,893,397 of OY728153.1, read as the reverse complement.
TTTTTGTTACTGACCCATTCACTAATTATTGAATCATTTTTTAATCCATGATGTGATCATTATATTATCGATAACTAACATGGAATATATTAAATTCACTTACACAACATTATCTTTAACATATGATTAAGGCATGCATGTCAAACAATTCAACATAAATTTTGCCAGACAATATAATATACCTGATTTAGAATAAATATATTTCAATCCCTCAAATATTTTAATGTCTCAAATTTTATGAATATTGAAAAAATTATAAAATCATATCTTATATTTGAAAAAAAACTATTATATAAACTCTATTTTCAATGATTATTTTGTATAAAAATAAATAATCATTGACATAACCTTATGTGTGACCATCTATGAAACTGAAAAAATCACTTTTCATTCAACTAAGAATGAACATAAAATTATTTATTATGGTAAGGGTACCTTATATCAAATTAATCATATAGGAAGAGAAGACACATCTAGAATTAAGATAAGCCCACTACATGATAGTAGAATACCGAACCACCACCCAATTGGCCCAATCATTAAAATTGATATATAAATGATATATAAAATTTAATCATTAGAAGGTAGAATATTGTAGGTATCAAGTAATACTTAATAATTAACTATAAAAAATAAATTGGTCATCCTAAAAAACTATTTTACAATAAAAACTCAGTTATTTAATTATAGTAGTATTATAGAAAATTAAAAAATTCAAATTCACAAAAAAACTGAAACTAGTACCATAAAATGAGTGACAAATGGGGAAACACCATAATATTTTCCATAATAGAATCATATATTAATAATAATTAAAATTATACAAGATACATAACAATTAAGAAGAAATAAATATGTGATAGAACAAACATATTATAAGAACTAAGAGAAGTATGGTAATGATTTTAGATATTTGAATGAAGTGTACATATAAGTGTTAATGTGAATATTGAAAGGGAAAGGTAACCATTGGTATATGAACATTGATAATCTGACTATTATAATAATAAATTCCTTATATGACTGTTTTAATAGTAATGTGACCCTTATAATTTCATGTTTCTAATCAAAATACATAAAAACATTCGGCGATACATAATTATTACTATTAAAATCAATTAAACTATATTCATATGGTTAAACTTTATTTTTAAACCTTTTGGCACTAAAAAGGTGATTTTGAAATGTATCAGTGTTTTTTTATAAAGATACGTTAAATTTAAATTAATTGCATCAAAATTTTCTAATGTTCAATTTTTTATAATTTCTCGTGACATTCAAATTTTTGGGAAAATAGGGAAATAAATTATGAATATATAGAATGTATTATATATTGAAAATGATTTAAAAATGATATAACAAATACTATAAATAATTTACTAACAAAAAATGTTTATTTATTAAAATAATTACTTTTAAACTAATAAAATTAATATTCCAAAACTATAAAAAAGTTTATAAAGTATAAAGTACATTTCACATTTTTAAAAATGATTCATTATAAATAAATATGTTTTCCGTTCCCAAGATAATATATTTTATAGGTATTTGGTTTATAAATTTTTAAAAGTCAAATATCATACCCTAGAAGTAAAATACTATAGTTCAAAACCATGTTAAGACTAATGATTTTCAATTTACCAACAACAACATTCTAATAAAATGTTTGAAAATTAATAACCCCGTCATTTATTATATATACCAATGAATCCTATCATTAATATTTACTCTAAAACTAATGATCATAGTTTTACTCACTTTTTATCATTCAAAAATATTTTGGAAGATATTTATGTTTTTAATAGTTTCAAACTGAATGATGTGTAATAAAACAACACTGTGTTGTAGTGGCGATGCAGAATCCATGATTGATAAACACAAGTGTTTTTCATAATTGTGAGGAATCTATTTTACTAATCCTATCCTGATTACATTCATAAGTTAAAATCCATTATTTATTGATTAAAATTTTATCTTTATTCAAAGAAAAATTTCAATGTAATTCACCACACTAGTTATATTGAGTTAGATGTATTACATTTCACACTCATCAATGGATAGAATCAGGATTATCCTATTAAATGAGAATGAGTTACATTTATTAGTTTGGTGTGAGGATCATGTTTGTTTGACACTTATAGTGATCATCAGTGTCATGAAAAACATTCTTTAACATTCTTATTCCTGAGATTTTTTATCCCTCTTGAAAGGTGCTAGTGCCCCATTGGGAATTTGGGTATCCTCCAACTATAAACCAAGATCTAGTGACTGGTTTCTCCCAATAGGTATCAAGAGTAGATCAATTGTAAATTATGATATTTTTCATGAATTATCTTAAGATAAATAAAGATGGTTGCTGTTGTACATGAGTTCTTGTTACTATGTTTCACTCTGTTATTAAATTACATTTTCTTTCCCCATTCTTAAGGATAGATCATATAAGGTTTGGGTTAGATTCCACTCTCTAGGTTTATAATATGATCCAAAAAACCAATAGTGGTATCCTTTTTACCTCTTAAAGGACTAAATGTGTTTAACCTATGATTTTCAAAAAAAAAACATTCCCAATCCCCATGACATAATTCTCCCTATATTGTTGTCAGGGTAACTCAAAATACTCAGATTACCATTACCATGATGTAGATCATGTATTTTTGGTTCTTCATAGGAAAATATCCAAAAACCTTGAATTTCACAATTTATCAAGGTTTCCCCTTTTCCTCTCAGTGTTCATAGGTGATGTTTTATTTTCCATTACAAATATGAACTATATTAAAGTAATCACCAAGTTAGCTTTACTAAAGAGGATCTAGTTTAATGGTAAATAATTTTTCCCTTATATATATATATGACATTTGTATAGTTGGTTAGTTTTACCCTAATTTTGGTATATCCCTTTACATAAGGGTAAACTAAAAAAATCTAAAAGATATTTTTTTGATAAAAGTTTTTATTATTTATTAATTTTTTATAAATGATAATTGTTAAAATTTATAAAAATAGGATATTTATTAATTATAAAGTGTTTATAATTAATTAAATAAATATTTAAGAAACATCTAGATATTACTTAAAATATAATTTCAACACTTAATAACCATTTACCATTTTATATGTAATGCCTAATGATCTTTAAATAATCTTTTTACTTAGGCATCAGAAGGGTAATTTTTAAAATGTCAATAAATTATGTAAATAAGTCCAAAACACAAAATATATTATATTTATATTTATGAGTTGTTAAAAATTAACAAAATTTTAATTAATTAAATAAATATGGGGCTAAATGAAATTATTATTTATGCATCCAATAAATGTTTTTATTTTTCATTTCTTAAAAGGATTAAATAATTTAACATATATGATATTTAAATAATGGAAAATGATTACATAATATAAATTGAATTATAAATTTTTTATAATACATGAAATATGATATATGAATTACATCTAATAAAAAATATGAAACATTTCATTTTGAAATTAATATAATGTGTTCATTTTCTGAATTATAAAATGTATATAATATTTATCTAATTTCTAAAGTGTTCATTGTTGGATTTTATTTATTAATTTATGATTAATGGCTATCTCGGGTATGAATGTTTGAGTTTTTAATTTATTAATGGTTTATTCCCTACATAATTTAAATTTATCAACTGTTTACATGTGATGGTTTATTCTTTAATTTAATAATTAAATTGTTTCTATGAGATAGAGGCTTTCATTTCATTCTATGTATAACTCCATAAAATTTTATATCCATATACTTTGACCCCATTTTTTTTATGTTATGAGATTAAGAATAATTTTTGAATATAGGTTTTTCATATTTGGTATTTTAGATATCAGGTATTATATTGTTTATTGAGTATGTTCTCTGTAAGGAAAAGGAATTGTAGTTAAAATACCCACCTACATTGAGGCTTATGAATTCTCAAGGAAAGGTGAAGGGGTTGGGTATTTTTAACTTTAGGAATACTCATGTATATTTTTTCAATATCCTATAACTCTATGAATTTACATGATATATTCAATTACAACATTTATATGATTCATTCAGATATGTATGGAATTAATTAACATCTAAATCTATGTGAGTAACACAATCACATGGGTTTTGTAAATATTTTCACATTAGTGTGGTGTGAACATATTAATTGCATTGTTATAATAGTGATTCAAAAACTAAATCACTGGAAGAATGAATACACAAATTAATAGGACATCAAATGATAAAGATTACATAAGATGCACTAGTAATTAATTTAATATGTATATTTTGTATATTAAAATGGTGAGACTTTAAAACCCCTTAAAATACTATGTGAGAGATTCCTACTAAAATAGATTTTTTAGGACATCAATCATTCAATTGAGTAGGTTCTACTAAATATGGGTGTGTATGATTTTTTTTGTATATAGAAAGAATGTAATAGTTAATAAAGTGTCATAATTGGGTAGGTTCTACCAAATCAGGGTACCTCTGGATTAAATTTAGTTATTATATTCTTAGAATTGGATTTTGGGTACACTTTTTTAATAAAACCTAAGAGTTGGGGTACCAAATAAATATAGTTGTGTGAATCTATAATGATGAATTTGTATGAAGAGTTATCCACCCACTAAATGGGTATTAACAAAATAAATGAAAATTATGTTCATGTTTATCATTTTAGTGGGATCAATTTCATCAAAAATATTTAATGAGAATATATCAAACAAGATAGTCACCCACCAATATGTATTTTTTCAGATTAATGAATAATTATTAAAAATAATTTCAAGATCCCTTAAAGATATGACCAGTAAAATAGTAAAATATAGTTATCTAGGTTTGAGGATTGATCTGACTGAGAAAAATTTAGAGTATCTAAATGTAAATATTATAGAATCAATTCCAACAACTCTAACTCTAGGATATTAGATACTATATGTGCATCAAAAAAATTCCTCATACACATAAACACAGATATATGAGTGCATTGATAAAGTGTTAAGTAGATCTTCACCACGGTACCATGGAAAGAGTTTTTCCATGATATAATGACTCTTAAGGTCTAATTCTGCCTATTTTACTACTTCTAGAGTTGAAGAATAGTTATTATGCTCCCACAATAAACATGAATTTGATTTCTGTATCATGTTTAGACAAAAAAGGATTTTCATTAACTATTAAGAATAAAATTTATTCTATATAGAATTTGTAATAAAATGAATGGTTTAAAAATTATATATATAGATAATATTGTTTGTAAAAGTATGAATAAGATGGAAAAAGTTGATTCTAACCCCACCTATCAATGATGTTTTTCCATGGGGAATATAATTGAGAAAAATATTCAAAGACAACATATTGATGGATTGTTGGACTCAATCAAATATTAATCATTTAATAAATACATATCTTGTTTTTTGGGAAAAGGGACCAAAATCACCTTTTAGTAGAATTGGTAAAAGGGAGAGTGGATTGTTTGATCTAATATATCGAAATCTATATGTACCAATGACTATAAAATAAAGTGGTGGTTTCAGATTCTTTGTTAAATTTACTAATGGGTTAAGTCAGTATAATTGCGTGTTTATGATGAAAAACAAGTATGAAACTTTTAAAATTTTACATAGTATTAGAAGGATGTACATAATAAATAGGGAAATTGAATAATGAATTTCTAATCAGATCGAGGTGTCGATTAGTTGATCTTGGAATTCATAGTTCATTTGAAATATTGTGGAATAGTTCCAAAAATCACACCTCCTAAAATAGTTTATTGGTATGGTGTGTGTTAAAGATGGTATTTTACCCTGTTGGACATGGTTTGATTAATGTTTGATCTTTTCAATTTCTCTATTTCAGTTTGGGGTTATCCTCTACAGAATGTTTTATTATTACTAAACCATATTCCATCTAAATAATTCATAAAGACACCATATTTGATATTTATTGGGAAACATACAATTATAAATTTTATGAGTATTTGGGGTTATGAAGAAGTCGTACGATGATTATCTTCTTAAATGGTATTCCCCAAGTCCAAAAATTATAATAGGTTTGTAATGCTAAAATAACTAAGGGATATTATTTTTATAACCCTTCTGAGCGAAAATTGTTTCTGGATCAAGAGGTTGTTTTACTTAATATAAAACACATAGATTAAGTATTCAGTAGGTGGGAAATTTGAAATTATTGAATTTTAAGACCAATAAATAGGAAGTGTTCCAAAAATGGAGTTTGAGATTATTATGAAAAGGGTTATGGAAAAAGAACTGAATCATGTTACACTATAATACTAATGATCTAGTATGATTCATCAAGAACCTAAGAGATATTTATTTGAAATAAATAATGAAAATGATGAAACATTAATAAGGGATGAAAATTCTTCATACTGAGAGGCTATTGATAGTTTTGATTCTAAGAAATGGTTAATAACAATGGAATCAGAGATGGACTACATATACAGTAACCATGTTTGAAACATAGTGGAAGCACCCGAAGGGGTGATACCCATAGAGAGTAAGTGGGGGTTTTTTTGGAAACCAACCTGAGTGTATATCATCTAATTACAAATCTTGCATACTGGAAAAGGGTTCTAATAAAATTTATATTATTGTCTATAAAGAACCCTTTTCTCCTATAGTGATGATAAATCCCATTTATAATTTTCCGTCCATAATAGTTCATTACGGTTATGACATATATCAAATTGATGTCTAAGATTATTTCCTTATTGACAATTTATCTAAGGACAAGTATATAATACATCTACATGCTTTTGAAGTGTCGTATTAGTCATCTAAGGTATATATATTGCAAGTGTATATTTTTGAATAGAAATAAGCGTCTAAGAGTATGAATAGTTAGTTTAATGATAAAATCAAAGAGTTATATTTTATAAAAAAAAATTATTCTAATATATGTTATTAAATAAGTGTGATTATAGTTTCATTTTTTATATTGTATGTAAGAGTCATATATATTATTAGAAATAATTTCTTAACACTTGACTTTATAAATATGTGGTTGGGTAAATGATTCACAATTAAATAAATGTGTAATGTAACCTACATACTAGGTATGAATATCTCTAGATATAGACCTCATAGGATATTTGAAATAATTCTGAACAAATATATTTATAATGTTATAAATCAATTTGACACAAAGAAATACAAATGGGGGTCCTAAGTATTATTCCATGGAATAAATTTTAAGAGATTGAGGATCATTCTAAAGTGTTATAAAGGATGTATATGATTATTTTTAGTCATTTCATACGATCTAATCATTTATTCTAGGTTATGGACTTAACTCGATTTCTCTTACGTTGTTATCATAATATGTGAATAATAGTTCAATCCTAGCGAGATTCACTTATTTACTGTGAATAAAATTCTTAAGTATTTTATAATGACTAAGGATATGTTCCTGCCCTTTAGGGGAGAGGATGAGAAATGTGTAAAATGATATATAAATTCTAGTTTCTAATCTGATAGAACTAATATGAAATATGAATTTGGATTCATGGTTTTATAAAATGGCGAGTCTATCAATTATAAGTGTTCCAAACATGATACCATTATAGAAATGAAAATAGAGATAGAGTAATTCTTTTTATCATAAGTTATAAAGGAACTTATTTAGATTAACAAGATCATCACTAAACATGGATTAGTTCTTATAATAAAGGGAAAAATTGAGTAATATCATGAAAAATGTGTTTTTTTCAAAGGATAAGGGGACCCAATGTTACCAAATGAAAGAACACATCATACAAAAATACTATCTTTTTTGATAGATCATTGATATGGGAAATGATAAGATAATTTGGGTTGATATAGAGGAGAATTTGATAGACCCATTAAAAAACCATTCTAAAGAAAAAATATGAGGTTCATTTAGAGTCTATAGGTATTATACACATTTTATATTGTTTATAATGTTTATAAAAATATCAAGATATTATAATATGTGAAATCTACATTTACCATTCATTCTCATGTGCTAAAATCTATTTTATATGTACGGTCGAATGATGAAATACTCTCCATGCAATACACATATCTTTCCTTAATTGATGATCATAATAGAGTGTTATGGGGTTTTAAGGTATGATTAGGGTACCTTGAATAGATTCATACACTCATTATAAAGTATTTCATAATTGATATGAATAATGGACTCATTATGTAATAAGTAGAGACTTATTACATGAACTGAACATCCAAAGTATGTGTCGTGGAATTTCATACAGTCACAAATATTCTTAGGGGTGTATTATTATATTCAACACTTCTTAACTGAGCATGGAAAGATACCTAGAATATGACCTCCAAAAAAATCCTTGTCATGACAGCTCTTGGATCATGAAAGTTTGGTTCATGAGGAAATGGTATTGATAATGAGACAAAAACAACATATTTCTGATATTGAATTAATGATAAATATTGGATAATCATGTCTACTATTCTCCTGTAGTATGGTACATTCACTATCAATCATGATGTTGTGGGAGTAATGGATGAAATTCACTTCAAGTCTCTTCTTACAGGCATGAACCCTCACATACAAGTAGGATACCTGAGGGCCATGCAGATCACATTGATTCCATCCATAGTGTGGTTTTAACCAATGATAATTCACTCTTAGTTTCATTTTAAGAAGAAAATTAGATTTTTTAGTTTTTAAATCCTCCTAACCCCTCTTGCACAGTAGGCTTTGAATGGTTTCTTGAATCCATCTATGTCTCCATCTAGGAGCTGATTAAGATTAATTTCATGGATGTGGTGCTATATTTCATTCATAGTACATTTATACATCATGTGGAAAGCACAGATTCCCTTGTTCTTATTCCAAAAATTAAAGACAGTAATTCTTGGAAACAATATATACCAATAATCTTATCTAACTTCCCATATAATGGTTTTGGGAATTGTTATTAATAGTGGATTGTCCAAACACCTTCACTTATAGATCTCTGATAAACATCATGGTTATGTCATGGGTATATCAATCCAAGGTACTATCGGTTTGGCTCAAGAGATAATCAACGACTTAAAAAAAGGGTGCTTGGATCCCATATATCCATCAAGTTGGAAATGGATAAGTCCTATGATTGGATAGAGCGGGCCTTCATCTTGAAGGAAGTATCTTTCATGGGTTTCTCTAATAGGATATTTGATATCTTTTTCATGTGATTTTGATATCTGTGGCTATCCATTTTATTCATGGAAATAACTATCATTTCTGAAATATATTCAGGGGTTAAAGAGACCCTATATCTCCAAGCATTCTCATCTTGACATAGTATACTCTCAATAAATATATCAACATGAGACTCTATAAGGGAAGTATCATAAAGTTTCTATGCTGGCCTCATTTTCATGGAATATCCCACCCCATGATTATGGATGGCATAATATATTTTTTCAATGGATGAAATAATTATATGTGTTGTGTTAACAAGGTCATCAATGTGTACTGTAAATGGAGTACACATTCCATAAATCGGGATTGCAGTAATGTATTTATTTTGAATCAGTGTCCATAAAAGAGGGAGATAACTTTAAAATCTAGTCTGGGTATTGATTGGGGGAGATTTCCCAGTGAATATCTGGGTGCACTGATCTCCTCAAGTAGATTTTTTATTCCACATTTTGATATGGTCATTGATAGAATTATCAATCGTATCACTAATTGGAAGAGCCACTTCCTATATTTTGAAGGAAGAATTAAAAAAAGCTAACAAAATCTTAATCTCCATTACCATACACATATTTTCACCTCTCAAAGTTCTGATGTCCTTCATATTGGGAATTGAAACCATAATGGCCATGTTCTAATGGGATTCTCACTATATGGGTTGATATCACTAGGTTTCATCATAAATATTTCCTTTCCTGGATAGGGAAGATGGAATCAACTTTTCGAGAATCTCTAGAATGATTCCTACCATGTATGACAAATTATCATGTGAAGTCATTGAGGGATGAAAATTATTGGAACGGTTCATTGGTAATAAGTGTGGGATAGATCTGAGGTTATAGATGGGAAGAATTTATACTTCATGGAACATGAACCACCATCAAATTCTATTTCTCAAGATCCATGCATACTGGATAATCTTACAAGGTGATATTAAATTATAGAATCATAATTAGGTTGATAAAAAGCATAGTTTTCTATGGTTTCCAACCATAGATATGTCCATCTGGAAGGCCATCAGATACCCAAACCTCACTCAATCCATCTTGGATAATTATCTTTTTGGTATCTTATATCATATTGTTCTTTCCTCGTGTCATGAGAAATATTTTTTTACTGATTCTTAATTGTGTTTTTTCTCTATAGAATACTATTGTATGGTGTAAAAAATTCCTATTGATCTAGATAGATGTGGTGAGTGGTATTGGTACAAGGATATATCCTCCAAGTTTACTTTCCTAGTATGGAATATTAGGAATCATGAATTATCTACTGATTAGAATGTCAAGAGTACTGGTATTCAACTTGTGTCCAGGTGAAACTGCAATAGTGAACCTCGTGAAGAAACCACATGACACATATTATTTGAAGGCCAATGGGTGAAAATTGTGAGGAACTCATTTGATAGTTTTACCGTTGTGGATTACCTAGAGCTTACATGGATGAAATTCCTCAATTTTATGTTTTTTGGTGTGGGAAATAAAAAATACAAGAAAAATTATAGAGTTAATATTTTTTAGTACTGTTTTTTTATATATGGAAGGCATAGAATATAGCATGTATTGAGTGGATAACTTTCTTGAGTATAGACATTGTCTTCAGAACCAAGAGCCTGGAGATTGGCCTAGTTCAACTATTCTAGAATTGGAATAAAGCCCCTCTCTTAGATCCCCCCTGGCCAATGGGATACACCTTCCTAATACCCTCTTCTATTCCCTTAGAAGATGGGTATGCTGTAACCCTCACAAAAATTTGATCCATATCAATACAAGTGGATCATGTAGTATGGGAGTCATGTAGGGTGGTAGTATATTGTGCAACTAGGGAGGCTCTATCATTATAGCTTTCACATCTTTATTTTTGTATTGTGACTCTCTCCAAGATGAATCCAATGCCACATTAACCATCCTCGATCTATGTAGTAAGGGAAACATCATGATTTCTACCAAAGAAACATACTCCCCAACAGTTCATAAATCCTCACATAGGGACAACCCAATCCCACAGATCATATCCTACCAAATATATAAGTACAAGAGCTTTATAAATAATGGAATGGAAATCAATCACAAATATTGTGAGGGGAAAAATAAGCTGATTAAATTTATTCCAAGGTCCCATATAATGAATGATTTATTTATTTTATAGTTTTGGATCACTTCCCTAAGAAAGTTAAAACACTATTAAAGGGGATTCCCTCAATCTCCACAACATTTGACCCCCATAACCCTTTGTTTCATTCCCAGTTTTTCAGTTTTGGGATTAGGTTCAAATTTTTATTAAAATTATAATCTGGCATGAGAGGTATTAATGATCTATGTAGTTAATTTTCATTCTTCCAAAATATACATAGCAAGACATGATTTTCCCTAACATTTTATTCATTTACAATTATAAATTCCTTCAAATTACTTTAAATTCCCATTTTCAATGATTTTATATTTTATTATTATAAATAGAGGATTTTACTATTAATAAGATACATTCATTCCCCCTTATTATACCACCCTTATAATACATAATATTTAAATTAACATCATTCTTGATGGTATCCTTCAATTATTTAATTTCTCTCCAATCATTTCGTTCATCAAATAATTCTTAATAATACTGATATATAATTAATGTGTTCATTTTTATTACACCTTCATCAGGGATACTTTCCATTTTAATTCAGATATCATATAACTCCTACTATACTAATAGATATTCACCAAGATATACATGAAATTTAACTAAATTGAGAATAATTGACAATCTGTATACCCATCACATAAACAGGGATAAGTATTGATTACTAGGATTTATATAGGTAAGTGGTTTCTTCTGGGACTTTTATATGTTAATTTAGCCAAATTTATTTATATAATACATGCATTGGAATTTTAATCAGGTCGGTGGGGACTAAAATTTTATATCTCCTTGATGAATTAGTTTGTGTCATTATAAAAACTAGTTTGGGTATATGTTATATGTCTTTTCCATCTAAATATGATGTCTGGGAATAATTACTTTGTGATTATTTAAGATGTTCATTATTATGCATTCCTTAACTATTAAATCAATTATTTTAACCCATGTGATTATTTGTTTCTATTGTTGTATTATCCATGGAAATATTCTTTGATCATGTTATCAATTATATGTCATTAACTGATTATTCCTACTATTTTTTTCATTATATATTCAATTATATCTTCCATAGTATTCTAACCCTTACTATGACTTGGATAACACCCTAGTATTATTTTCTCCTTTTCCCTAGGAAACCAGGATGAGTAGTTTGAATGATCTGAGGAAAATATAAAAGGAATAATAAATTTTTATGGTGATTTTATAATGTGTTCTAAGGATATTGTTTATGCCTAGTGTCATAATATGATAAAACTACTAGATCATGTGTAATGTATCCTATCATATTTTGTAATTATATAATAATGTAACCATTGGTTTAGGGATACTAGAGTAGGGGGATTCCAGTTGGAATTAGAGAAAGTTTAGTAAAAACCATGTAAACTAGATTTATAAGATCATTTTTACAAAACACTAATATTTAACAACCCTAGGGTATTTTTTATATTTATATTGGACACTTTACTTATATAATAATTTTATTAAATGATTAAATATTTATAGCTTTATGCGTAATTTAACTCTACAACATTATTGAGAAGTGTCACATTATGGAAGGAAGGAAAAACATGTTGACACCATTAATAAATATTGGGATTTACCAATATAATAATCTAATGAGTATTATGTAATTATAAATTTGAATATTACAATATTAGGATAGTTAAATGATGTTATAAAAAATATTTATCGTATGAAATAATTTATTGATCTATAATATGGTGTACTGTTGATGGATCTCTTTATTCGACACCAACATCTATCCTTTAATGAAAACAAAAATATATTAGTAGGTTAATAATGGATAATGTCTCTTTACAAGATATTACAAGATTTAAAAATAGTGAAAATGAGAAGGTTATTATAGAAGTATATCATATAATGTGAGATGTAGATCAATTGTTTTTATTGATTCAAGTCACCATGAAAGAGGAGGATATAGACACTGTGGAATATAAGTCTTTCAATGTGGTATTCATCAAAATTTACTTTCCTTATGAATAGTGCATTGATATTAAAAATAAATTCCTAAATTTAATGAAAAAGGAAGAGGAAAATTTTATCAAGTATGAGGCTATATTTTAATGGTTATTTAGACATGTTTTGGACTATTCACACTATCTAGAAACCAATATTAATCACATACTTGATAGAATAAATCCAGGACATGGAATGGAGTTTCTCCCATATACATTTTCTCCATATAAAGAGACACTGAAATGTATTATCAATACAGATAAATTATTCTCCTACTATTTATATTCAAATAATATCATGGTAAGAAGAAGAAAATTGAGTACCATGTAGATAAAAATTTGTTGAAGGATGAGAGAATAAGGGTATAATTATAAAAATTTAATAATTTAAGGAAGAAACAACTCGGGGATTGATTTAAGGGAGTGATATTTTTTTATAATTATGTAGATAAAGGATATAAAGTGTATGGATTAAAAGTAAAAAATAATAGTTTCTAATAACCCATAATTCAATTATAAGAAGATATAAAAATATTCTAACCAATTTATTATGAATTATGGTATTTTTCCTCAAAAGTGGCCAAAGTATAATTGATGGATTATATGATTATTATTGAATAATGTGATGTCCTAAAGGAATTTATTTTAGGTAAATTTTTATAATCATAAATTCAGATAATGAATTATTTCATTTTGGATCTACCCAGTCTCTTATTTCATATATGTTTTCCAATAAAAATGAATCATCACCTGAAATGAAAAATAATATAGTTTTCAATCAGAACACATACTTAAAAAATCATTATAATGATGATATATTAGAAATTTTATATTAATATGCATAGAGTTTCCTTGGTTTCCATACAAAATCTATACTTATGGTTAAAATTGAAATAATATTTGGTATGGATTAGTTAAAAAATTATAATGAGAAAAAGTACACATAATATTTGAAAGATGCATTGAATATAATTATTTCATATGAGAGAATTAATTATCTAAGTATTATTTGGATCCACCCCCAGTAGATCACCTTAATGTAATTTTGGGATAAGAATAATGGAAGGTGAAATTTGTGGATAGGGTGGATATCCAAATAGTGGAGGATGAATAATTTGTGAATGAATATGCTGATTTATTTCTTGAGGAATTACATAAAAATACGCATAAATGTGAAGTTGTATTTCCTATTGAACTCAGACCTAATGAAAAACCCACAACTATGCTTCCTTAAGAATGGACCGAGTAGAAATGATGTAGTTAAATAATAAAATACATGATTTTATTATTGAGGATTTAAAGAACTTAGTTTCTAGCCATAGAGAGAACCTATTCTATTTAAAAAAAATATAGATGGGTTTAGGAGGTTATGTATCAATAATAGAGATATTAATTCCATAATTTATCAAGTTTAACTACCAATGCCATAAGATTAGGAATCAACTCATATTTCCCATAATTAATCATGAACATTGACTTTTTTCCAATAATGAATCAAGCACCTCAAATTTTTTCATATAACAGATCATGTACATCAACTTGTTTCCCATAAATATCTCATGAGATATACCACTTTACTTAATACATTAGAGGTAGACATAAGTCCCACCCATCAAATAATAAAAACCATAAATATGTGTTCTATAAGACCATAAAACATTCAATATATCTGAACCCAAGAAAATAAATAGGTTTCATAAACATTTTATCATAGCATATCCCATGGAAAAGAAATGGATTTCATAAAAATTTCTTCTTTTCATCATAAAAGATACCATTCGGTGAAATAATAATGATGGTATCCATGAATTATATTCCTATTAAAGTATAATTAACATCAAATGATGTAATCTTATATGAAAAATTATTTTGAAATATCAATTGGAATAATTCTTAAGGTAAATAAATTTTCTATTTTAAAATAATTTACTGAAAACAAAATACACACTTTTATGTAAAGACATTTTACCTGAAACTAAAATTGTCAACATGTAAATTAAGATTCAAAAAATTGATGCATTATGATGGTGGGAAAATATTCTCAATCTATATTAGTTAAAAAACATTCCTTCAGTATTTTATCGATAAATTCACAAAGATCCATATTTAGAAAATGAAAAAAAGATGAATTTCAACACATTGTGTAAAAAAAATAAAACATTGGTAAAAATTATTTTAACCAATTGTAGTTGAATAATAAAAAAATTCAATTTTTTTTATAAAACACGAAAATTGAAGATATGTATTCCCCTATAAAAATTAAAAAATAATCAATCCCTAAAGATGATGAGATAGTTAAATAAACCCTTACCAATTTAATTAAATTTGAATCATAATATCCATGGAAAAGAAATTTAGTAGAAACTTTATATACCATAATTTTTAGGATAATAATCATAAAAGAGAATTATGGGAATTATATACACCACACAAAATAAATATGTTTTGTATATGACATGTGCCCCACCAAAATAAAAGTGAGACAAAATCCCTAACCAAGAGTATGAATCATAATGTATGTTCCTTATCATTTGGAATTATAAAATTAGGTCAATTATTTAATTAATAAAAATATTTTTCAAGATTTTTTATTTCTCTTATCTCATTAAGTACTATTTTTTAAAAATTACTAAATCATTTATGTTCACATCGTATGTTTTAGCGATATGACAATAATGAGTCCAAAATGACTTTGGTTTTCTGAATATGGTAAAATATGTCAATGTTATATCATATCCAATGTAATAATAATTACATAATTATAATTTTTATAAATAAACAATACTTTTAAATATAACTATGAAATATTATTATGAAGAATGAACTATTTTAGAATCATATAAACGATAGGTCATACGTTCGCATGAGTAATGTTTTTGTTTTTCAACGATAATTATGAAAAGAAGATAAGTATTATTTTATTTTTCCATAATTATAATAATATCATATATATAATATTAATTCATTACATATAATTTTATATATCATCCACATGTTGTGATGAAAAGTGACTCACATTATTTCGTGGAGGTTGTAGTCAACACGTACGCACACAAGGCGCTATGATTTTTCAGTGCATGTAATTGTAATAACATAAATGATATATTGTATTTTTGGAATTATAAATATGTCATTAATATCAAATATAAATTTCAAATTATTTATTAAAACTAGTCTTTATAGATGATGATAGAAAATAAATAAAATCTTTTCATGGGGCGATAGTCCACCTTACACACCAATGATGAATTCTTCTCCCATTTGACGGATTTTGGATATGGATATAGGTTATTATTTTAACATAATAACATATAAATATATATATTATACTATTTTTGTTATTTAATCATGGTTTAATAAGATCTAATGGAGGAGTAAGAAGGAATAAAACTAAAATAAGTGGATTAAAATTATACCTCTTCTTTTGAAAACCAACTTTGGTTAACACCTTAAGACTTATAATATTTGTGTTATACCTAATATATGGTCTATAAAATATCATTATGGATTCAAGTAATGTATTTGGTTTTTGATTATCTAAAAAATTTGGTTTTTATTTTTGTAGGATTGAGATGAATACGTTTCCTTTATACGATAAGGGAGGGGAATCCTTGGAATTTCTCAAAATATTAAATTAATATATATTTATTTTCAATTAAAAAGGTCTACAAAGTTATTTATTTAAAATAAAATATTATTATGGGTATAAATCCTCTCATATAATAATAATAAGCTGGGTTTTGACTATTTATCTACCCTTTTTTTAGTTAAAACCCTCATTTGACCCCTTTTACTATAATCATGAAAACATGAATTTTTATTCATTGAGGGTCAATATATTTAATATAAAATTAAATAAGGCACATAAATGTAAAATCGTTGATATTTTCAACCCTATCCTAATAAAATGGTAAAATTTCAGATTTTTGGTATTTTATATCATTTAAGAAAATAATATTTACTTTAAAAAATACATAATGTCAATTTTAGAACAATTCATCACAATGATGTTTATAATATCAATACAAAATATAAATTTAATAACCCATAAATACCAAAAGAGTTTAATTTTAAATGAATAAATTTAAAGAAATAATATCAATGGTTATCTCATGCCTTTCATTTTGCATCCCAAAAATGAAATAACCCATACTTACCTCAAAATCAAAGATCATCTGAACCCTAATGTTTATAAATAACATTAAACTTATGTACAAAAAATGTAAAAACATTTTTTCTCATAGAATACTCCACGTTAAACCTAAAGATTACATATAACTATCCAAAATTATCATAATATTCCTTAACATTTTACCACTTAAAACCTCAAAAGGAGTATCTAAGACTCTAAGAATATGGTCAACCTCAAAATTATTTACCCATTATGGTATCTAAAACATTTAAAATAACATATTATACAAAAATCCTAATCTCTAATGTTTTTTAAACCCTACTCCAATAACAACTATAACAACTTCAAAGATGCACTTATTGATTGAGTACTAAAAAAATAAACTTTACATTTATAGATTTCACACTGATAAATGTGTCTTAATTTTTTTCCATAAAAAATTACATCATAAAAAATAAATATTAGATCAATTATAGACCCAATGAACTTTTAGGATTACTTTTTTTGAAAAATTAAAAAAACCATAAACAACTTTGGTTCAACAACAACTATTTTATAAATATTAAATTCATCTCCAAATATACCCATCGTTTTATACTTCATGTTATGTCTTAAAAATCTTACATAAAATCCATCACATATAAGACCATTCTAAACACAAATAATTAATCATTATTTTTCATATCCGAATATAAGGAATCATAAGAAAGTGTGGGATCATAAGCACAGTAAGTGTAACCATGAAAAATATAAATCGATATTAATATGAAAGAATAAGGTAATAATAAGTTTATAAGATAATTAAAATACCATAAAAATTTTATAATCAATCAATGAAATATCATGAACATGAGTTATGGAATAAAATAGTAACATTTCAAAACACATTAATAATAAGAATTGGATTTCATTATAACTCAGTCATGAATCGTAAGTTCATGTTATAAATGTTTTTGGTTCCATAATAAGTACATAAATCATTTCATACATCAGGGTTAACTACCAAGAATATAAAACCTAGAATTAACACCTATTTTCCATCACATATCATGCACATCGATGTGTTTCGCATAACGGATAAAACACATCAACTTGTTTCTCATGAATGATCAACCACATCTAATTGTTTCCCATAAAAATATCAAGAAGTATAATAATTTAACCTAGGAATTATAAGGGGACATAGTTCTCACCTAATAAATAATTAAAACCATAGAAATATTTTCTATTAGACCACAATATATTAAACATATCTGAACCCATTATAATAAATGGGTTTCATAAACATTTCATCATACCATAACCCATTAAAAATAAATGTGTTTTATTAAAATATATTTGTTTAATCACAAAAATAAATCATCCTAAGAAGAATAAGTATGATATCCTAGAATAATATTCCTAGTAAAGTATAATTGACAACAAAATATTGTATATTATATGGATAATTATTTTAAAATATCACTAGGAATAATTCTTAAGGAAAATAACTTCTCCATTTTAAAATCACTTCTCTTAAAAAAACCCACCCACTTTTAAATTAAAACATTTTATTTATTAATAAAAATAAAAAAATATAATGTAACATTGAATAAATTTAGGCTTTGTGATGTTGGGGGAAGTGTCTCATGCCGTATATGTGAGAAAACATTCATGCATACTTTTGTCAGAAAAGACATAATGAAACACGTTCTGAAAAAGAAAAAAAGATTCTATTTAACCCATTGTGTAAAAAAAATAAAAATTGGGTAAAAAATGTATTAACCAATTATAGGGGAAAAGTATAAAAGATTTGATTTTTTTAATAAATCATGGACATGGAAGAGAATTATTCCTCTATGTATAATTAATCATCTTGAATCACGAATAATAATGAGATACTAAAATAATCCCTTTCCACTTTGGTAACATTTAAACAATAATCACTATGAAATAAATAAATTTATAAAGATATGTATATACCATGAATTTAATGATAAGAATCATAAATTACAATAATGGGAATTATATTCACCATAGAAAAGAAACTTGTAGTTTATAAGGTATGTGTCCCAAAAAAATAAATGTGACACAAAAATCTATTTACTTGAGTCTGACTAGTCACATTCATCCTTTATCATCATGAATAATAAAAAAAGTTAATTATTTAAATTACTAAGAACAATTTTAAATTTTATTATTCATTTTATCTCACTAATTACATTTATATAAAAATTAAATAATCATTTATATTCACATTATACATTTTAGCGATATTTGGTTCATAATTCCAAATTGATTTTAGTAGGTTAACTATGGTCATAGAGGCCATTATTCTAGAATATCCAAAATAATAATATTGAAGTTACTATAATTTTTATACATGAATTATACTTTTAAATACAACTATGAAATTTGATTTTGAAAAATTAAGTACATTACAATCATGGAGACAGTAGGTTGTACGTACGCATGAGTAATGTTTCCATTTTAAACAATCATTATCAAAAGATGATAATTATTATGTAGAAACTAAATAATTATAACAATATCACATATATCATATCAATTCATTAAATGTAGTTATATATATCATATTTTTTTATCTGATGATAAGTGAATCACATTACTTCGAGGGGGTAGTACTTCATATGTACGCATGAAAGACATTATCATTTTTCTATGCATGGAATGGTAAGAAGTTAAATGTTATATTATCTATTTATAATGATAAAAATGTAATTGATATCATTTATAAAAATTAATTCCATCATTTAAATTAATCTTGAGAGACGATGATGGAAAAATAATTACATTGGTTCACGATGCAGTAGTCCTCCATACACATGAATGATGAACCCTTATCCCATTTTATTAATGTTAGTGATAGATATATGTAATTATTTTAAAATATTAACATATATTTATATGTATTATACTATTTTTATTATTTTATAATAGTTGAAGAATATTTGGGTGTGTAATAAGTAAGAAAACTAAAAAATATATATAAATTATACCTCTTCTTTGGAAAACCACCTTTGATTAAAACATTAATCCTTGTAAGGTTGTTATTGTGCATAAAAAATGAATATAGAATAAGGGTAAGGATTAACTAAATAGTTATTGGTTGTTATTTTCCAATTAGAAATGATTTTTAAGTGTGAAATGTTATGTATAATATATTCCCTTTTACAAGATAGGGGAGGGACACTCTTTGAATTTCTCAAATTTTATATTAATATAAATTAATTTTAAAATAAAAAATGATAAAAAGTGATTTAATTGAAAAACAATTTATGTATGGGTCCGAATTCCCTCATACAATAAAAAAATACATGTTTTGACTATATTTTTACTCTTAAATTTTGGTTATAAACCCATCTAACCCCTTTAACTCTTATAGGGACAACATGATTTTTTACTCTTTGAGGGAAAATATAGTTAATATAAATTTAAAAAAAGATAAATAAATGGAAAATGGTTGATATTTCAAACATTATAATAATCACTTGGTAGAATATTATATTTTTATGAATTTTATATCATTTAATAAAATACTATTTACTATATAATAACCATAATGTCAATTTTTGTAACTATTCATTACTTTGGATTTAATAATATCATGAAAACATTTAAAATTAAAACAAAATAATTAATTATATCTAAAAATTTTCATTTTAATATTTAATTTTTTGGATCACTTTATTTATCAAAAATTTTATTTTTTATAATATTTTTAATATCATTAATTTTATTTTTTTCCATAATAGAATAATTATTATATTGACATTGTGTAAGAATTTTGGGTAATAAATTATTTAAAAAAATTAAAAATAAATTTCCATTATTAAGACAAAATATTTATATTTTAAAATAATATTTATAGTTAATAATTTCTTCTAAATAAATCTGTGTTAAAAATATTTTAATTATTAAAAATAGGAGGGTGGCATGTTTTACTATTTTAAAAATAAAATACAATAAAAGTTATAATCTCATCCAAGTGGCCAAAATAGATTATATATTACTCCTTTATATTATTATTTATGATATATAATCATCCAATAAGATATATTCAAATGTTACAACAAATTTATAGTCCTTGTAATTTTATTTTTAACCCTAAATTACAAAATTTACCCTTTATTGTGCGAACACAAATTTCTAAATTTAATATTAATATTGTCATGAAAGTAAAATAATACTATTTAAAAAATATGGAATCAATGGTTCCAAATATTTAATACATTTTTTAAATTTTTATTAACATTTAATGCATAATTTAGTTTTAAATTGTACAGGAAAAATTCAATGAAAATGGATTTCTAGAAAATTTTCCCATTTTAAATATAAAATATGTTTATATTAAATTAAAGTAGGATATCCATTTAAAAAATAATAACTGAATTATTTTAAATAAAAATGTAACTAATGGAATTATAATTCTATACCAAAATATAATTTTACTTTTTAAATAATTTATTAGAAAAATACAGTTTTCAATAGAAATAAATATTTTGACTAATCATTGAAAAATCAATCTGCTCTAAAAATTAAAAAAAAGATATTTTGGGCATGGTGAATTAAAAATAACAAATTATTTTTTCAAATACATTTTATAAAACTACTTGAAATTAATATTACTATTTACTCACTCAAAAATAATAGAATCTTATTTATGAAGAAAATATAGTTTTGAAGAATAAAATGACTTTAATAAAAAATAAATAATTATTTCATCAAAATGAATAAATATATTTATATTGATTATAAAATTTATATTTATTTAATTAATTAGTTATACCTATTCATACCTTCCAATTTAACGGCTAGGTTATAAAGGCCACATTTAAAAATAATATTTTGGTATTCATTTAAGCTTGGTGTTGTGTATCGTGTACTATATTGAATCTAATCATTCCTTTTAAAAAACAAAGGGTATTATGGAACCCTTCTCAAGGATATATATTTTTTATGGTTATCATCAATTAATATTGAAAAAGGATGACATATATAAGGACTTCTTCCTTTTGAGGTATAAAAATAACGAGTTTACCACTTTGCACTTTGGATTAACTAATAAACCCATACTGTTTAGATATTTGAAGAAGAGTGTTTTCCATTATTATGCTCATAAATTTTTGGTGTCATTTTTTGATGATATCTTTATATAATCTAAAATATATAAAACATTTTAGATTCATTTATTAATTGTTCTTGAGACTCTCATATTAATGTTGTTAGGTAGAAAATTTATAATGTTTGAATTTTGGAATCGGAAGGTTTCTCTTCTTTTTATATTTTCTCCAAAAAAAGTATATAGATCAACAATTAAAAGATAAAGGTAGTTAAATAATTGTACATAACAAAATACACAATAGATATATATAATCTCCTTGGATTAGTAGGTTACTATCGATAATTTTTTTAAAAAGATTCTCAATTTCTAACTAGTAACCCAGTTACCATGTAAAGGGGTCAAATTCACTGGGTCAAATGAATGGGAAGGCTATTTTGGGGAACTAAATATGTTATTTTTTAATACAACAGTATTAAATTTACAATTTTATAAGGAATTAATTTTAATATATAGCGATTCATCAAGGAAAGGACTAGGGTATATTTGTAATGTCCCAACCTGGAATCCACAAAAAATGTTCCCCATGATTGTCATTCAAATGGACTCATGCACAACTAACCATATACCAAATAATTATGACTACTGGAGAGATTATAAAGGTGGTAAATTGGGGGTACTATACATTCTAGTTCAGGAAAATAAAATGGAGTTATAATAAATGAAAGTTTGGGTAAGATAATAATAAACAAATGAAAAATAAGATGAATATGCAATAAGAAAGTATGGAATAATACAACCAGGAATAGAAATTATATGACAAAAATACATATAGTTAGGCATAAAATAGATATATATATATATATAATAATGTTACTTTTGAAAATTAATAAAAACTAAAATACTCCATCATTGAGAGGTATCCCGGGTAAGTGCATGACTGCTAGTCCCAAGCTCTGACATCCAGTCCAAGTCCATGGGTGTACAAAAAGAAAAAGAATGACCCCAAAACCAAAACTAAAATAGTATGATTAATATATGGGTAAAAAATGGTGGCCCAAATAGGGAGTATGATATATTAAGTAGGTCACCAAAAATTGTGTCTCATTCTATTTTGTCCATTAATAAAAAATATCTCAGTTTACCAGTATATCAAAAGTAAAGTAGTGCTAGAAATAATAATGTAAACATGTTAGGATTAGAAAACACATGAAATAGATAAAAGTGAACCAGCTTCAGCCTATTATATAATTTATATGAATATATTCCATCATGTATATATGTGAATATACAAATGCATTAATAGTTTCACCGATTAACATGTACAATCTGTATGTTTCGCGTGCAGCAGAAGCGTGCGATGGGTCAAACCCAACGTTTTTTTTATAATCAATGATAAATCCAAGATCTACACAAAAATAAATATCTTGATCGATGGAATTGAGTCAAATAAAATGGAAAATGGAAATTACATAGGAACTAGAGGGAGGATAAAAACATATTATTTATAATTAATTTCATTAATTAAAGAATCACCTTGTTTTAATTATTTCTTCATTGATGGATTTGTCAATAGATCTATGATGAACCATCATTTCAATATAGTAATAAATGGAAGATTCACTATAGAAGTGATCCACACATGTTCAACAAATCACCAAATGTCACTGTAGGAATATCTAGGAGCTAGTAGGGAAGATCCTATCGCTTTCGTCATCTACCTTTGATCGATGTGAGAACTACTTCCAACGCATTCTCCTTTATCAATCTTAACTTTAGAGTTGTATTTGGGGGAAGATCTCTATCCATTATTGGGGTTATTTTTTGAAAATTGAGCTCTTTATGGATTTAGAGGATTCTCCAAATTCGTTGTAAAAAACTAGACAAATGAATTTGCTCTCAAATAAAACAATATAATTTGTTTTTATATATCACAACTGATATAATAAAATAATTGAAAAATTTCCCGTTATAAATTTTTTAATCCCTACATAACCCCATGTAAAATAATAATAATAATGTTATTATTTATCAACATGTTGTTTACGTATGAATTAAATTAAATATTATTTAATCAAATAAACATTACTGTTTAGTATTTCTCACTAGACTATTAAACTTGATCTACCATTCATCCACAATACTTATTAGGACCTGAATAATGACCATTTAATTATTAAATAAATATCAATTAATTATTCCTGAATAAATAAAAAAATAATATATTCATTAATTAAAAATAAATATTTAGTAAAAATTACACTCACATTTTATTCTCTCAAATAACTATTAACTGAATATATGTGATTGTGAAAACATGAATAATTATTAAACCATGTGTGAGAATAATATTTATTCAACTTTTTAAATAAATAATGTTAATATATATTTTTTAACTGAGATTCTGGATACACTTAGTGGGTGACCCTCTAGGCCTTTTTCACAGTGTCATTAGGTAAATAAGCCTAAAGTCCAGGGTTAGAATCTAGCAACATGACAAGGTACCCATAGACAAATATGCTAATTTAGAAATGCCAAAATACCTTATACAGATTCTTATTGTGTAATACAATTCCTTTATCATGATATCTCAAATCAAGTATGGTTCATGCTGGTGCCATTAACCTCTATGATCAATGTCTCTTTCTTTAACTTCTATTAAATGAACATGCCTATAGAACACCATGGACATGGTTTTATTTATGCTAAAAAGTTTCATAAAATGGAATGAGATATCAACTTCTACTATAGAAAAAAAAGGGAAAACTATTTTCTTATATTATTCATTAATGAAATATTACCTATGACACGCCCAACATATCCTACCTCATCGTGAAAATATGTTTCCATAGTCTTCATCAATACATCAAAGTATGTGAATCATAATAAAAATTGATAATAATTTTAATGTGTAATGACCAATAAACATGTATGTATATTGGAACATATAATGACATATATTAATGTGGATTTCCAACTGTAGGGTATCCTTTTCAT
Organism: Viscum album; assembly: GCA_963277665.1. Lineage (NCBI taxonomy): Eukaryota > Viridiplantae > Streptophyta > Magnoliopsida > Santalales > Viscaceae > Viscum > Viscum album. Next base: position 176,867,892 of record OY728153.1, on the reverse strand, counting down.
AATATCCTATAAGATATTACCAAGGGTGTACACCATGAGAAGGCGCCTCAATGTCTTATGAGTCTCCAACTATGATGTCCCATATCATTTGTATCCTTAAAATTATTTCATACATATAAAAAATATATATCTAATAATATTTTTGTATAACATCTATGTTATTATCATATTGGGGAACTTAAATGACAATTTAGTGCCACGTATACTTTTAGGACATTATCACATATTAAGTTACATAGAAGAATAATAATTATGTGATAAAAAGTTTATAAATATTCAAAAACCACGAATAGATGCTATCATAAAGTATATAGAAGTTGGTTCAAAGGAAACAACTCAAACAGACTCCCACTTTCACTAGATCCAACTACTAACAACCTTCAGTCTTTTTGTTCTCACATGATTATCATGCTTCGGCTAAGATAATCCTTTATAAACGGGTCTACCAAATTCTTTTTAGTGGATTCTATGATTACTGCAACTTCAAACTCTAATGAAAACTACTCAGGAGGTGATTCTTTCGCAGTATATTCATTGTCTATGGGTGTAAACCTGGATCCTATTCAAGAATCACTATTGAAATATTATCACAATACAATGTGACAGGGTCTTCACTTTTGTATTCCACATCAATCTCATGGAAAAATTTTGTATCCAAATAGATTCCTTGGCTACATACAAATCCATTGAATACTCAGAATCCCCTGAAAAATCAACAACAATGGGTTTCTTTTACCTTTTTTATCTCACATCTCCTTAGTTATGATAGAAAACATATCTTGATTATGATTTCAGATCATTTTGATATTTATGAAAACTACCATTTGTATAACCCCTGATGAACAACTCCTCATATCCTCTATACACTAGGAACATACCCTTAGTTATTCTCAAATACCTAATTATATCCTTAATATAAGACCAAAAATGTTATCCTAGATTTTCATGATATCAAACTACCACGATCAGTGCATACGAAACATTAATTCTAGTACATAACATGGCATAAGTCAATTCTCATATTGAAAAAGTATATGGTATATTACTCATTATCTTTTTCTCTTTTTGGTTATGTGGAATCATTTTCTTCAAAAGATGTAAACCATGTGACACTAGACCTAATTTCTCTTGTATTTTTCCATACTAAATCACTTTTTTATATGGTCAATATATGTACTTTGAATAGACAATAATCCTCTCAGCTCTATCACAAATGATCTTGATCCCTAGAATTTCGGCGGCTTCACCTTAGTCCTTCTTAGAGAAACACATTTTAACCATTCCTTAGGATACTGTATGACTATTATGTTTTTTCAAATATGTAATATGTCATTGACTTATACTACTAGGATAACAACTACATTTCCACCAAATAGCTTTTAAACCCATTTCATACATTCATTATTAATGATACCAAATTCATTTATGGATTCATTAAAACTAATTTCCATGACCAAGATGATTACTTCAATTCATAAATGGATATATATAACTTAATATTACTTTTGGATTCACCTAGACTCCCAAACCATTCTAGTTGTGTCATATAGACATCTTTATAAGGGTTCCCTCTATAGAATGCAGTTTGGACATCCATCTCTAAAATATCATTTTCATGGTAAGTTGTTATGGAAATTAGAATCCTAGAGGATTTGTACATGGAAACTGGTGAAAATGTTTTATCATATTCAATTACTTTACATTTTCAAACCCTTTAGTCACAAGCCTTTCTTTATAATTATTTACCTTACCTTCCATTTCTATCTTCCTCTTGAATACCCATTTTCATCATATGAGATTTAAATCAAATGGAAAATCAACCATAATCCAAACATGGTTTTGATTAATAGAATCCATTTCATAAATCATAGCTTTTGATCTATCTACTACCAATTTTTATGAGAGGTATTTATCATTTTTAACTAATAATGAGTCACCATCTTTGGTGACTAGAAAACCATATCTCTTTGGTTTTCTAACATCTTCTGTACTATTATGTAGTAATTATTTTAATAACTATTTCTTCTATTTGGACCTATGGAACATGTTCCTACTCCAAATATTGTGTATCTTGATAATCAACTACATCGAATTCAATCATTCTCCCTCTATCCTTTTTGAAGATATGCTCCCTCTCAAGAAAGAAGTATTGTCTGAAAAAAATCATTTTCTTTCCTGATGGGTGTATAATCAGTATCCCTTTGTTTCCTTAAGAAATAATATAAATATACATTTTTTCCCATGGTGATAGTTTTATTCATGAGGAGGAGTTAACAAATACCTCTCCAACCAATACATGTGTACGTAACAAAACATGTTTCTCTCCACTCCATAACTCAAAGGGAATTCGATTTTCCTATTTAATTATAACTCGACTAAATGTGTATGAAGTTGTTTGTAATGAATATCCCCAAAATGATAATGGAATATATAAATCAATCATAATCATCCTTACCAACTATCACAAGGTACGGTTCCCCCTTTCAAAAACACTATTACACTATGTTGTGTAAGGTGGGGTGAGTTGAGATAAAATCCCAAACACCCGTAAGAAGTCAATAATGTATTCATTAATATATTCACCACCCCAATCTGATTTAGGTTTATTTATCATATTTATAAGTTGATTCTCTACTCAATTATTGAATTCCTTGAATTTCTCAAAAGAATCTAACCTATACCTCACCGAGTATAAACAATTATATATGCTCATGTCAGCAATAAAATTCATAATGTATGAAAATCCACCTCTAACTTATAATATAAATTGTTTACACACATTAGTGAGTACTAATACAGAACTATCCATAAGATTTTCACCCTATCCACCAAATGGTGGTTTGTTCATTTTTCCTTCTAAACAAGAATGACATCTTTCAGGCAGTTTTAGCTCAAACAAGTCTAACTAACCTTATTGATAGAACTTTTTGAAACACTTCTAGTTTATATGACCATGATGATAATGACAAAGTTGGGTGTTATATGATTTGTGTGAACAGATTCATTATTAATTTACAATACTTGATTTTTTTAATTTAATACATAAAGTCGGTATTTAAATGTTATATACCATAACATATGTTTCCTTTATAAAAGGAAGAAATGTTATTTCCAAACATGAAAATAAACTCATATGTATCTAGTCATGATACATAAATTATTTTCTTGTAGTGGTAGGTACAAAACAAAAATATTTTAAAACCAAAATAATTCATATTTGAAATGAAATTTCGTAGTCGTCGATGGCTAGAGCAGCCATCCTTTCACCATTAGAAGACATTAGATCCACTAAAACTCTAGAAATATTTCGAAATATACTAGGTTAATGAGTTTGGATAAAAATGTGTGCAACAAAAGCTATATCTAAATTCCAATGTGTATATATTGAATGATTACGCTCAATAATGAATAAGCCTTTGGCTTCCCCTTGATTTTGGGTGAAGTTATTTTTCTAGTGTCCTGGCTTTCCACATGAAAAATATATAGCAGAATTTTCCTTGACCTATCTCTGGATCATTCTCTTCCCGTAAGGACATTTCATGGGATATTTGGACTGATTAAGAGTTTTGGTTCCCTTTCTGTTTTTCTTTATTGTTCTTATTCACCATAAGGATGGTGGATTAATCACACCCCATGTCCTTATCTACTTGGAGAGTCAAATAGTTTGTTCTGGAAGACTCCTCTCATTAGTTTACAATATTGAAATTAAAAATAAAATAGGAGAAGGTCTTGGTTAGTTATGAAAGAATGAGATCAATATGCAAATAATATGGTAATATAATCCCTAAGATGTCTAAGTGTTCAATGTAGCCAATAATTTTGATTACAAGATGCCTAGATAGTGATGAATCTACACGAAATGTAGTAAATGAATCACATGATATCTTGTACCTCTCTTTTAATTCCTTCTCTTTATACATATGAGAAAGGTGAGACATCATGTTATATTAATTCATGTCCTCATGTTTCTTCAAAAGATCAACAGACATGGATGATATCATTAAACATAGAATAACTATGGAATCATTCAAATTTTTATAAAAGATAAATAAATCTTTATCACTTGCCTCATTACTAAATAAAACAGCAGTAGTTTCTTCTAGCACACACAATTTCCTTTCATGGGAATGGACAACATGAAGGCGCCTTTTCCACTCTTAGAAATTTAAGCCAGTAAGAACGTTACCCTTATCATGTATGGATCAAATTTATTTGTTTTATTTAGTTTTATTATTGTTTCTACAAATACGATGTGAATATATTTTAGTAATCTATCTGATAAATTTAGAAATATAATAAATGCGATATTTATAAATCTCCCACTATTTTATTGTAACATAGTAGTCCTCACCAATAGCTTAATAATATCTTATTTCTTGGACGTTCAAGTGGCAAGGATCCATATTTCCTTTATCATTACCCCATCTTTGGTTGTTAAAGAAACTTGAATAGTTTTAAGTAGGAATTCCAAATTCCAATTATATTAACTCACAACTCTGTGATCTGTTGAGTGGAATCCCCAATCGTGAAATCCTGAAATTATATTTCCCCTACCCATTCCTCTCAGTTACACCATGTACTGCTTTGAAATTAAACCATTGATGTGAACTAAGTTACGTCAACCCAATCATTCATGCTACAATTCCTAGATAATTGAAACACCAAAAATTTGGTTGGTCAATAACTTTGAACTCTGGTTTGATTTCAAATAATGTAATCGAAGAATATAAAAACATAATATATATCATTAAAGTATTTTTTCCTTGTATGCATGAATTTAAAATTATTATCTTTATCAAATTCTTGTTAATATTAATTGGATTTTCTTAGGTGACTAACCATTTCATAGATGACATTTATGCATAAATCAATTTATTTTATTTCTATCTTGCATTCTCATTACCTTCATTAATTCATGTGATTGTGAAAAAATAGGCATAATTAAATTACCATGGAAATTGATATAAATTAAATAATAATGGTGTATGATCATGATCTTTTACCAGAGGTTAGTTTTTCCAGTAGTTTATAATGTAAAATTTGAACTATGTGAAAACACATTGAACCAATTATGGTTTGTGTTATAGATTTCCACCTATCCCCCTATGTATCTCTCTTAGATTGGTTTCTCCTAAAATTCAAACTTGAACTACCTCCACTATCTTAGGATATCCATATGTTACATATTATTTTACTCTAACACAGGTGAGTGAAATAAGGGGTTTATATAAAAGAAACCATGGACATGAAAGCCCTTACATGACATGTACATATCTCATCTTGTATCTGATGAACATACCTAAGGACATGGCATGTAATTCATGCCTCTTAAAATTTGAGTACACGACATGTATAAGAGACTACACAACATGTCATATCTGAGTCACACTATCACCATTTGGGTAGGTTGTATATAGTAACACATGACCCATTTGTGACACAAAGGGACTAGAAACCTTGTATATAGGCTACATGACGTGTACTCTAGATGATTAAACATCACTATAGACTGATGAACATGCATTAAAAGAAATAAATACACCGCATATCATCAATGCACATGTTTTGAGTTAAATTCTAAATTAATTCCTGATACATTGAACACATTTACTCGACATGTAACTCCGGTTACACGGTATATACTCATGTATTATCCTTCCAGAATCCATGGAAACTTCATATGAGACATTTTATTTTATTTCATTCATTAAATTAATCATATTTATTTGATATATGAGAGAGAAAAGAGTAATAAGAAGATGTCACAATTTAGATTAAATTATAAATTAAAATTGAATTGAAAACTAAATCACAAATGTTTAAATCAATAGACAATATTCAAATATTTATAAATATTTATGTGAGAAATATAATACCAGTTGTAGGTTCCGGACACAACAGAAGCGTGTGATGGGTAATTCCCAACTTTTATTTTTTCTGTGATCGATGATCAATATGAAATTTACACAATGAGAAATATCATGATCTATATAATTTAATTGAATAATATAATCAAGGGATAGAACACTGGAACCAGAGAGAGTATAATCACATATTATTTATAATCAATATTAATAATTAAATAATTACCGTGTTGGAATTATTAATTCATTGATGAATCTGACAACGTATATACATTTTACCATTATTAAATTAGAAGGAATCAAGAGAATATTCCCTCTAGTGGTGATCCACACATGTTCCACAAATCTCTAAATGTCACTTTTGGAATCTCCATGTTCTAGGAGGAATGATCTAATATCTTGCATCGTCCACCTTTGATCTCCTAAAGAACTGCTTCATAAATGTTATCCTTGATCTCTCTTGAATTTATAATGGGAGGTGCATGAAGATATATCTTGGTTATTAGAAGCATTCTTGGAGAAATAAGCTGTCTAGGGCTTGAGTGGATTCTTAAAATCCGTTGTTCATAAACAAACATATGAATTGGTTGTAAGATAAAATAATATTATTGGGTTCATATATCACCATGATTAAACTAAAATAACCGCAAAAGTGAAATTTTTATTTTATTTATTCACTACGGAATACAATATCAAATAACAATAATATTATTATTATATATTGAAATTTTCTTAATGTACGAATAAAATTAAATATTATTTAATAAAATAATATTAAATATTTATTATTTCTCATCGGACTATTAAACTTAGTATGCTGTTCCTCCACAATATTTATCGAGTCTTAAATAATGAGTATTTTTTATTAAATAAATATCACTACATTAATCTCCAATAAATAAATAATATTAAATTCAATAAATAGAAAATAAATATTTATTAAATATTACACACACATTATATTCTCTCGAATAACTGGTGAAAAAATATATATGATCAAGAAAACATGAATAATTATTAAACCATGTGTGGGAATAATATTTATTCAACTTGTTAAATAATAAATAATAATATATTTTATTTAACCAATAATCTGGATACATTTAGTGTATGACCCTCTATGTATATTTCTCAGTGGCACTAGGTGAAGCATCCTAAAGTCCAATGTTAGCCTCTAGAAACCTTCTATGGAACCCATAGATAAATAAATTAATGTCACAATGAAATAATAACTCATACGGATGTTTACTATGTAATATTATCCATTTATCATGATATCTCTAGTCAAGTAGGTTGCATGTTAGTACCATCAACCTATATGATCGATGTCTACTTCTTTCGCTTCTTGGAAATTGAACTTACCTATATAACGCCATGTCCATGGATTTATATAGGCTATTTCATTTCCATCAATGGGCCTCAGATATCAATCTCTATTAAAGAAAAAATAGAAACAGTCCTTTATCATATTATCCATTAATTCAATATTACTCTTGATACACCCAATGTATCATACCTCACCGCAAATATCTATCATCATGTTTTGATCAATACATAAAAGTATGCAACTCATGATACTCATTAAGAATAATATTAAATTCCAAGGACTAATACACATGTCTATAGATAGGACTATCCAATGACACATATAAATGTGGATTTTCTATTGGTGGGTCTCGTTCTCATAATATCCTATTGAATTTTACTAAGGGCGTACACCATGAGAAGTTCCTCAATGTCCTATGAGTCTCCACCCCTGATAGAATGTATCATTTTTTCATCACATGATATCATTCAGATACAAAAAAATATATTTAATAATACTATCATACAACTTATGGGATCTCATCATTGTTGGGAACTACCATGACCTTTTAGTGAGAAAACTACTTTTAGGATATTATCATGTACTATGTTGCATAAAAGAACAGTCATGATGTGATAAAAAGATTATTATTATTAAAAAACTATGAATACAAGTTATCATAAAGTACAAAAAAGTTGGTTCTAGGTAAATAAATCCAACACCATATAGGACTCATGGTTTAGATCTTCAGTGTCCACATATAATAATAATATAGTAAGAGTAATTTATATAAGGGATGTCATACCTGAGTATCACAATAAGGGATGCCATGTCTGAGTATCATAATGAGGTACACCATTAACGAGTATCACTATAAGGGACTCTATTCCTAAGTATCACTATAATGGATGTGGTGCTTGAGTATCATGAATAATGATGAGAAGGTTCATACCCAAATCCCTAATTAAGCAGGTGTGGAACCTCATGTCCAACAACCCAAGAGATGTGAAATTCCATTTCCAACATCCTCAAACAAGGTGGTTTGAAACTCTATGACCCCAACCCTAACCAACAATCCCTCTATAATAGTCTAGTATAAGGTCGTATCATATTTCTTATGAGACCTTATCCAAGATGTTCCATAAAGAGGAGCCTAACATCACAAAAGGCTCATTGTACCTTAATTAACACAATTCATTTATTATTTTAAACAGTCTACGTGAACACCCAAACAATAATATAAAACAACCAAGACAATTATAATACCACATTTTTAATAAAATAAGAAGTCCATGGGAAGAACGCAATCAATGACCCAGTCAAGATCCATCTCATTAACAAACTAATTCAGAAATATACTGAGATCGGTATAATCATACATACCATAATACAATTTTTTTAAATTGAAACAATTTTTTTATTCGTAATATTCAAGAAAAAAATTAGTGATTGGGAACCAAGAGGCTTATCTAAACCATTTTAATTCATTTAGTAATTAATAAATGTGTCGTCGCATTAAAGGAACACATGCAAGGGATAGTTTAACCCATAGTCAGGGATAAAAAATATTATGTCATTCAACACACATCAATAGTTTATTCCAGTTGAGGTGGTTGACCACCAACCATGTAATGGTTTCTATGTAAATAAAGGTTTTTATCTAAGAATTTAATTTAAATGTTTTTACCATTTGGGAGAGATGATTTTAAATATAAGAATGCGGTAAAAGTGAATTATTACATAAATGGTGTGAATTTGAGGGAAAATTTTATAGACCACATGCCCTATGCATAGGAAGATCCATTTATCTACTATCAGGCTTTGATTCAATCCAAATGATAGAAACCATAATACTAGAAAAACATCCTTATAACAGGGAAAATTATATTACACAATGATCACATCTAAATAGACAATGGAAACTAATAAAAGGGGCACATGGACTCATAGAATTACAAAGGTCCAACCAATGTGGTGAAAGAAGTGTTATTCAGAGAATAAATGAGGTACATCCACAAAAAGAATGAAGAGGGGAAGTTAGGCGCACATTGGGGACCTCCTTGTTAAATAGGGGAGGAAAAAAAAGAGGAACCCAAAAAGGGTATAAGGAAAAAATATTCATTCCCCCCCCCCACTTTAATAAGGAGAACATTTTGTCTAACTATGTTACAAATGTTAATCTCACACTACCCCAGTGCCAAACCCCACACAGTTTGGGACAACCATGCATGAATTTTGTTGTGAAACTAGTTAATCGCCAACAAACTTGTGGATAGGAACATAGTTTGTAAATTCTTACACATCCCATGTGCCCACCTATGCAAATTATTATAGTCATTCCATAAGTAAATGAACCCCAACTTTCACAATTTAAAAAATCATGTCACATCCCTTACAGGGACACATGGTTTCTCCTGTGGGGCCACACATTTTAAACAAAATGATTGACTTGTATTTTTCTCCATCAAAGGGAGTTTTCGAAGCCTAAATCACCCAGTTCTCATTCAAATAACCAATCCATATCTCAAGCCTTAAACCTCATAAAAATATTTAAGTGTTCCAATGCTTGGATTTACATTCTTAATAAAATTTAATATTTGGCCCATCCACCAATCAAAAATCAAAAATCTATTAGTACTATCACCCCAATATAAAAAAATATGACCTTAAAATATCCCCACATTAGAACATCACATCCCTGATAATACTTTTGGATCATTGGAAACATCTCCATACAAAATTAGGTTGGTAATTCCCTCCCAAATGGCCACTTTATTCATTCAAAATCCAACAAACCTGCAAGTGATACCTTAAACCCATTATATCAAAGATGCTAATACATGATCCAATACTCATACTCAAAATTGGTAGATCAAGATGGATCCTACCTATGCCTGTACATCCAAATATATGATCACATAATCATCTCTCCCATCATCCGGTTTATGGTTCTCCCCACCACAGGTTTATTATTTTAGGGGATAATCTTATGTCACAGTACTTCAACCATTGAAATTTCATATTTAAACACACCCCTAGTTTCTTAGGGACACTCCTAGTATGTTTTCTAGAGTAAAAAATACAACGCTACTCTAGTTCCTTGGTTTGATTGAAAATTATGAATTTTCATCAACCAAGATCCTACCACTCATGCTAATGATTCCTTGAATATTCATGGTCAGTGTTTAGACTACACAAGTGTCACCATATTGGTATACTATACATGGTTCCACACCATATTCATTCATTCAATTAAGGAAACTAAAGTCAAATATCCATATTTTTACTAATTTTAAAAATCAATTTTCTCATATGGCCGACGTGCCATCATAAAAAATTATGAAACATTATCCCAATGTGTACCCAAACCATTACATGCATGATCACAGAATCCCATATCTAACTTATAGGAAAGTATCATAATCATAAAAATCCCAATAAAAACCATCATTGTGCTATATCACAAGAACTAGCACATTACTAATCCCATGTCCATGGATATTTGTATGCTACCCCAAGATTAGCACCCGAACATGGACTACACCAAATCCATATTTAGAATAGTGATAGGAATGTACCAATAAATCTTGTCATACATGATACCATTTATCAAATGGAATAAAATTTCAAAAACTACAATCACATGATTATTCTCTCAATTACACAACCCTTCTCACTTTAGGGGTGTCAAACAGTGATAGAAACCTCACTCCCTACCATAGAAGAATAATTTTCATCTATTTTAACAAAAATGATTCACTAATTACCTCATTCAGTTCCATATCCATCTTGGACATATTCCTGGAGTGGATAAGGTACTACTAATCTCCATGTGCTAGCATAAATGTTACTAGTCACCTTTTCCTACTTCTAGAGAACATTTCATACCCTGATCTCCAAAATAGAATCATAAAGAGTGTCACCAACCTCAACATAATAATTGTGTACTATGATACATATGGAATATTCTAAAAAACCTCTCAATAATACATCAAATGAGTAACTCCCTCAAACTAGAAAATCTATTTAGATAGGTAGCTCGACAAATAGATGACACTCTCTCACTGTACTTAGGATGATTTCAATATTTGGGGTATGATTTCCTATATACTAGGTGTAACCTAATATTTTATTGATAAGACTATAGAGCTTTATTGATCCAAGATCACATCAACCAAGAAATATTTTCCATTATAATGGACTGAAACCACATATCCCGATGATACAAGTCACAATCCTCACATGGGTCAAACGTCACATGTCACTCAGTTTATTTCTGAACTAGACCTCCTCATATGAATATTCATTTAATTTACTGAAATATCTAAGTCACCATGGTCATAGGAATAACTTTCTTGGAAAGAATTTTTTCTTTCGAACACACTCTACTATTCAACAATGTTCATTTTTAGCAGTTACTGCACGCAAGTGGCACATATTGGTCATTTCATAAATAGCAGTTATACTATCATGTGCCACCATATTCAAGACCCAAATAATTATACCATTATTCATTCATAAAAATGTTACAAATGACCATGCTATGTGACACATTAGTATTTCAATACATCTATATCCCTCTTAGAACCCTCTATAAAAGTAGGAATTGCATCAATGCCATAATTTATTGAAAAAACACCTACCTCATTGCATCATTTTAGAAATGAAAGAACCAAATTCAAAACTAATTTTCAATGGGTAAAGGAATAAAAAAAATTTATTACCACATATATTGTTTTTAAATACAATAACATAGTGTGTTGTTCATAAGTGGGAGACATCACCATACCTATACTACAAAACATGAGTACTCCCTGTGTATTGGTCTTAAAAAGAGCCTAACATTAGAACACTACCATAATGGTAATTTATAACCTACATTATAACCCCTATCAAAGGATTTCATATAATAAGAAAAAATATGATATATTAGGGCATGATTCAAAATAAAAGGCTTCCAAGTCTTCTAACAAGCCCTGAGGCCACTTGCACCAAACCTATACTAAACTTTAGGTAATCAATTTCATAGTGGAAAACATGTTGTAAAAATCTATTAGGTAGACGTAAATTAGAAGATGGAAGAAATTAATTGATTTATAAGGGTGAAGAAATCATGTTCATGGGATAAATGTTGACACTCACTGGTTATCTATATATGGGAATGCCCCCTCAATGATCAACTAACTAGATAACCCACCACTTACCTAGTAGTATCATATCAAAAACTATGTGTCATACCTAACTCAGATGATCAAGGAACAATATTTTTAAATCCAAATAATTCAACTCAAAATTCTATGCATTTATCATCATTAAGGGTGATACTTGAATGAGAAACCACTCTTTAAGGCCTAAAGCGTCAAACGTATGACTAAGTTCACACCTAAATTATCAAAGATCTACCATATATCTGTAAAATTTAAGAAACAAAAGAAAATGATAATTGAGACCTATGGGAAACACTGACATTCCCTCTCAAGAATCCTTTAAGGAAATATTACACTGACCCTTACATGAGGGTTTTGTAACACCCTGATATTTTTTGAATTCTTTTTTAAATTCATTTAATCTTTTTGATATTTTTAATTTCACGCCACACTGAAAATAGTTTATTTAATATTAATGAACTATGTCTAGATTGAATGATATAAAAAATAATGTTATTCATGCACTACACACAATATAAATTTTATCTTTCTCTATATGGAATATTGAGTTTAGCTTACATTACATGCAAGGCAGACTTTCCCCGATGGCTTACAAAACACGTAAGACCGAGTGTTACCGAATAATAATTCATTATTAAAATACTATTATTTAATAGGTTATAACATAGAAATTAAATTTAAGATTTTACTCTTAACTAAATTATAAATATATATAGTTGGATTCATTTGTATCCTAATAATTGGAAAAGAAAATATAAACCAAATTAATATAAAGGGATTGATTTTATAAAAGTAAAATTTAATGTGAAAAATATGAATTATATAAATAAGATAAATTAATTAATAATAGTGAAGGTTTTTCACTAAATTTATGTTGTATATATTCAAATAAGTATTTTTTATAATCATCTAATAGATTTTATAGACATAAGACAATAAAAAACCCAATATTATGCTTAAAAACCTATATTTTTATAAAGGTAGTTTGACCACCTTTTAACAGAGAATCCATTAAAAATCCAAGTTTTGGAAACTATATAGTTTAAATAGGTAAAAATAAATTTTATATTTTAAAGTGAAATATAATAATTATGTTATGATATTTTTTTATTTTTTATAAAGTTTCATTTTTTAATGAATAGTTTAAAATACTGAATTATAATTCAAAACTATTTTTTCATATAATTGATTTATAAGGTTGATTTATATATTAAATTGAATGTAATGTTTAATTAGATAATAATTTTATAAATTAATTCAATTTATATCCTTTTTATTAATTTCATATTGAAATTGGATATAAAAACATGGTAAATATTTGAACATTTTTACTTTAAAAATCTCTAGTGTCGTCTCGTCCACAAGATTATTTTTAAATCAATTTATGCCAATTATTTGATTATAATTTGGGAAAATGGAAAATATTTTGAATAATCAAAATTTTTAAAGTATAATATGTTCAATTTGTTTTTGACCAAAAATATTAGTTAAGGTGATTAATTGTAATTACAACGATTTTGAGAAAAATTAGGTTAACAAAGTAATAAGCCTTACATTTAAGACCCAAAATGACCTAAAAACATTTCGAACACCCATTTTATGGAAATTATGCATCCATTAACAATAAATTATTGATTTTTGTTGGTTTAATATGACTTTTTAAGGTAAAAATATGGGTAAACCTAACTTATTTTAAAAAACTTCCAAGTGTGTCCTCTCTCTTTCATATAAAAGGACACCACCTCCCCCTCTTATTTACACCTCGTAAACCACAAAGGATTGTACAAGATTTTTAAAATACACATAAGAACATTACTTCCTTATTTATTTAATCCTCTACTTGATTAGAAATAAATACAAGAATTCCTTTTGGCACAAACCAAAATGATTTACTTGATTAAGAGGTAATGACTTCTCTCAAGCTCCTTTTTTATTTTTATTTTCCACCCCTCTACTCTCTTTATTCCATGATTTTATAAAAAACCAATATATTAAATATAATTGGATGTTTTTATTCTAATTGTTTTACCTACACTTAGAAACACCTCTATATAATGGGTAATGAAAATTCTATTTAAGTGTATGACGAACTATCGCCTAAGAAAAATATGGTTGTTCATTTTTGTTTGAACCTCTCATGGTAGAAATTATGACTGAAAGTATTTTTATATATGATATATATTATATTTATTATTCCTTTAATCTTCTTTAATTATTTTTCAACACATACCATTATAATTTCCATTTTGTGTAAATAAGATAATTTTATATGAGGAATTCTTGAATACCACCTCCTCAAAGCGATGCGATTCATTCACACACTACATGGAATATATTAAGGTTGGGTTTAGTGAAATTAAATTATATAACTAATATAATAATTATAATGGAATAAGTATATATATATACATTTCATTAACCTTCATTCTTTCAATATGACAATAAAAATAGAAACATATTTCACATTTTTGTATGGCATATCGTCTCCATGAATGGTGTATTCCATTTCATACTTCTATATTCTATAGATTATTATAACACAAATATAATGAATATAAATGATATTTAAATCATTATTTGAACACTGTAAATCACTATATACGTATAAGGACCAATTATATAACATATTAGTATGCATACAAAGAACAAATTATATATTACCTGAAGTGAAACCTTAACATAAAATCATTAAAAAGTATGTAATATAAAGTCATAATCAAGACAGATAAGGTATTATATATAATTATATGGTTTTGTAATAGATTTATAATAAACATAAATTTATTATATAGGATTTTTTATGAGTACAAAGATATTCAAGACACAAAGTAAGGGAATTTTATCTCACTTTTCTTTTATGTGAGATACGTTATTTATTCACCACTAATTCCTTTTTTGTGGTGTGTAAACTAAACATTGATGTATACTATGATTTTTATACTTAAATTTATGGGTATTTAAATATCCATTATATTATCGTTATTCCATGGGATTGAAGTTTCAAAAGTTACCAAATGGGTAAAATAGTTTTGTCTCAATTTTCCTTCATTAGGACTGATGTCTAGATATGCACCTCAATTGTTTTAGGTGTATATGCTTTAATTTAACATGTTATATCATTAATATCCTTATTTTCGTGGTATTTAATGATTTATGTAATTTTATTTTCTTACATAGAGTGTATTATCCCCAATAACTAAGTTGTTGGAGTATATTGAAACAATATTATTACTTTTATAGATTGATAATGATTATGCCTCCATTGATGAAATCTTATTATCCATATCATAATAACCCTTGTGAGTTTTATCATCCTCTATTTATTATAGATATTTCCATGTGTGAGAACCATTTTTCCACTCATTGGTACATAATTTGATTTATAAATTTTTTTAAGAAAAATCTCAAAGTATTTATCTCTTTGGTCGGAAATCTATTTTATTTCAAAAAACCTTATTTAAAAAATGTTTTCAAAAATATTTTTAAAGGAAAATAGGATTTTAAAGAAATGTGTTTTTCAATTCATCCTTTATAATTTTTCAAAAATAAAATCATAAAAAATGATTTCAAAACATTTTAAATCATTTTTATATTCCTTCAAATTTATTTTCAATGAAATTTTTTTCAATTTTTTTCAAACATTATTTAAAAAATTTCAAATTATTTTCAATGAAATGAATTTTTTAAAGGTTATAAATTTTATTTAAAAGGATTTAAATTAAAAAAAATCAAAATGATTTTAAGACATCATTAAAATATTTCATGTTATTTTATAAGAAAATGATTTTCAAAAAATTTTATGCATTAAAAATATTTTTTTCAAAGAATAAATGATATTTTTCTCAAGAAATATTTTTTAAAAATAGGTCTTTCAAAATTATTTCCCATATGATATAACATTTTTTGGTGTTACTCAAGGCTTTGTGTGGAAATTATTAAATGTTTCCGTTCATTTTCTTTTTAATAATGGTTAATGATTTTAGGGCATTATGTTCCCGAAACCAATTTCTCTTTAAATGTTTATATGCTTTGAAAACCCACTTCTCTTTCATGGGTTATTATTTGATGAAATTATTATTAAACCTCTCTTCTTTTATAGTTTAATATATGATTTCATGTTTATGAAACCCATTTCATTTCATGGGTTATGATATGATCTTTTATGATCTTGTGGTCGATGTATATATGATTTCATTATGATGTTGGTGGGATATATATCTCTCTAAAATTCATTATGTAAATATTTATATTTCTTACGATAGACTAATATGGTTTGGTAATGAACGTTGATTAAGAATATGGATATATAAGTGAACCATTACTACCAAGATGGTATCAAGAGTGAACTCATACAACATATATGGCCATGAGAGTGAATAATGACAACTAATATGGTTTGGGGAGTGAACCCATAATACCAAAATGGTCTTGTCAGCAATGCAATGAATAATATGGAAATCATGTTATATGGTTATGTGTCTACTGTAATTCCATTTCATATTCCTATGTTATGATTTCATAGATTATGTTCTTTATTTCATTATGATTTATGTCTTATGAATCTCCAAGATTTATTCCATGATTCATGTTTTTGATCTTATGATATGCATGGTATGATCTTCCAATGTTATGATCACATTCTCATACCATTGTTATCAAGCTTGTGATTACATGTCTCCATTGGTTACCGTTACTGAGCATCTGATATCGCCTTTTTTATTCTTTCCCAAGATCATGAAGATATGCATTAAGAATGATGTGTCTTAGAAGGGTTCTTTTCATGAAGAAAATAATGGGAGATAATGTAGCCCACTTACATACTGGTGTTTATGTTTACATGTTTCTAAAGGAACTATACTAATACTATCTTTGGGAATATATTTTAATGATGTTTTAATTATTCCGCAAAAGTTATATAATTTTAATGTATAGAAACTTATGATATATATTTTTGGTATTAGATAAATGGTTTTGTTAACCAATTAAAACTAGGATTAGAAAACCTCAGGGATAACCCTAAGGACATGTTTAGGGATGAGTATAAGGATAAGGAAAAGTATGGGAAAATGTCATGGAATTATGGTAAAGGGTAGAGTGAGTGTTTTTCTAGAAATACATCCCTGTATGGATACAAAATGTGGATGTGGATATAGTATAGATGTGCCTAGGTGGTAACAATTCCAACAAGATGTTTTGGGCCTGACTCGGGGTAATATAGTACATGAAAACATGCCTTTCTTTACACTCAGATTGATACTCCTTTGGGATGTTCTTTGGGAATTTACAAACTATTCATGAACAATCATGAAGGATTTAAATACAATTTGGCTATGTATAGCCTAGGATGAACCTAGGGTGTCATAGATTAAGGAAGGTGTCATGAATTACAGATCCTAAAAGAAATTATTTTCAAAACTATGTGTTTTTGTACTATAATAAGTAATGCTCACACTATGTTTTTGGTTTTAGTCAATAGAGGGAACTATATGGAACTGGATTAGTGTTGAATGTGATAGAAAAATTTCTTATGGGGAGTCAAGTAGGATTATCACTAGAGAGAAATATGTTTTGATCATGCCTAATCAGTTTTCATGGAACATGATTAACATCATGTACCATAACCCACTCTAAGAATCACCAAGGAAGGAAAGGAAGGAGTTAACTGAGAGTTAGGGTAATAGAGAATATGGAGGAAATAAGATTTGGTTTTCTTTGTATCAAGAATGTGTAAAGAATCGCCTAAGTGAGGGTCTTAGAGGAATAATAATATGTTCTGACTATGGAAAAGAAGAACACAAATTAACTTACAAAAAGAGAAAAATGAAGAGTTTGTTTAATGATATGGATGATATTAGTGGCCTACCTAATACATAATTGATTAATAAGTGTTTTATGTTGGGAATAAATGGTCATTATGAAACTCAATATCACAAGAGGAATGCTCATAAAGATAATCCCCAAGGGGGTGCGAGTAGTAGTTATATTACTAAAGATGACGAGAATATAAATTAAATCTGAATGGAAATAGGTATAAGGTAATATGATATGGTATACTTCTTATAGATTATGGATGAATTGGAATAATATATGTTTTTATGTATTTTGGATTCATAAATTATGTTACATGAATGTTGAAAAAAACAAGGATTGTCCAGATTATTTTTTCTCTCATGATTTACAAGAATATATTGAATGGATCTTATTGAATAGAAAAGTGACTTAATGGTAAGGTTATGTCTATTTAAAATTCATTATTGAGGGAAATATAACCCTTATTATGTAAATTATGTTATGATAATGTTTTTTTGGATAAATATATGTCGGATATAAGTAATTTGGATGGAATAGATTACACTAGAACTAATTAAAGACATGTTGACAAGTAGTTATTACTCTCCGGGACGTAGTTTACAAATTCTTGGATTTATGGAATATATCCAATAATATATTGATTATATAATCATTCATATTTTATTAAATTATTTATGGTAATTCAAGTTCTTACCATGTTCCAAGAGAATTTACCATGAGGTGATTCAAAAGTTTGGAATTTTATAACCCAAATCTACTTTGTGGTATATGGGGGATCAACATTAAGTTTATCTCATGAATTTAATTCTAAAGTTTCTGATTTGGAGAAAAGGGTTGTTACTTCATGATTTGGTTCAACCGTGAACCCATTTCTAGATTTGAAAACCAATTTTTTTTTCATTTATAACTCCTTCATTTTTCATAATTTTTTTCTCATTACACTTCCCAATTGGCCTCCAATAAAATTTTAAAACCACCATATCATTTTTCACCCCATATAAATTCATAATCATCGTGAATTTGGGTAACTTAATTAGGTATTGGGCCAGCCCGTGGGCCCATTTCCAGGTTTAAAAAAATATTTTTTTTCTTTTATATCATATTCATTGTTTAATAATATTCGGTGATTCCACCTCCCCCATGAAGAAAAAATCCATAACCTCACCCCCATTTTTAATGTTTCCTCCTTGGATCTCATTTTCATTACATTTTAGGGGGAAAGTTCTCGGGGTTCCTCAAATCGTCCATATTTGAAAAGGTAAATTGTTTCATCCAGAAATAATTAATTTATTACTCATTTTCCCAAAAATTTGTTTCCCATAGTTCTTTCATACCTAATGCCACCCTACACCAAGTTCTAATACATTTCTTATCCTCTAAGAGAGTGGATCCAAGGAAAGATGAATATTTTTCTAGTTTCCAAGGTGAGATTCCTTCTCCTTTGTCCTATATCATCATCTTATTTCCATTAATTCATGGTTATTTCCTCTATCATGGTCATGAAAGACCTATAGTAATGTTTTGGAATGATTTTTTATGTGTTTTATATTTAATTAGGGATTTTCGTAATAGTTTTAGGGTTTATAAACCCATAGTGGGTGATTTTAGTTGTGCGCTTCCATTCCTCCATGGATTTGAGGTAGGTTTCCCATTGCACATGACCTTTTTATTTAAGATACATATGTTTCATTATTTTTTTATCTTACTCATACTTGGAAAATTTTTATTTATTCTTTGGATAATTTCTTTGGTGTTCCAAATAGAGGTTAAAACCTTGTTTTTGGTAAAGTGGTGTAGTTTTGTTAAAATTGTGCACACTGTGTGTTTGTTCAAATTATTTCTTAGATTCCAAACCTATTTTATGGTATTTAGAACATGTTTCAGTAGCTTTAATAAATTTATTTCATTGCATTTATGTTTTATTCATTTGCGAGTTCTTTAAATGACTTTTTTTGTTAAAAAAATGCATTCCATGTGTTCAGTCTGTTTCCCAGTTGGCTTTTATGAGTTGACTGTGGTTTAAATTGATTGGTTTGGATTTAAAAATCATATTGGAAGCAGTAAAATAAATTTTCTTGGGTTCCTTATGTGGATTCCAAGTAGTTTTTTGTTTTTATAATGATGGTGTATTGGTTTTAAGGTATTTTGACATGTGTTGCAAATGGAAGGCCGATTGGGCACTTTTATAAGAAGGGTATTGTGATGGAAAAGAAATCTGAATATTTCAACGTCTTTACCAATGTTCTGAATGTAAAAATTTTGGGTTATCACATAATTATTAAAGGTGGTATTTTTGGATTTGGAAAATGTCTGTTTGCTAAAAATGTTTAAAGTCCCGTTTCGCCTTTCCAAAAAAAATAAAGAATGAGTGTTTTACATGTATATTCCATGTTGCGTCAATTGGGATTGTTTTATGGTCTATAAAATAATTTTATTAAATGTTTTTATCGCTGAAAAATATGGTTGGGTATGGTTTTGTTGTGGTTCATCCTTAAAATAGTGTTTTTGAATGATTTCTATGTGAAAAACCTCATTACAGTCTTTGATATTGTTTTATGAAAACTTTAAGTAGTTTATTGATCCGTGAAAGAAATGTGAGCATGTTTGTTTGATTTTTTGTGTCTACGGTTTGGGAATTTAATTTACATGTGTAAAGTTTATTTTAAAATATGTGTAACTTAATTGAGCACTAAAGGGATTCTCAGGTAAATAGGTCGGCAGACGTGTACCAGTATGCTAGTAATCCTGTGGAGTTTGGCCCCTGTTTCATGTAGCCACTTTGATGATGACAACACTAACTAAAATATGATGATGATGTTGTTGTAGGACCACTACGTTATGGGTATTCTTCCTACAAGTGTCTCATTTCCCCACGAATGAATATTTATTGTGGTTACCTTCACCGAGATATGAGGTACCTAGGGATCTTAACTAACTAGTGCCTAGGGGAATTCCCTTGACTTGTGGTCATTGGCTATATTGTACTCACCATCAGTATACAATGTGTTTGGTTGGTAAATTCCAAATCATGTGTGATTTAATTAAAATTGTACATTCTTTAAAGAATCCCTCTTCAAAACTATTTTCATTTTGAAGTTTCACCTCTTTGAAAATTGTTGCTAGCATTCTTGTTTATAAAACATGCATATTTTTGTCTGGTAATTTTTTTATAGCATGGGACCTCATTTGGAAAACATACATTTTATATTTTATTTATAAATTGAAATTTATTTTAATTTTAATTTAAAGGAAGTGCATTTGGAATAGAATATTTGGCCAAGCTACTAATTTTTAATGCTCATGCCTATAGTCTTCTTCGATTTATAGCCCTTATTTAGGTTTCAACTTGAGATTGATCACCTTGGGAGACATGTGATAATTGTGTTGGAGAGTGAACAACATGGTTACCTGGAGTAATTTTGTTATCAAGCTTGGTATTTTGGGTTGCTGATTTAGTTTCACTTTCAGTTTCTTGTACAAATAATATTCAATTCAATTTTTATGTAAATGTATTTTGGACTGTCCATTTATTTTCTCTATTTGTTTGATTTTTTTTATTTGGGAGAAATCATTCCCTTGTGTACTCTTTTTATGCCCTCTGTTTTTGTTTTCATCCCATGAGGATCGGGAATGCCTCTCGAGACTTGTCATGGGCTAGCATGGGGGACTGATTTAGGGTCGAATTGGGCCGATTCATGAAAAAATGGTATCAAAGGAGGTCGAATCTTGGCATACCTTTCTTTTTTAAAGTGTCCTTGTTATTTGGGGAATGGCAAGGTAGATGGAGTATGATTTATGGGACATGATTGCTATGTGTGATAAGAGTGTCACAAACTCTTTCTCATTATGATCCTTGGATTTCAATGGGAAGTCCTGTTTTATTAGTGTCCTTTGTTTTTGTTGATTGTTTGGTGTTCGGATACGACAAGGGGTGTGTGACTAATAGCCTTCGTGAGATCTCATGTCCGGGAAATCCATGTTGAGCTAGAACATGGTCCTAATAAGTCTCTCCGTGTTGGTGTTGTGTTTGACATATGGTTTCCAACCATATGGTCAAGTCACCCACCGACACTAGTTCCCTTTTGTGGGTCTCTTGGACCTTTCTGGAATTCTGATTTTTTTTTTTGAAAATCCTTATATGAGAACTGTGGAAATGTGTTTTAAAGGAATGATTGGATTTTGATAATTGGAAAAGGGGGTTTTCAAAAATTAAATATAAAAATGGTTTTATAAGGTTTTGTTTTTTTAGAGAACATCAAGGGGAGGAAGAGGAAATGATTTAAATGGATTGGAATTTCCCTAATCTAAACATGTCGTTTGTTGAAATAAAATGCTTTAAAAGTATGAATCATTTAAAGGTGATTCAGATTATTTGTTTTAAGTGGGGTATTTTGGGATGTTGAAAAGTGTTTTAATCTGATAAATTGGTTTTGGAAATTGGGTTTGAGCAGTTGGTGTTTTCCTAGAAAGGGTATTGGCCTCAATGACCATCAGTTTATGAAAATACACCTTGCTAAATTTTAGAAAATAGTAAGGGGTTGTTTGGAGTAGCTTTTTTGTTTTTAAGGTTTTTAAAAATGAAATGGGGTATGTTTTTATGTAAATGGTTTTTGATGATTTTTGTTTTGTTTTGTGAAATCCAAAAAGGGTTTTTTACATGGAGGTTGGTGTTCCTTTGGAAGGTACATTATTTTTAGAATGAGGATGTTTTGTTTTAGCCTTTGGTGTTTTGATGGGTGCTCGCATGCATGGTTTTATTGATATCTAGAAGGTTGGCCTATATGGCATGGTGGTTGGGTGCCTGGGGTGGCATGGACATGTGCATGTGAGAGAGACTTGATGAAACACCATTGGTGAATGTGGAAACCAACAATGTTATATTGTTTTTTAAAAAGTGTTTTAAGCAGAAAATTTATGAATTTTTTTTATAAACTGATGGTTATGTAGATATGTTTTTTCTATTTCTTATAAGAGTTGTTTATTCAGTATTCTTCATTGTGATATGAAAGTCATACTCTTGTTGTGTCTTGAGACGAGATCTTGCTGGTGTGTCTGTTTTGGAGTAATGTTCAGTGGGTTTCTAAAGATATGTTGTATGTTGTGATGTGGCCATGGATAGTTATCTGTTAGAAATATTTCATGTTGATCAACCTAACGATTCATTTCAAATATTAAATCCACCTCTTCAGATGATTCGTCGGCCGATTTTTTGGAATAGAGGGACTTTTGGGATTGGTTTAAAGGGATTCCAGGTCACGATAATTCTTTTGGACATAGAAGTTTTGTTTGGTGATGTTGATGTGTTTCACCATATTCCTTGTCCATTCAACTCATTGTTCGGAGTGAGAGAGAATGGTGCTATGTATCTATGAGTTCCTGTTTCGATGAAGGTGTGTTGTTGAGAATGTGGGTTTTTTGGGGTGTTGTGATCCTTCTCACTTGAGTGAGGTGCAATTGATGCTTCAAGCATCCGGGATCCAACCATAGGCCTTAGAATTAAGCATTTCACATAGTTATGAAATTGCCATATGTTGGGGGAGATTGACTAGAAAAATGACTCCAACATTTTGTAAGGTAGTTTATACTTTATTTTGGTTCATCATCACTGTGAATTTCCTATTTTCACGACAAGCGTGGTGGACTTACCCCTCACATAGTTCCCATGGTTATGCCTTCATTAATGTGGGTTTCTAATCAATGTCCATGTGTGGAATGCCTGTGTAAATAGGGTGTGGCCTTGGTTTTACCTATTCTTAGGTGTATAGTGTTGTGTAGTTATTTTTTTTCTTATGTGCTTTCAGTGGCCTAATTATTGTATCCCTTTCCCTCCCCTCCGCAAGTTTTTTAGGTCTAGATCAATGTAGAAAGTGTTAGACCAGTTCTTATCCCCTCCATTCGGGAGTGGGTGGTTTAGATGTTCATGTTGTAGCCCTTTAAACATGGGATTGAATTTTGTTCTGGGATAGTTTTGGGGGACCTATGAGGGTGAGCCCCAATTCTAGTTTAGGTTGAATTTTTTATTAATTTCTAGTTTGTCTTTAATAGTGGGGAGACCCACTACGGGTCTCCAAGACCATTCCTTTAAGGATTTGTCAGATGATAGTTGTGATTTAATGGTGGGGAGCCAACTCCATCCTCACAACCCAAGTAATTTTTTTTAGTTAACTTTGGTTTTGGTAATTCTTGTACTCATTGGGATAAGGCCCAACAATTTGGTTCTTGGCTTGGTTGTGGAGGTGGTGGCTTTATCTTTCTGTTGATTTTCCAGAAGTGGTTCTGAGTTGGTGTTTTTTTTGGGGAAGAGTATTAAGTTCCATTGATGTTAAATGATATTTCCTTTACATGAAAGGTTTTATAATGTCTTTAAGGAATCATTAAGTGTTGTTCAGTTAGCTGTAATGTGTTATAGATTTCTGGGGGTGGAAAGCTTTAATGGTAGAGAGAATTGTCACACCCATTTTTTTCTTTTCATGTCTTGGTTTTGATTCGGTTCATTGGAAATACTGATCATTTTCATGGGTTTTTGGTGAGATTATTTTTTAGTTATGAACTCACATATATGTATAATCATCCTATCATGTGTACCACATATCTTTTTTGGGAGTCTTGGAAAAAAGGGTGGTTACGTCATGATTTAGGCCAATCGTGAGCCCATTTCCAGATTTAAAAACCATATTCGTTTATTTTATAACTCCTTCATTTTTCATTATTTTTATATCTTTACACTTTCCACTTGGCCTCCAATAAAATATTAAAACCACCATATCCTTTTGTACCCCATATAAATTCATAAGAATGGTGAATTTGGGTTACTTATTTTGGTATTGGGCTAGCCCGTGGGCCCATTTCCATTTTTTAAAAAAATGTTGCTTTTATATATATTTTCATTTTTAAAAAATTATATGTGATTACACCTCAAAAATGAATTTATAATCCCTATACTCATCCCCATTATATATTGTTCCTCTTTGAAGCTCATTTACACCACATATTAGGGAGAAGGTTCTCCGGGTTCCTCTAATCATCCAGATTTGAGAAGGTAAATTTTTTCATCAATAAATCATTCATTTCTTACTCGTTTCCCTCCAAATTTGTTTACACTGGTTCTTAAATACCTAAGGAGGCCCTCCACATAGTTCCAAGGCATTACCTCTCCTCTAACAGTGTGGATATAAGGGAAGATGAATAGTTTTCTAGTTTCTATGGTGAGATTCCTTCTCCTTTATCATCTTTCTTCCTCCTCTTTCTATTATTTAATGGTTATTTATAATCCCCTAGTAATTAAATACCTAGGGTTATGTTTTGTAATTATTTTTTATGGGGTTTATATTCATTTAGGTATGTTCTTCATAGTTTTATGGTTTATAAACCAACGACGAGTGATTTCTGTTGTGTGTTTCTGTTCTTCCAAGGATTTGAGGTATGTTTCCCATTACACATGACCTGTTTATTATATATCCATATATTTCATGATGTTTTAATCTTCTTAAAACTCGTAAAATTGTAATTTATTCTTTGGATAATTTATTTGGAGTGCCATGTAGCAGTTAAAACCTTGTTTTTTTGGTAAAGTGGTGTAGTTTAGTGAAAATGGTGGACACCACATGTTTGTTCAAATGATTTCTTAGGTTCCGCACCTAGTTTGTGGTCTTTTGAACATGGTTCAATATCTTGAATAAATTTATGGAATTAAATTTATGTTTTATTCCTTATCTAGTGCTTAAAATTAATTGTTTTGTAAAAAAAATGCATTCCATGTGTTCGATAAGTTTCCCAGTTGGACTTTATGTGTTGAGTGTAGCTTAAATTGACTGGTTTGGATTTATATTCATATTGGAAGTGTGAAAAGAAATGTTTTTGGGTTCATTATGTGTATTTCAAGCATGTTTTGGATTTTATAAGGAATTTATATTGGTTTTAGGGTATTTTGACATGTGTTGCTAATGGAAGGCCCATTTGGCACTTTTATAAAAAGAGTTGTGTAATGGACAAGAAATCTGAATATTTTCATGGTGGTTACCAATGTTTTGAATCAAAAAATTTTGGGTAATCACATAATTATTAAATTTGATATTTTTGGCCTTGAAAAATTTCAGTTTGGTAAAAATGTTTGAAGGCACTGTTGGCCTTTCCTAAAAAATAAAGAATGACTGTTTTACATGTATATACCATGTTGCGTCAATATGGATTATTTTATGGTCTATGAAATGACATTATTAAATGTTTTTATGGATTAAAAATATGGTTGGGTATGGTTTTGTTGTTATGTTATGTTTAAAAGAGTTTTTTTGAAGGAGTTTTATGTGCAAATTCTCATTACACTCTTTGAAATTGTTTTACGAAATGTTTCAGTGGTTTCTTGATCCATGAAGGAAATGTGAAGCATGTTTGTTGGATTTTTCTTTTCTTATGGTTGGGAATTAACTTTTAATGTGGAAAATTTATTTGAAAATATTTGTAACATGATTGTGCACTAAAGGTAATCCTGGGTATCTAGGAGGGTGGACATGCACTAGTATGCTAGTGACCCCGTGAAGTTTGGCCCCTGTTTCACATAGTAAGCTTGAAGATGACATGAATAACTAAACTATGATGATGATGTTTTTGGTGGACCACTAGGTATGGTTATTCTCTCTACTAGCGGCTCGTGTATAGGAGAACAAATATTTATTACGGTTATCTTCACCAAGATATGAGGTACCTGGGGCTCACAACTAACTAGTGCATAGGGGTGTTCCCATGACTTGTGGTCATTGGCTATTTTGTAATCCCTGTCGGCATATAACGTGTTTCGTTGGTAAATTAATAAGTGAGTGTGATTTATTTAAAAGTTTACATTCTTTAATTCATCTATCTTGAAAACTATTTTCATTTTGTAGTTTCACCTCTTTAAAAATTGTTACTAGCATTCTTGTTTATAAAACATGTAAGTTTTTTTTCTGGAAAATTTTTATAGCTTGGGACCTCATTTGGAAAACATGAATTTATATATTGTATTTAAAACATTAAATTGATTTTTCTTTTATTTTAAAGTAAGTGCATTGGGAATACAATATAGGGCTAACCTACTGAGTTTTAATACTCACACCTATTGTCTTCTTCTATTTTTATCCCTTGTTCAGGTTGCAGCTTGTGTTTAATCATTTTGGGTGATGTGTGATCATTATATTGGAGAGTGACTAATGGGGTCACATGGAGTTAGTTGGTTATCAGGTTTGGTTAGTTGGGTTGCTGGATTAGTTATACATTTAGTCTCTTGTACAAATATTGTTCAGCTCAATTTTTATGAAAATGTTTTTGGACTTTCCATTTCTTTATGCTATTTATTTTATTGTTTATATATGTGAGAAATAATTCCCTTGTGTTCTCTATTGATTTCCTTGGTGCTTGTTTCCATCCTGGGATGATCAGGAATGCCTCTCGGGACTTGTCACGGGCTGGCCTGGGTGACCAGTTTAGGGTCGAATATGGCTGGTTCGTGACAAACAGTACTATTACTTTTTTATGTTCATAGATTAACGTATTAACCATATCGATTTTTAAGGATTTTTTGATTTAAATAGTTATACTTTTCATTATTTTATTGGCCACAAGATATTATAAAAGTGTATTTTAGTGGTTCAAGCATCGATGTTAATTTCTAGACATCCAATTCTTGGTGTAATTGATGAATTATAAATAGATAAATACACAACCAAAGAATTAATTTTTTTTATTGAAACAAAATATTTAAGTATATTTCCATACATTCTTGTTCAATGAAAGAATTACTCAAATATACAATAAAGATAAAAAATTGTTTTGTCCTAATACCATAATTTTTCTTAAACCGATGACCTTTTAAATCATTACAGTTTTAGGACTTTAAGGCCCTCAAATTTTCATTAATAATTCACTTGTTTGTGA
Organism: Viscum album; assembly: GCA_963277665.1. Classification (NCBI taxonomy): domain Eukaryota; kingdom Viridiplantae; phylum Streptophyta; class Magnoliopsida; order Santalales; family Viscaceae; genus Viscum; species Viscum album. The sequence continues at coordinate 176,839,837 of OY728153.1, read as the reverse complement.
TTTGTAACCTCAATAACTCCATATTAATATTTATGATTTTCCTCAAAGTCTATGTTTTCACATTCCAATTATGTTCTCCCATACAGAACACTAGTTATATGTTACTTTGGGTAATCGTTATGTTTTCAACATTCCCTTTTATAAAGGAAGTTTTAGGATTGAGTTTTTTATTTGGTTTTCTATCAAAGGAAAGATCAAATATTAATACTTTGATAACCAAGATGAATTTGGAGTGTGAAATTCATTTTAAAGGGTCGATAATGTAACACCATGATAATTTTTTTATGTTTTTTCTAAAATCAATTTAATTTATTTTTCTTATTTTTCCTTTCACGCAACACTAAAATTACTTTATTTTGTATTAAAGAACTATGTATGGATTAAGTTACATGAAATATAAATTTAATCATGCACCACCTGAAACATACATATTATCTTTATTTTCAAGTAAAATTGTGGTTTCTTATTTTACACGGAAGACTAACCTTCTTTGATGGCTTACATAACACGCAAGACCACCTGTTACCGAACAATAATTCATTTTTAAAATATTATTATTTAATAGGTTATAACATGGAAATTAAATTGAATATTATAGGAATAAATAACTTATGAATAAATATTGATTAACTTATTGGTTACCTAATTATTAAAAAAGAATATAGAAAGCAAGTGAATATAAAGGGACTAATTTTATAAAATTTCATTTTTATAGGAAAAGATGATTAATATTTATAAGTTAAATTAATTAATAATAATGAATTATATTATTAAAATTTATATTATATATATTAAAATAATTATTTTTCATAATAATCCAATATAATTTATATATATAAGATAAGAACAAACCTAATTTTATAGTTAAAACCCTATATTTTTATTAATGTAATTTTAGCACCTGTAAATGAAGAACCCATTTTAGATCAAATTTTTGGAACTTTTATAGATTTAATATGTAAAAATTAACTTCACATTTGAATAATAAACATAATAATTAGGTTAGAATAATTTTTTTAATGTGAGGTTTTATTTTTTAATGAATAGTGAAAATACTAAATTTTAATTGAAAACATTTTTTTCAACTATTTAATTTATAAGGGTAAATTATATTTTAAATTTATTTTAAAGTATAATTATACAATAATTTAACAAATTAATACAATTTAGTTCGTTGGAATTAATTTCACTTTGAAATTTGGTATAAAAACATAGTAATAATTTTAGCATTTTTACTTTAAAACGATGTAGTGTCCTCTCGTCAGCAGGATTATTTTTAAATTTGCTTCTGTCACTTATATGATTATAATTATGAAAAAATGGATTCAATATTAGGAATAAGAATAATTTATAATTATTAATAAGTTCTAATTTGTTTTCAAACAAAAATATTAGTGAAAGTGATTAAAATTAATTACAATGATTAAGAGAAAAATTAGGTCAAAAAAGGACTAAACCATAAATTTAATACCCAAAATGACCAATAAACTTGTAAAAAACCCATTATCTTCTATTATTCAGACATTAAAATTCAATTATGTAGTTTATTTGGTCTGTTGTGACTTTTTTAGGTAAAAATGTTGGTTATCGTAACTTGTTTTCCAAAATGAAAAATGTGTCCTTTCCCTTCCCTATGAAAGGCCACCACATATCCCTATTATTCAGACATCTCAAACCACATAGTTTCATCCAATATATACGCAATACACATCCCAAAATCCCTCCCTTAATCACAGAATCGTCCCTTTATGTATAAAGCAATCCAAAAAAATCCTTTTGACATAAACTGAAAGGAGTTACCTGATTAAGAGGTCATGTCTTCTCTCAAGATCCTTTATTTCAATTTCTTTCTCCACCCCTCCACTAAATTTATTCCATTATTGTATAAACACACAAGTATATTAAATATAGTTGGATTTGTTTATGATATAATTTTTACCTAAAATTACAAACACCTCCATGAAATGCGTAACTGACATATTGTTTATGGGTACGACGAACAACTGCCTCACAAAACAATGATTATTCATTTTATTTACCACATATCAGGGTGGGAATTATGATTGAGATATGTTTATATATGATACGTATTATATTTATTATGTCTCAAATATTATTTAATTATTTTCTATAACATATATATTTATACATTCAATTTTGGTGTAAATATGATAATTTCATTTGAGGAAGTATAGACTACACCCCCAAAAGGTGTGACTCATTCACACTGTATACGGAATGAATTGTGGATAGGTTTAGTGAAATTATATGATATATATGACATAATAATTCTACTATAATAATTATATATATATATATATATTTCATTTACCTTCTTTCTTTCAATACGATAAAAAAAACGTAAACAATGTTCATGCATACATACAACTTATCGTATCCATGAATGGTGTATTCCATTGAATAAAACTATATTATATAGATTATTATAACACAAATATACTTAATATAAATGATATTTAAATCAGTATTTAAAATCATTATATATTTATATGGACAAAATATATAACAAATTATGACACGTGCAAAGAATAAAGCAGATATTACCTAAAGTGAATCCTTAACATTGAATTGTTAACAAGCTGGTAATATAATTTTATAATAAAACTATATAATGTATTAGATATACAAATTTGGTTATTTGATAAATTTATAATAAAATTTTATTTATTATATAGGAGGTTTGTATGAGAATGAAGAGAGTGAATACATAATGTAAGGTAATTTCATCTCAGTTTGTATTTTCATGAGATACATTCATTTTTCACCACCCCTTCCATTAGTATGTCGTGCATAATTTCCGTGTATGTATTATATGATTATTATAATTATATTTATGGGTATTCATATATCAGTTATATTATCTTTATTCCATGGGGTTTGAGTTTTAAAAGTTACCAAATCCGTAAAATTGTTTTGTCTCAATTTTCCTTCTTTGAGACTCATGTTTTTTAAGCACATAAATTATTTTTGAAATTTATATAATTCCATATTACATGTTATATAATTAATATACTAATTTTAATGATATTTCAAGCTTAATTTAATTTACTTTTCTCACATGGAGATTATGATCCCTTATAACCAAGTGGTAAGAGTTTATTGAAACAATCTCATCAGTTTTCGGGATTGTTAATGATTATGCTTCCACCAATGAAATATTATATTACATCTCATAATAACCCTAATTATCTTTATACTCCTCATATTATTTATGATAAATCCATGTATAAGTACCATTTTCCCATGATTTGGCACTTAAGATTGTTAATAAAATGTTTTTAAGAATAATATTACTATATCTCTCTCTTCGCTTAGAAATCTATTTTATTTCAAAAACCATTTAATAAAAAATGTCTTAAAAACAATTTCAAGAGAAATATGAGTTTTTTAAACAAAATATTATTGTTTTCAACAAATCCTTTATACATTTTCAAAACTATTTTCAAACATGAAGTTTATAAAAATATTTTGAATTTTTCTTTATAATTATTAAGAGTTATTTTCAAAGAAATGGTTTTCAAAACATTTTCAGAATTTCTTTAAAAGCTTCCAAATTATTTTAAATTATATTTTTTTCAAATTGTTTTCATTATTCTTTCAAAAAAATTCAAGTAAAATGGTATTCAAAATATTTTTATTAACTCATTATATTTTTCAAATTATTTTCTATGAAAATTATTTTTCAAATGGTTTTATGCATTTATAAGCCTTTTTTCAAAGAAAAATGGATTGTTTCCTCAAGAAATTTTTTCTAAAAAAGTTCCTTCCAAATTATTTCCCATCAAATATAACATTTTTTGATGTTACTCATTCTTTAATGGGGAAATTATTCAATGTTTTCATTCATATTCTATCTATGAATGATTAACATTTTTATGAAATGATGTTCATACAACAAGTTTCTATTTTGCAGGTTATATTCTTATGAATGATTCTTCTCTTTCATGGGTTATGCTTTGATGAAATGATTATGAAGTCTTTAGTTTTTCATAGGTTACCATATGATTAAAATTTTATGACACCCATTACATTTCATGGGTTATGATATGATTATTTATGACCTTGTGGAATGTGTATGTATGATTTCATTATGAGATGAGTGAGAACTATATCCCCCTATAATTAATTGGGTAATGATTTATATCACATGAGATAGACTAAGATGATATTCGGAATGAACCATGACTATTAAGATGGCCATGAGAGTGAACCATGACTACCAAAAAATATGAGGAGTGAAATCATGATGATAATGTGGCCATGGGAGTGAACCCTGACTACCAATATGGTATGGGGTGAACCCATACTACTATGATGGTATTGGAAGTGATGCCTTCGATTATACGGAAATCAAATTTTATGCTTATTTTTCTACCACAATTCCATTTTTTATTCCAATTTTATGATTTCATGGATTGTGTTCTTTATTTATTTATGATTAATTTATTGAGAACTATCATGATTTATTCCGTGATTCAAGTTTATGATCTTATGATATGAATGGTGTTATCTTTTAATATTATGATCATGTTTTCATGCCTTTATTCTCATGCTTATGATTGCATGCCTCCCTAGTTTACGCATAATGAGAATATGAGCTAGACCCTTTTTATTGTTTTCCCAAATCATGATGATATGGATTAATTATTATGTGTATAATAAATTTTCTATTCATGAGGAATATAGTGGGATATGATGTAGCTCACTTGCATACCCGTGTTTATGTTTCCGTGTTTCCAAAGGTACTAGACTAATATGGTCTTTGTGTGTCTATTTGAATAATGATTCAAGTATTTCGTAAAAGTTATGTATTTTTAATGTATGAAAAGTTAGTGTAGTTATAGGTTCCTTATTATTAAAACCTATAAAAGGTTTCATTTTGTGTAACTTAAATGATTTTAATTTTATCTCAAAACATAAAACAACTTATAAGAGAGGGATAACTAGTACCAATTTCAAAATCAGTATATTAATCATATAATTAAGAAGACCTCCAGTAGAATCAGGTATATTCTCTTATAATTTCATTTTAAACCAATTATTTATCCATTTTATCTATGAATAAATTATCACAACTGGTCTTGGATAAAGAAAATATTAGTTTCAAGATATATATATAAACACTATTTGGGTTGTAATTAGAATTTTAATTAACTGAAACCTCATAATAATACTTATGAAAAGAAATTAACAAGTATTTATCAAGTTAGTGTATTGGTAAAGTAAGATTACACCATATATATATATATATATAATCACATATAAATAGTTGCGAACAATTTAAATGGCCATCCTATTAGTATAATCGTACCCTCGTGGGGTTAAGAAATGAGGCATACAATAATATAACAGAAACTTATATAGGTCCCATCCCATCAACCTCAGTTCAATTAGGTGGGTATCTATTCACAATTTATGGAGTTGACGCCCTATTATTTTCAATTGGAATCCCATGTATGTGTAACCCAATAAAATTTAATTTATTCAAGGTTCAACACTCTATTAGTGGGTTTATTTCCTAAGTACCATGCCCCAATTGACCTAGTTGGGTCCCGCTTTGTATTTAGGAATTTAGTCATAAGGGACATCATGCCTATGTGGAAGAGGTACAAGCCTCATAAGTCAGAGTTTATCCTTTTTTAAAATCAATCATTTTTCATATGAATTTCTTGTTCAACATTTATTTATATATATATCTTGTATCAGTTAGATGTATCATTATTCCCAAGTTATATAGGTACATTCCCTTATAACTTATTGTTGACTTTCATGTAACTGTAGCCACATATTTTTTTCATTTTCTTTTAGAATGTAACAATTAAATATATAATGGAAAAATTATATGGTTCACCAATATTAAATTTATAAATTCTTGTAAACCATATAAATTTAATAATTATCTCTCATTTAATTACAACCGTTATTGTTTCATCCCATGCAATCATTGGTCCATGGATTAAACAATCCATATTTGGTTAGTCAAATAGAATTACACTATTAAACTATGAGGGAAAAAATAATTTAGGCTAATAAGGACACTTAATAAAATGACCATATACCACAATTAAATAATTCTTATTATAAAATTAGTAAGGAATATAGATGAACATGATAAATTAATCAAACAGATATTGAAGTAATCATTGAAAGTGACTTTGTTAGTAGGAAATATATGTATGTATGGAAAAAATCACCCAAACATTGTATATAGGATAAAATAAAATATAATCACATATGAATGGTTATGAATTAACATGATGATAATCACACAACATTATAAAAATTATCAGGCATCATGAAACCTATAATGTAGTATAAATTTCATGTTATATACACAGAATGTTAATCTTTACATGCTTAAGATGATGCATGTAGTAGTAATTCCTTTTCATATCACACTAAGGGTAAAAAAAAAATTCAAAATTCAATAAATCAATAACCATTAAAATTTTAACAATTTACCAAGGTGAAATAATAATAAATTGTAATACAGAACGATAGTCCCATCCCTTGCAACTTGACCCATCCCTTGTGCGTGGGTTGGACGAACCTAAACATGTGATATTTATAAATTTCCAAAACATTACAAGTATCCATTATACCATAAAAATAGTAATATATAAGGAAAATATCCTTTATACTATATTATAGTAACCAGACATGGAATCCCCTAAAATGGTGCCTCGAGTTGGTCAGCCACATGGACTCAAGAACATCTCCCAGTACACCAAAGTAGTTTGAGTAGAACAAAGGTTCTAAAGGTGGTATAGTGGGGAGAATATACCGTCTCTTTAAAATTGAAGACCAATTAATAAAAATAAATGAAATTTAGAAGAATATAATAATAATAAATTGTCAGATATAATAAATATCCAATAGGAATGTGCATAATAATACAACCATTCATGAACAAGCAATGACATAAATATAGAGAGTAAAGAATACAAGAAATACATATATCATGGCCACACTGAGAAGTTAATAATAAATAAAAGACTCTATAACTAAGAGGCAGGCTGATTACGTGCTCAACCACTACTCCCAGGCTCTGACATCTAGCCCTAGTCAATAAATATAAAAAACACGAAGAACAACCGAGATTCCTTACCCAATATGGAGAGAGATCTATCATAGTAAAATTTTTATTGAAAAAAGGTGTCATATATAATCATTAGGCCACTAGAAATGTTTTCTAATTCCACATTGTCTCTGAATACAAAATAACACAGTCTGAAGCTATATCAAATGTAAAGTAGTGGAGGATATAATAATGTAAACACATATCGATCAGATACCTCAAGACACCTGGATAACTGTATAATTTTATACCCAAGATGGAATATATTTAAAGAGATTAAATAATTTTTATGTAAGCATATACGTAGACACTAATATCTTCATAGATATACATGCACCTATTAGAACCTGTGGCTCAGTGCTCTATCTTACACATATATTAATAATATAGAAAGAGTCATATTTAGATATGGGATTCCATGTTTGAGTAACATAATAAGGGATCTCATACCCTAGTATCACAGTAAGGAGATCTATTCTGGAGTATCATGAATAATGTTCAGAAGGGTCATACCCAATCTCTTAATCGATGGGGCATGCAAAATCTTGTATAGTAACCCAAGTGTTGTGAAATTCTTTTTCCAACATCCTCAGCCCTGGGGGATTGAAAAACCATGTCCAAAACCCTAAACAATATCCATATAATAATACAATATAAGATAGTCTCACTTTTTCGATGAGTCCTTATCCAAGGAGTTCTGTAAAGAGGAACCCAATATCCCTCAAGACGTAGTGTACCTTCAATAACATAATTCATTAATAATTTTAAATTGGACATGTGATCATCCAAGAAATAATATAAAAAATATATATAATTATAAGTTTATATTTTAGAGAAAAAAATAAGGACATGGGAAGAACCCGTTACATAACCAATTCTAGATACATCTCATTATCAAACTAATTATAAAAGATAAAGAATCCATTTAATGATAAAGGTCATACTAGAATTCTTCTCAATTAAAATAATTGATTGATTCCTAATAAAAATGAAATAAATATGTTCCCAATAACCAAGAGATTTATCTAAACCATTTCATACATTAGTTCATTCATAAAAATTCATATATATTTAAGGAATATACCAGACATATGGTTTAATAACTTTCCAGTGATGGTATAGAAGTATGTAATTGGACTCACTTCAAGAGGTGGTTCAAGATGAGGTGGTTGACCTAAAACTATATAAAGGGTTATAAGGAAAATCATGTTTGTGATATAATAATTTAATTTAACTTATTTTATAATTTTGGAGAAATGCATGGAAAGCCTGACATGTAGCACAGTGAAATTATTATATCAATGATGTCACTTTAGGGGAAAATATAATAGACCACCTACATAAATCCTAGGATTGTCAACTGATCCATTATTATTATTTGATTAATGATGAAGTGATATAAGTCATAAGAATATAAAAACACCCTAAAAATATGTTATATGAGCATAGAGAGTGATCTTATAAAGGATAAAAAATAAACTGGTAAAAGAGGAATGAGGAGTCATAAACATATCGAAGATTATCTAATAAAAATAATGGTGTTTGATTGAGATATAAAATTATGGATATCCACAAAAATGGAAACTATGAGTATGTAGGTGTGTGGGGTGGGGGAATCCAAGTTGAATTGGGAAAGAAACAAAAGATAAACCCTAAAAGGGTCAGAGGGAAAAATTATTATTTTCCCCCTTTAACAAGGTACATGATTCATATGAATTATTTGAAAACCATGTACCAAATATGCAGCTCAGAATACCAAATAGAATTAACCTTTTGGGTTTGGATACATGGTTTGTTCTAATCATCCACAAATCATGTGGTGCTACAGGTTATGTGTCATAAAACATGTGACTAGGAACTCGATTTTCCAAACCATGTACAACTTATGTGACCACCACTAAAATTTACAATATAAATTATAAATAGTTGTGAGCCCAAATTTTCATGGTTTAGAAAACCATGTAACACCCAATTGAGGGATTAATGGTTTATCCTAAGGGGTTTCGCAGTTTAAACAAATTGTTCACCCTATCTGTTTCTCCCCAAAAGCTATTTTTTGAGATGGGAACTCTCAAATCTCAACCAAACTTAAGAGAAACCTTTTGGTCCTTTAACTTCATAGAAAAACAATAATATTATTTTTTAAAATTAAAAAATTTAAATTACTAAATTAAATTTAATATTTATCTCATCCACCAATCAGAAATAAAATTCCTATAGAATTTTTTTCTGATAAAAAAAACAGGACATTATAAAATCTTTATTAAAAATGATTGAGTATTTTTTATATATCAATGAAATTATGTTCCAATACAAAAAACTCTCCAAGTAATGATCTTTATTTTTAACCTGTAGTATTTTACTTCAAGATAAATAGAAATTATATCTATTTTGAATGATGTGATGTATACATGGATCAGAAATTTTTGAAGTGAATATTATACCAAAATGAGATATACCTGAGTTAAATAAGATTATTATAACTACTTAATCGATATAACTTCTTGATAGACTACCACCATAGGATGTAAAATTAATTTGGTTGATTCACTGATATAGAGAGATCATTGTGTACTTTCAATGATGAGTTTATAAAATCATTTAATATTTATGGATTTAGTAAATTTGTATATAGATATTATTAGTTAAAGGGAATCATCATTATTTTTCTAAATGAGTGCTCAACCATATTTTATAAATAAGATAAAAAATCCTAACAATATGATAATAGTTTGTAAAATAAAATAAATTCCATGAATGATGAGAAATGGAAATACATCATCTATGAATATATTATACTAAATATTTGAATGAGACTATGTTTTCCATTAGTACCTAAGATGAAGAAGAAATTTTTATATGATTTTTATTGATCAAATTCAGTTATACACCATGGTATAACCAATATGTATATGGATTTAAGAAATCATTTTTAGTGGGATATCTTGATGTGAGATATTTTGTACTATGTGTCAATATGATTGGTGTGTTAATAGAGTCAATAAATATGTCAAATTTTATTCTAAAAAATTAATTACATCATTTAATTTTATATTGTTTATTAGTTAAACTTTCATTTCATTGTTTTTTTAAATATCTCTTCAAATGGTCAAATTAATATTTTAATTGATTTCATTAAATTTTCAAGTTCAATTAACATAGTACTATTAATAATCCTATAATTAGGGCATTGATGGTGAACATGAACTTCTAAGAGATGGGAACTACTTTCTGGCTATGAAAATATCTAAATTCATATAGAATTATAATGGGGGGATTTTTCAAGTACTAAGATATATAAGGACATATGCTTGGAGTATAATATTGATAGATAACTATTCAGAATTTAAAAAACGAGTTCTATATAAGAGATATGTCATGTGGGTATTATGTAACATATTTTCTATTATCATAGAAGGAAATTTGGAATAAATTGAGGATTATGATAATTTGTAATATCCATACACTAATATGTGGGAATCTGAGGATGAAAAATGAATTTTACACAACTCATGAAATTTATAATATATCATACTTGAGAATATAATACATACTTCCCAATGATGGGTTATATTTTTTGGGACCATGTGTAAGGTTTTTGGAAGTGCCCTATATGATACATAACATTTTTTATTGTATGTAAGTTTTTTTCCTTTATCTCTTGTAAGGTCAGTATATGTGAAAGTATTTTTCTAATATGAAATATATTATACTTTACTATTGGTTAATTCATAAAATAATTTATTTAGTATAGATATTGTACAATAATTTATGGTTTTTTGAATTTCATCCCAGTAGTGATTCATTATAAGGGCCAAATTTTGTAAAAACAATATTCTTTACAATGTCTATAAGTTATAAATTCTAAAAAAATTATATATGTTCAATGAATTGAAATTTATTAGTAAATAATTCATAAAATATATGAATTGAACCAAAAAAAATATTCATTAACAATAAGAAATGTAAACAAAAGAACATGACAATAATTACTACACATTATGGATTATTAATCATGATAGACTAGTATATCCCTTAAAACTGCATAATTAAAATGGGGATAATAAATAGAAAGGAATAAAATCTTCAACATGAAGAGATATCTTTGACCATCCTCACCTTTGAAAATCAACAATAGAAAAAGGAAACATATAATGTATAAGATAATTATGATTAGAGAAATAATATTGTCAAATATAAATTGAAAACATTGGAAATGTGAATATTGAATGGAATATGTTTAGTAAGACTATATTCAGTAATGTAATATGGTCTTCCCAAATATGGTCATTTAAAATATGGTTTTTTCAAAATATATTCATTGATTATACATCAAATAGGTATACTAATGTCCTGTATTGTTGAAAATTATAACTCACAATGAAATAAAAATATTATATTAAAATATTATATATATATATATAACTATGTCTGTGTTTTTTTTGTTTGTTACATAATAATAATAATAATAATATTAAAATATTATATTTTGTATATATAAAGATCAAATAACCATTTTAATATCAATGGATTAGTAAAATTATATTTTAGAATATGAATAATTAATTAATAGAATTTAAAAAAAATGATTATTTAGTATAAAATTAATATTTATATTCAAATGGATAAATCATTATGTACTGTATATTACTCCTAGTAAATTAAATTTACTCTTTTAAAATATTATTATATATAAACTAATATTTTAACATCACTTAAATTATAAATTTATATGAAATATTATTAAGAAGAACAATGGTCTAAAATACCCTTTTTCTAATAAAAGTAGTCTTATTTATATTTTATATTTTGAAATTTAAAAGCTAAATTAATATATCTTTTAATTTTAGTTTTAGAAAATTAAAATCATTTTTAATTCATTATATCAAAATTAACTTACTATGATTTTTTTATTTCTTTAAAATAATTTATTTTTAAGTGTAAAGAAAAAATTACAATTTAGTTAAATAAATAAATTTTATAATATAAGAATGATATATATGTTAAATAAAACCATTTTTTATTAAAAATTTATATTAAATAATTATTATAATTAATTATAAAAGGCTATAATTAATTTATAAAACACATGTTTATCATTTTTTAAACTCATGTATTATTTAACACTTATAAATATGTTTATGTGGTTACATTAAAAATTAGACAATGTCCCTTTTATAAATTGAATATAAAATTTTTTAATAGAATTCAACATTTCAATATTAGTTAAAAATAATAATTTTCTTTTTAGGTATAAATATAACACCAGTATGAATAATGTTAATTATCACGTTAATGGTAAAACTTTTTTTTTTCAAAAATGGTTTTTTGATATCAATTAATTTTATTTATTAAATAAAAATAATCTCATTGAAATTTTGAATATGATATGATGTTTAAAATTATATATACTTTTATTTAAATTAATTCATTTAGGGATCAGTACTTAATAATATTAAGAAAAAATAGTCGTTAGAAGCCATTTTCTATAAAAACTATTTGTATAAATATTTTATATTTTATATTAAAATTTTATTTTCTCATATTTATGAATTGAACTAGAGTAAATGGAGATTATATTTTGGTTAAAAACATTAAAATTTTGCACTAGGTATTAAAAAATATATTTAAATAAAATATAAATTACTTATTAAAACAAATTTGACCAAGTTAAAAATTAAAAGGATAAGATGTGAAAACCTATGCTAAAAGACTTGAAACATGTTTAAAACACGTGTAACAAGTATATTTTGTGGATTTATGGATGAAATCCAACAAAAAATTATACTATTATGAAAACTTGATGTCATTGACCAAGGAGTAGTGTAATTCTACCATGGAAATATAATGGGTATTCCCGAAACTATAATTTTTTTCACTTATAAAAGAGGATCACTTCCACAAATACATGTTCACACATAAAATTATATTTCCATTTAGAATCATCTGAAAAAACATTGACAAAAATTAGTTTTTTCATCCATAATGTCTTTTTCTCTTGAAGTCATTAGCCTTCAATTCTAAAGAGATAATTAAGAGATGATCAAGTATCTATTGTAAGTATTATGTTCTAGGTAATATTTTCTCCTTAATATATATCTTCCAAATATACTATATAAATTAAAATATAATTAAATCAGTGTCATTATTATAATTTTATGTTATTTTATTAATTTAATAACCATTATTTATTCACCACCTTCCACTAATAAAAACATATGTGAAGTTAGTGTATTGGGAGGACTACTATTTCCACCAAGAAACATCTTCAGTTTGTCATCCTTATCCTTCATGGTTGGTAAAACTAATTTAACAGATAAATAATTTTGATATAAAAATTATAAATATGATTCTAAAATTTTAAAATATAATTAAACATCATTTCCTCTCATTGGCTAAGAAATGGAAACATTAATTTTGTGTATGTACGAACTACTACCTCTACCAACAATGGGTATCATATGTTATCACCACCCAAAATGAATAGCTTTAAAAATATATTTAATATATAAAAATTATATTCATAAAAATATTAATATTATAGATATTATGAAATAATTTTACAATTATTTCAACCATGGTCAATATACATAATGAGTTACGTAAATATTGACCAAAAAATATATATTAACTGGCGTAGGAAAGAAAAATAAATTTTATATAAATAAAATATTATACTGAATAGAAATTGGAATATTAAATATTCTTGAATAATTTTATTAATTATTTAATAATATTATTTTTTTTATTCATGAAGTTCAGTATAAGTACAAATCTTAATCTGACATAAAGTTAAGGGATCTTTCATACCTACTTTAGGACTTTCTAATTATGCATCGTCTTTCCTTTTATCCCTATTAGGAAATATTATTCTAAATTTCCACTTCTATTTTTTAATATATTTCCCCTACATATATAATTAGTTAAAAAATATTTCTTATTTTTTGGGTTATACATGCTTTTGTTCAATTTAAAATTCTCGTTTTAAGTAAACTTGGTTTAGCGGAATTTTTATATTTAGTGTCTCATGTCAAGAATCACCCCATTAAATGTTTTTAAACCATGAATAGATTTTAAGAACCCTTATTATTTTACGAAGAACTACATTGGATCAATACTGGTTAGTGGAAATTTATAATACCTTTCCTTATTTATAAATAACCTTTACTTATGAATCTATACTTAAGTTGAACATTTGAATTATTCCTTCTCATAGATCCTTCTCTTGAATTATATATATTTCAACTCAATGTTCAAGAAATATATTTATATTTAAAATATGAATATTCCAAAGGATTTAATCCCTTAATCTCTTGGTAATCCTTTAGATTTATCCAACATTTATTTCTAGATTAAAAATTATAAACCCACTTTATAATCATCAATTTGACCATGCTTATGATTTATTTAACATTTATTTTCAAAATACGGCATGAATATGTTTTATTTTTATTTTTATTACACGTGATACAAAAATTATATATCTGCTGAAAGCACTGGTAAAAGCTTAATATATTATGAGATGTTATGTAAGGGATTTGGGAGTGATCGTAATACACTATGGGACCTTGTCCACTTTGGAATGATGGTCTTGGAAGTGACCCTTGACTTATGTTGAAGGTATCATGTTTTATATTTTTTACACATGATTATAATTCCTTGATCTAATGATATTATTTCCTTATACCTTGTTTCCATACTTATTATCGACCTATTTATGATATCATGTCATGCATCTAGAATCTCATGTTATTCTTCATTTCCTTGTTTATTCATTTAGTGGATTTATATCTCACACTTTTCCTTATGGATTTTCAGGGTACCTAGTGTAGTTTTTGAAGAAATATAAGATTTAGGATCACTATGTCATGTTTTAAATAAATATTTTTAAAAGATGATCTTTTTATGTCAAATCATCCTAATATACATGACCTCTTGGTCCTTGGAATGTATTTTCATAAAATAATGTTAAGAATCATGAAATAGTATATGTTTAAAGCTTCAGATTCTATAGTTAGTATTAGAGGAAGGTATAGTTATTTTTTGGAGAATATGATGAGATAAAATTATTAAAAACCCGGGGGATATGCCTATGTTTAAGATAATATCCTGAAATTTTGGTACAATTTTGAGTATATGGATTTCTAAAAAATTACATTCATGTTTCAATGCTGTAATTTGGATGTGGTAGTAGAATAATTACAGTAAGGGGCAATCACCCCAAAATGGGTTGGTTGAGTATCAACTCAATCATTACTATGATAGATGTTGAGTGTGACTAAGACTCTACACCAGGTGAGACACCCTTGGGGGATATGTTTTTGTTGATCATATTCTCTTTTCGAATCACAGTAGAGGATTGATTTATTATTTGTTTTTAGTATATTAGGATGATAAATATATGATAAACCAACTTAATGTAAACTATGTCAAACTAAGACTTATATAGGTTTAACTGAGGGAAAAATAGATCAATTTCTAATATAAAATAACCAGAAATATTAAAGTTTAATTCCTTTTATGAATATGATAATTCACTTGTATTTACAATTTTTTATCACTCATGTGAACCATTTTGGTTTTATTAGTAGATGAAACTAGAAGAAACCATGGGTGAGGGGGAAAACTCAAAGATTACCATAATGAAAAATCCATCAGAATGGGATATGGAATGAGAAACCTTTAAATTATTCCAAACCTACTTTCATGAAATACTATTAATAATTTTAATATAGTTTAAGTCCAAAACAAACCAAATAAGATAAGGATGGAGTCTCATTAATGATTATGTGTGAAATACATTGAAAAAATAAGTGTACAATTTTCTATATGTAAAAAATGGGGGAAGAATAACCACATGAATTTGAACAAGGGTACTAGATTATGCTTTACTTATAGAAGAGGGGGTCGTAAAGAACTAAATAATAAGAGGAAAATGAATTGTTCAGTTATCATGATGGTAGTAAGAAATGTTCATAAAAAAATAGCACTAATGGTTCAATTCCTTATGGTTGAAAAACTGGGGAATTATCTGAGTTAATTACATATTCTAAAGGATAATAAGGATGATAGAAATAAATAAATTTCATTGAGATGGGTACAAGAAAAATTAGATGAAATCAAATCTACTGAAGTTTTATTTGAAAATTATATAGAGTTATGAACTCTAATAATGAACTAAATAAATGTGGGAATTATATTTATATCTTATTCCACCTTATGATTTGTATCTATAATGTCTTCCAAGAACATCATGTCACCACCAAAATGACTTGATATTAAATTTTTAATGAATATATCGAGTGGTGTGATTATTTTATATGATGTTTATGATTATGAGAAAGTAAAATTTGAAAAACATATTACCCTTCCTAGATAAAATATTATTTTTTTTGGAAGTGGATTAGTTCTCTTCCTCTAGTGGAAGAAATATTCTTAATAAGGAGTTAAAATATTATATCAACCTTTGATTTTCTAATAAATGGTTATTATGAACACCCTTAATAAAAACTACCAAAATTGAGTATCAATAATGAATAATAATTTACTTTTGGCTCAAACGGTTGGAGAAAAACTCAATATTGGAACAATAATATTCTGTGGAGAAAATATATATTTCCAAAGTTTTTATATATTACATTGTGAGTCATGTATATGTACAAGTGATCTTTAAATATTTCCACTGGTATGTGATAATTAAAATTGCGAGGATGCAATTTATTGAAGGGGGAGAATGTAATGACCCATGTTTTTATAAAACCTATTTCCCCCAAAATGAATAGGTTTATAATTTAATTTTTTTTAATATTATCAAGGAAAAAATAGATAAGAAAATTACTCATACAATATATGAATTGAACAAATACCATTCAATTCATTCATAAAAAGAAATTACATAAAAATAATAATAAATTTTGTATTGCACACCATGGATTAATAATCACCCTGTACCAGTACATCCATGAAAAGTGCATAAATTTAAAGGGGAAAATAAATAAAAAATAATAAAATATTCAAAACAAAGAGATATCATGGATCATCTTCACCATTTAGGGTCACCAAAAACCAAATAAAACATTAAAAGAGGAAGATAATCCAGAATAGAGAAAGAATATTGTCAGATCCTACATGAAAACTATAGAAATGAGATGTGTGAATGAAATAAGTTTAGTAATAAAATATATAGGAACAAAATATGGTCATTAGAAAACACCATTGTTGAAAATATAGGTATTAAACGTATAGTCAGTGGGAATTTGGTTGTTTTAAATATAGTTATTGTATATATATTCATCGGATATACATCTAATCAGTATAATAAAGGAAAGTATTTTAAAAACAATTACCCTTAAATAAATAAAAATATGATATTAAACTATTATAAAGATATTTTTAGATATATATATATATATCTACGTTTTACATATAATTATAATAAATATTATTATTTAAATATTATATGATGTATATATAAATATCATATAAATATCTCAATATCAATGTAATAGTAAAATTAAATATTTGAATATAAAAAAATTAATAAACGTTATTTGTAGCAACGTATTTATTATAAAATTAATAATTAGTTTCATAGAACATTATTATTAAGTGATGAATATTTTTCCTAATAAATAAAACTGATATTTTAAAATATAATTGTATATATAATAATATATTAATATTATTTAAATTAGAAATTATTGTGAAATAATATTAAGAACATAAAATGTTTAAAACATCATTTTTTCAATAAAAGTACAAAAATATATAATTTATATTTGTTTCATTTAAAAATTAAGTATAAAAAATTTAGAACAATATTTTTATACAAAAAAATTACTTTTTTTAAATA
Organism: Viscum album; assembly: GCA_963277665.1. Taxonomy (NCBI): domain Eukaryota; kingdom Viridiplantae; phylum Streptophyta; class Magnoliopsida; order Santalales; family Viscaceae; genus Viscum; species Viscum album. The sequence continues at coordinate 176,821,886 of OY728153.1, read as the reverse complement.
ATAATATTAATGTTTTCGGAGAATGAATTTTTAATATTTTTCTAAAATAATTGACATTTTAGTGAATAGTAAAAATAATAATTTTTTAAGACTAACATTCTTATAATACAATAATGACATACATTTTTATGAATCATTTTTGATATAAAAAATATATATTCAATAATTAATATAAAAATTTTTCAAAATACTATCCTGAATTTATAAAACATAGGTTTTCCATTTTTTTTAAACTCAAGTTAATTTTCACACTAAAAACTATTTCTGCATGCTTATATTAAAAATAATACTTTATCACTTTTAGAATTTTAATATAAAAAAATTATTTTCTATTTTATTTTAAAGGGTCGTTTTTATCAAAAATAATAATTTCAATTTTATGCATAAAGGTAAAATTTGTTAGATTAATGTTAATTATAGCAATAATGGTAAAAACAATTTAAGAAATGTTATTTTAGTAATGTGTAATTTTTTATTAATAAATAAAATTAGTTGAATTTTAATGATAAATATAATATTTTTTTAAAACCTATTTATGATAATTTTGAAACTCATTAAATTGGTAATCAATACTATACAAAATTAATAACACATAATGTTTAAAAGTCAGTAGTCCACCAAAATTGTTTTTATATATTATATATTTTTTATAAAAATTTATTTTAATATTATTAATAATTTTAATTATAATAAATGAAGATTAAATTATGTCTTAAAAAATTAACAATTTATAATATGTGTTACCATATATTTTTACATAACATATAAATTTTATAGTTAAAAACTAGTTACCATGGTATACACTAAAATTTAAAAATATAAAAACCTATGATAAAAGACATGAAAGATGTTTAAGACATATTTGTCAAGCCTTGGTGAAGTATTTATAGAAAAATAACACCCATAACTCCATTAATATATTTTTTTTATTTATTGACTAAGGATTAGTATACTGATATCATTGAAGTGTAAAGGGTGTTTCGAAAAGTGCTTTTTCTTCGTTTAAACAAGAGGGTTACATCCACCCCTCCATAGTTAAAATTCATATTTTATGTACCATAAATTATTCCCAAATGAACAATATTTTTTTTCATCATTAATATCTTCTATAGTATTTATCTTAAGGCCTTAACTTTAATGGATATCTCTAAGAGTAGATAATGTCTTCAACGTAAGTAATACCTTCTTTACAATCTTCCTTCCTTATTATTTCATTACCAAATCTCTTATATCTATAAAAATATAATTTTATTGATATCATTACTATATTTTTATTCTATTAAATCAATTTAATTACCTACATTTATTCCTCTCATCCACTAAGAAAAAAAATGTGTCATTAGTATGTTTCTTGGACAACCGTCTCCACAAGTCGATATCTTCCCCTTTTCATCACCGACATTCATGTCTGGTCAAAAGAATGTAATATATTATTAAATATGCTCTATATCATTTATTTATGATTCTGAAATTTTTCAAATTATCATTTACCTAGATTCCATCTCATTCATTGAGAAATGGAAACATTAGTCATGCGTACATGTGTACTACTTCTTCCACGAGAAATGAGTTTCATTTGTTATCACCACCCATCATGGATGGATTTAAAAATATACGTAATGTATAAAATTTATTTCAATAGCAATATTAATATTATTGATATTATGAAACTATTGGAAAACCCTTTTGAACGTGGTCAACATACAAAAAGAGTTACATAAAAATTGATATTACAACATCAAGAAACCAACAAAATGAATAAAAAATATTGTAGATAAATAAAAAGTTGTATTTAAATTATTTTGTAATATGAAATTTTGTTGAATAACGTTATTAATTATGAATTTAGTAAAATAATTTAGTTACTAAATAATTTAACGACAACTGTGGTGTGAATTAGGATATGATGGTAAGGGAACTTTCGTACCTCCTTCATGAGTTATTGGATACACATTATCGTTATTTCTCTCTCTTTAATAAAATATTACTCAAATATAACTCTTATATTTTTTTAATATATTTATTGATAATATATAAATATTTAAATATCATTGTCGTTTTTGGGGTTATACAAGTTTTAGTTCCCTTTGAAATTAAATTTTTTATGTAAACCTCATTTAAGGGAACTATCCAATTTCTTGAATCATGTCATGAATCACCACCACTATTTTTTTTTCAAAAAATTAATATATTTAAGGAAATAAAATTATTTTATAATGAATCCTATTGATTTAATTATGGTTTTATGGAAAATCAAATCAAATCCTTTCTTGGTTTAAGAATATCATTTACTTATAAAGATTCACCCAAGTGGTAGATTTTTATACTTTATTCTCCTAGATCCATATCATGAATTATATATATTAGAACTCATTGGTCAGGAATTATGTTTGTCAAAAAAATATTAACTGTTTAAATGATTTAATTCCTACATATCTTTTTAATCCTTATTATGCAGACTTATCTTATGCCTTGAATCGTAACTATGATACCTACTTCCTTCCCATGTGTTTGATCATGCTTATTATTTATGTATGGTTTATTTTACTCATGTGGAATGTATATATTTGAATTTAATTTATGTAATGGGTGGGAATAAAATTATACATACCAAAAGTACATTGGGTAAGGGTATATATCTCCTGATATGTTAGGAAAGGGATTAAAGAGTGAGTATAATCCACCAGGGGAGTTTTTTGACTTTTTGATGATGACCTTTATAGTGAAACTTGACTATTATTTTTGATATCTTATTTAATATTTTTTGAAACATGTTTATGATTCTAGGATATTATTATATAATTTAATTATTTCATCTTTTCATTCATATCATCATCACCTTTATGATATCAGGACATTCCTCTTGACTCTCATGTTATGACTTATTATCATGTTTATTCCTTTTCCAGATTTTCTAGCTCACCCTTTTCATTATATATTTTACCAATGTTATCTTATGTATTTTTATAAGTTCAATGGGAGTTAGTAGATCCATATGTATTTTTAAATATATATGATACTTTAATGTTTATGATAATATATTTATATGTTTATTCATCCAAACTCACTAGACCTATTGATCATTTCTTTTTATTTTTTTAAAAGTATATTAAGGATCATGAAATAATATGATTTTAAGGATTAAATTTAAATATATGGTATCATAGGATTGTCTTATTATTTTTGGATATTATGATGTGTGATAATTTGTGAAACCCCCATGTATAAGCCTAAGTGTAGGATAAAATCCTTAAATTTTGTCAAAACAATTAGTATGTGGTTTTCCTAGAAATTACATCCCAATATGGATATAAGAAGGTGAAATTGGTTGTAATGAATCCTCCATTGTTTTATTAGTGATTTTAATACATATATATATTATAATTTTACCTCAGAGTTGGCACTATGTATTGGTTTTTCAAGACCCCAAAATTAATATATTAAAAATATTAATATATATTAAAACCCATGTCTGCATAGTTTTTGGAATAATTTTTTTTACTATTTTTTGGGAAATAAAGTGGTAAATATAATTACATAGTTAATTATAAGAAGTATTTTTTTACTATAACAGAAATATTAAGTTTTTTGGTTTCAGGTTTCTAGTTAAAGGAAACTATTTGGTGCTATGTTAAACCAATAGTTAATTTATTTAATTAATTTACATAAATAAAACAAATCCTAATTATACTCTACATTTTATTCAATAAAAAAACTGAGTTTCTCTACATAACATAGGGTCATTTGAGAAGTGATGCATCAAAGTTACATTGATGAATAATAATAGATCATAGAGTGGTAATCCTTTAAAAATGAATTGTATTCAACATTGAATTTCCTAGATCATGCGAGTGACAATGGAATGAACCCATTATTACTTAGTGATTGATCCAAAATAAAAGTAGGTCATGTTATTACCTATATTTATGGCCTTGTTTTATTTTCTAGTTACGGATTTCCTAAACTTCTTACTTTTTAATGTTTTTTATTCTTTGCATGATCCCAAAATTGAAATTGGTGTTCTTGAACCTATTTATTCATATTTTTGAGAACTTTTATTCACCCTCTCTATGATTTATGTAATTAATGGTCAATATCACATTAGAAAATGGTATTTTCATCTTATCCATGTTCTTTACCCTACTATTCATTTCTTTCACTACCATTATACCAAAGGGTCATGGTTCGACATTGTCAGGTCGTATTCGAGTGTGTTCAAAATCATTGATTCATGATCAATGATTGGAAAAGATTTATATTGACATTTTGTGATCGTATCAAGATGTGATAGGGTCTGAGGGTGTTAGAGAAATGGATCAATGTTTGAACTATGCATTTTTATCCACTAGTGAGGAGAAACGGTGGGTTAGTGTGACGGTATAATCCACTCATGACTTAGGTGACGAGAATTTGTCCATTAACAATGGATGTGGTGCAGTCCACCCTAGATATGAGTTCTTTAGGGTGATTAAGGTGGATCATGTGGAAAAAAAGGTGTGAGAGAGACATGTGAAGGCATTATGGTTTCTATAAAATCTACACATACATTGTGGGTAGGTTTGGAACCCATGATGTGTAGTACCCTTATTGTGGTAGTTAAAGATTCTCTCAAAGTTAAATATCAGTCGCTATATGGGACCCACACAATACATGTGACCTAGTGCATCAATCATTGTGTATACCACATTAGAACATGGGAATGGATACACCCACATACACAAGCAAGACTGGATTACAAAGGCACATGCCAAATAATATGGACATGGGTCTGGAGGACATGGAAATACCCTAGGCGACCAAGTAACACCAAATACTACATGTACACACTGTGTATACAAAAAATTCCCATATAGTATTTTTTAACATAATACATGATCAAGTGTCCAGTAGAGGTCACACACTATGGTCATAATTTTAGAATATGACATATGAATTGAGGTGTTATGAGAATGAATCTTACTTCAGCAACAGTTGTTCGATGGTAGTGATTGGTCTTGATCATTAGATAGATTTCGGGGTTAGTAATCCCCTACACACAAGGGAATAGGCCCCCATACTATTTATACATATAGATTCAGTGCTCTCCCACACTAAAAAGGTGTTGGTTCATCTATATTTGAAGTATGTAGTCCCCTGTTTTCAAGCTCTTCTGGGGATTGGATACCCCACTTGAGTTTTGACCCCTCGGTTGTGGATTTCTACTGAAGGAGTGGGGCCCACAACATAGATTCATGTGTGGTTTCATGTTGCTTTGGGAATCAAATTTGGAACTTTGCAGCTATAAGATGGCCCATCATTCATTGTTGGGTCGTATATATGGGGATCCCATTTATCACTCATGTGGGTTTCTTTGAGGAAATTTATTAGATTTCTCTATACGCTATTGCATTATGGGTTGGATAACTATTTATATTTCTATATGTACCTTTTTGGTTTTGGGATCACCCCATTGGGTATATATATAATAACCCCTACAAAGGATTTACCCACACATGTTGTGTATTATGTAGATGATAGGAATATCATTAGTGACTTTATAAGAGAATTATTGTACTGGGAGGTGTTAACCATGTTCAGTGGTCGACATCAGAAATTATGAGACAATATCTCTTTAGTCATCTTTTTTCCAGTTTTTTTCTGTTGGATACTTCATTTTTTGGTGGGTGAGTATTTATACCATTTATATCATTTGAATTAAAAACCTTACCATGACAAGTTTCCTTTGAGGTTGTTTCATGAATGCTTTACACTCTATATATTCAGTATTTTTTTCCACTATTGAATAGGTATTGTTTTCTGAACATTTATAAATTTTTTTGTTAAATTCATACCATTTTTTTATTATAGATACTTATTGTGTATCACCAAGCCCTATATTATTAGAGGCGGTCTGGGGGTGTTACACTCAGCTTACAATCATCTAGGTGGGCCCCAGTTGTTCATGTCATTATAGAGTGGTATCAATGTTTATATTTTCCCTAATTAATATTTGTAGTTAGACCTGTGTGAGGTTTAGTTTAGGAACATAGGAAAATCATGCCAATGTTTCCTGAGTTTGGATCTTCACCTAGGGAAACCAATGTTGGTGTGGCATCCGACGTATGATTTAACCAAGACTCTTACTACTAGCTTATCATCTTAGTATATTGAGACAATTCTTGGAGCACACAAATTGTACATGAATTATATTTGATTGGGTATTGTTTAATTTCACTTAATTCTGGAGTAAGGAACCTATATATATGCCCATATAATCATGTTACATCTTGATAACATTTAGGATGCCTCTATGATGATAATAATAAAGGATATCGATATAGGATCATCATGATGAGGATATAGTTCAGGGACCCACACATGAGTTATTTTCTCTGGGTGGGCATAGCAAATTTCCACCACCTGTTGAGTAGTTGATAGTTTCAGTGGGTGTGGATAATTATGTGGGTAGGCTTAGTGAATTATATGAGATCCAATGATAGTGACCACTGAGGTTTCATGATAAGAAATACCCTCAAGCTGTAGAGGATTGGCTCAAGGAGGGGGTCTGAGTATTCAACCATGTTTGGACCCCTACCAATCATATGGTTGCATATGAGATGAAACTTATTCATGGATTAGTAGGTTTCTGATAGATTTTTATCACCTAGACTCATTATGAGGTGCTTATCTCAAGGTTATATGTCATGTATCTATTCTTCGATGAGTATTACCCCTCAATCTGGTGATATGTTGAGATTTAGGAGCTTCCAAGGATATAATATGGTGATATGTAAGTTTTAAGTATGTTATAAGGTTTAAAGGCCTCACATGTTACTCACTCGATATAGTATGTGATGGATATTTTTGGGCATGGGAGTGTAAGAAGGAAATTTGCAGATATATTTGTACTATCATTTCCACCTTATGCATTCCAATTTATGTAGGAGTGTTGCTATGGGACTTAGTTATAGACATATTATTAGTGGATGGAAATCATGTGGTAAGAAAATAGTGGGAATCATGGGTATGATACTTTTATTGAAGATTGAATGAATAATTCATTAGGGTATCAATGTAGGTGAAATAACCATTCCTAGCCTTATACATGTGAATATATGGTGCGGGGTTCACATAAAGGGATGAGTGATACAATGGAGGGGAGATACTATGATTGTGCTGGGTGAGGTCACATGGCTTCATATTTACTAAGAAAACATTATGGGTAACATAAAAATTAACTATAAAGACCTCCATAGAATAAGCATAAGTTTTATCAGGGATCTCCCATGTATAGTCTAGGTGGCCCCCAGGGAAGTGATGCCAATAGAGGAGTAGGTGGTGCTCTAGAGAGAGGATATGTAGGTGGAGGACAACGTTATGAGCTTATTCCACAACAAACTAGTGTCACATTCTAGTCTCAAATGGTTTAAGTTCATGGTAGTGGGAAATCGAATTCTATTAATGTATATTACTAGGCGTCTCCTGAGATGATTCAATTTATAATCTGTGTCTTTCTACTTTTTCTTTATTAATTGTAGATATCACCGCACGTGATTTATTTATGTCTATATCCCTTGTGTGAGATCTCAAGCTTCTAGTAGATTCTTTATCCGAATATCTATGTTTATATTTTCGTACAGGGAGTCATTATTCTATATCTCACATCTACCGGTAGTGGGAGGTATAGTTTGATAGAGAGAGTTTCTCCTGGGATATTTTTGTCATCACAATGAAACTGTACAATGTCATGTTTGGAAAAGACTATTTTTCCATGATATATTCATAGATAAACTATCATTTTATGAAATTTATATGCCTTCAAATATATGGGATGAAATTATTCTTTTTGGGTGAGAGATATCATATGGTTGAGTGAATGGGGATCATAAGTCGGAATCAGCAAACCATCACCCATCAATTTGATAGGTTAGACATTGGTGTAGTGGAATCTTTAGTAATGTGGATTCCAGTGGTAGTGAACTATTATATGGAAATATTATCATAAAATTTCTTGGGACTACCTTGGAGGAGGGATATTGAATTCTTAATCGATATGGACCTTAGGACAAAATCGATATCTTATATGAAAAATTAGATGTCTTCTAATATGCTTCAGGAGATATGGGTGTACTTGGTATAACATCATGGGAAATTGTTTTATCAACCCCTGTGTTCCCCATAGGGATCATTAGTGTTGTTCATGGATAAAGAACATGGGATTTTGAGGATTTGGATTGAACATCGTCGCTTGAATTAGGTAAAGATCAACAAAAGTACCCCATGTAAAGGATTGAATAACTTTTTGACCAGCTTAAAGCTGGGATTTTACTTTAAAAGATCTATCTCAAGTTCATCCCATATCAGTTGATGGCTCATGAGGTGAATATTCTAAATGTGGAATCCTGATATCTCTATGAACACTATGAGATCCTTATAATTCCTTTAAGTGTGACTATTTCACCCTTAGTGTTTGTTTCTTTTATAAGCTGAATATTCTTGCCATACATAGATCGATTTGTAGTTTTCTAAATTGATGACATTATAATTAACTCTACATTGGTGTAGGAATATGTAGATCAATGAGGATTGTCCAAAACATACTCCAACAACATTAGATTTGTGGTAAGAATTCGAAGTGTTAGTTTCGGATTTGAGGGATTCACCTTCTGATTCATGTTATCTACAGATACCCATGCTTGATGTACATGGACATAACATTACTTTTGTGGAATAATTAATACATAACAAGAACCAACACTCAAGGATCGTAATAGTTTAGTGTCTTTGGAAACTCAGAACATAATCTTCTAATCATGGTGAAAGATCTTCAAAATCTCTCATAAATATCTTCAACTTTTGTTTTCTTACCTAAAAACTTTCTTTAAATCCTGGAGAAAAGAAAACATATAAAGGGTGACCTCAAATTCTTAGTAAGTGTAAGCATGGTGAAAATAAAAAAAACCATAAACATTTGAACTTCAAAACATGAACATAATGTTTAAACATCAAAATCTTGAGTAGTGAAATAAATCTCTACAGTACGTAAGGCATAGATCACAAATGAACATAAATCATGATAAAATGTAATGGGAATAACTCATTTAATTGTGAAAAACCATTAAGCACATGATATGATTTCCATAGTAGCCATGGCATTACTGCCAAGTCCATCTAAGTGGACAAAGTCCTTTTCTGAATTGAGTTCACTACTCATTACAGTCCTGTATCACTGAACATGATTAAATTACCATTCCAGCCATGTCTATCTCATGATATATAAATATTTACCCAATGAATTGGAGGGAGATATAAGTCCCACCCATCTCATAATGAAATCATTTTTACTTGTTCCACAAAATAAACATAAATCATTCACCATAACCCGAAGAATAAAATGGGTTTCATAAACATCATCACATCATAACGTAATCCATATAAAACAAATGGATATAACTTAATCATAAGAAGAATCAAACCTTGTAAATAATAGAGACATTATACTTGAAACAAAATCAAACTAAATATTTTCATCTTAGATGGGAAATAGTTTTGACAAAACACTTGAAATGAATTCTTGAGGAAAATATCCATTCTTTTTCAAAATCATTTTCTTTACAAAAAATTCAATTAAATTTTAAAGGAAAAGGATTTTTTTGAAAATAATCATGAAATCTTGTAGAGTAATATTCATGAAAATAAGGCTTCAAGAAACTGTAAAAATCCGTTCATGCCGAATAAGTTAAAAAAACATTCTTCTCGTACTTTTGCCAGAAAAGACAAAAAGTACCTCATATGGTAAAAAAATAAAGATTCCTTACATACCATGTAGTAAAATTAAAAAATGGTTAAGAAGGAATTAAACATACAAGAAACAATTTTTAGAATACAAAGACATGGATGATAAATGTAACCCCAGTAAATACTTATGAATAAACAATCTCGGATAAAAATGAGATTGGAAAAGTTATCCCTTACTTTAGGTACGATTTGATTCATACGTATCCGAACCACCTGTATAATTATTTAAATAATGTCATTTACTTATTACAAAATCCTATTCATTGTTATGATATCATATATGGTTCACTTATGACTTTATATTACCCATTCTTTTGTAAATTCCATGTTAAAGCAGCGTTTTGGGTAAAATCGTTTAATTTATCGTACGTGTTTGGACTTGTTGTTCTTGATATTATTATTACTTATATCCTGATTTACTTACTTAAATAATGTAAACAATGATTTATATATCATTTATATTCAGTATATATATATATATATATATATATAATATAGATGAATGAAATGAAATACACCGTTCATGGAGACGGTAAGCCGTATGTACGCATGAACACTGTTTTCTTTTCCTTATTGAAATAAATGGAAGTAAGTAGATGACATATATATATATACATACATAAATCCAATAGCTTAATTATTTCATATATTTCATTATTATTCATTATATATACTTTATAATCATTCTTGAGTGGTTAACATGGAGAATTAATCTCATTATGTCATGGAGACGGTAATCCGTACGTACGCACGAGCGATGATATCATTCCCATAATTATTGAATTGAATTGGAGTTGATGATATAATATATAAGAATCAGTATTATGTTATAATAACTATATATAGTTATTATTTACACCATTATACCCATCCGAGAATGGTGGTGGTGGAAAAACAGATTACACCGCGGTGTGGAGACGGTATTCCGTACGTACACATGCTTGGGGATTTCGTTTTCTATAGGATAGATAGAAGGTGAAATGGGGTTGTTTCATATTTATAATAATATATCAGTGCATTTTTATACTGATATTATTACTTTATAATGAAACAACTAAATGAGAATAATTTTAAGAAGAAAGAAACTTGAAAGAATCGGTAGAAGAGATGACCTCTTCTTCGACGCACCTATTTTAAGATTACTCTTAAGGCACTAGAGTTGGTATTTTGAGGAGACCAGAACCTCTATAATGATTATAGGGAAGTTGAGAAGGGAATTGGATAGGGTTTGTCTGAGATCTAAGGCTCAAAATTGTGTAAAGAGAAGAGGGATGAGGTGCCCTTATATAAGAGAGGAGAGGGGCACCTTTGGAATCCTCAAAAATATTAATTTATAATAAATCAAAACCCACCTAAAAACCACCAAAAATGACTCATATTCAATGATTAGATGCAACAGAGTTTTATTATCATCAACCAATAAAATTTATACTTGTTGGAAATTTATTTTAAACCTTATCAACCTGATTTATCCTTATTTAATCTATTTAAGTTTATTTGGGATAATAAGATTCTAAATTTTAAATTGTTATAAATAATTACTTTTGTGTTTTTAATTTTCCATATTTGGATAATTTATTACATTCTAGAACATATAAAGTTTTATTTATAATTTTTAAATATTAATGTGATTTTTAAACAATTTTATATTATGTTATTTTTATAAAATAACAATAGTGTCAATTTTGACACTATTCATGTATTTGAATTCAAATAAAATCCACATAGAAGATATGTTTGAAATAAAATATTTAATAGATTTATAACATGTCATATCACTAAAACAATTCATGGGGCACATTAATTCGTTCATATATTATTTATTTTAATATTTTTAAGACCATTTATTTTGTATATCTCTTAATAAAATAATTTGTACAACATTTGTTTATAATTATTTAATATACTTATTTGTTGCATAAAAATTAAAAATAAAATACTATGATGAAGATAAATATAATACCTTTCATAATAATATTTTTACTTGAATTCATCATCTTAAAATTAAAACATTTAAATTTGTTATATTTATTAAATTTTGAAGGTGACATCTTTGACATCATTTAAAATAACATAGTATAAATGTATTAATCGGTTTTATAAGGCTCCAAATGGACCAAAAATAGACCCTTGGATACTTAGGGTATATATATACTCTAACTATAATGTTTGGTCATGTTTACTGTCTTTTTAATAGGTATTGTTATTTTAATAAAAACTATATTATTGATTTTTCACTAAATAAATAATTTCTACATCATTAATGTATAATATATTAAAGTAATTAATTTTTTCATAAAAATTACAAATAAATTACCATGATAAAGAAAAACATTTTATCTTTTAAATGATTATTTATAATCGAATTTATATTCTTAATAACCTTATATTAAAAATAATCTAATTATTAAAGTTTGAGTGGAAGATATTTCACTTTCCATTAAATAAAATAAATAAAAGGTCTTAATCAAATAAAAATGGGTTCCATTAGATTCCATTTCGACCAAATTATGATTTAGGTAAAAATATAAACATCCAATTATATTAATACAAGTGTTTGGGTAATTTTATAATATTATATTTACCTGTAATTACCCGATTTACCTTTAACTATGGTAAATACAATTTACCATAGTTACTATCCATATTGCCTAAAAATAGGAGTTTATTAAAATAATTTGGACCTACTGATTCCAAATATGGAATCCATTTTTTCAAATTCAATTCACAGAAGATGTATAAATTAATTTAAAATTAATCCCATTGTTAAGAAAATGAGTTTTAAAAGTTAAAACATTGCAAAAGATTGAAATGATTTTACCTATGAATTCAATGTAAAATCAATGATAATGAAATAAATTATATTAAATGGTAAAAATATATTCTATTTATACTTTAAAAACATTAAATATTATAATTTAACCATATAAATTATTACAATGAAAAAAGATGTTTTTAATTAAAATATAGCGTGTTTATACTATTCATTAAAATATGAAAGTTATCAGAATAATAATAAAAATTTATCCAAAGTAAATTTTTATATCCTGCTCCCAAATAAGAATTTTATTTTTTCAAATTGAACTTATAAACATTTCAAAAAGTAGTTTTAATGTGGGTGTGCCATTAAAAGGTGGAAAACGACATTTTTAAAAAAATACTTATTTTACCCATAAAAAATATTTTGTTCTCATACCATATTCTATAAAATGTGTAAGATCAATTATAATGTCATAAAATTGAAAATGTAGTTAATACTATTCATAGTGGCTAGTTTATAATAATATTATAACTATATATAGTTGTTTAGTGAAATCTGGTATTGCATACTACACACACTATCGAGAAAGGTTGCAATTGCTTGTAATACAGGCCAATCCAGGGATGCATGTAGTGAAAGCTCCCTTTGGTGTTGTGTATAACATAACTCAAAACTTATTTCATTTATACATTAAACAAAAAATATACTTAATGTTGCGTAGAATAATTTATATAAAATGAACTTGAAATTTTGTGTAACACGAGCCAAGAATAGTGTTGCATATACTGAAAGCTAACACAGTGTTATGTATAGAAAAAGATAATTTTGGTGTAGGGTACGACACAAGACAACAATGAAATTAAAAATAATAATTCTCATATAATCTCAGGTTGTTACATTCTACCCCCCTTAAAATGAATTTCGCCCTCGAAATTCGTCGGGGTTATAAATGGTTTACTACTTGAAAGTTTCTTTCATAGAAAACCACATCGTAAAAAGGAATATTTAATATTAATTTTGAAAAAATAAAGTATGAAACGTAACGGTTACCCAAATTAATAAAACACTGGGTTTCCACATAGGATAACATAGGTGAAAATATGGATATGGAAGAGAAATCTAACCATCAAGTTCTGATGGAGAGTGGTAGAGAACATGGATATGAAAAATACAACAATCACAAAGCCATAAATTTGTGATGAGATAAAGTATAATCTGATTCATCAGATATAAGGGCAATAAGACAACATTTTTGGTTTTTAAGATTAATGTGGAAGAATTTTTGACATAAAAGAGATACTTACTTGATTTTGGTACAATATCACTGTTGTTCGTGCCTTGAACAATTTCCAATTCATCTCTTAAAGAAATGTAGTTGAATTTGACTTCTGTGAAGTGTTAGCGGATCATGTGATAGAATGATAGGCCATTCCATCAGTCTCAAACAAAAGGTTAGAAATAGTTATATACATAAGTCCATTTATGGTGAGATTAATCATATACCATTCCAAAAATTGACTTATACTTCAAATATCATACCACTTAATAAAATAAAACTAATTTCTATAAACCAAGGACTTCCTATAGGCCAATGGTAGGCCATAAAGGCCTTTCGCACTTCGTTTGTGGGTTCAATTCCGACAACCTTGTCCGACGTGATGAGTTTTCGCCCGTCCTGCAGGTTTTCCTTTTTCTAAAACTAAATTATTATAACATCCCATCAATAATATCGAAAAAAGTTCTATCCTTAAACAATACTAAATTATTTCCAACATAATACATTCCAATCTTTAGCCTTATCTAAAATACTTATGTCCATGCTTATAGTATAAAGAAAAAAATTACTAAAATTTCATCTACCGAGCATGTGAATACCATTATTTATCCCACATATATCATGCGATATATCTTGTTGGTCACATTCCAAACATGTGAATACCTTAATCATGTATTATTTTGAAAAATGAATTACCATATAATCATTGTGAAAACATAAATAATATCAAAAGTCAACTCATTCCACATACCAAAATCCCAAAATTTCTATATACTCAAAGCATGATATTACTTTTTCCTTATATGAGATCATTAATACTATCAAACACTTCATTATCTCTTTATCCCTTCATTATTCACATTTCATATGCTTTCCAAAAATATTTCAGTAACCTTTAATGGTTACTGGTACTATTCATCATATACTTTCAAATACTCCAGGAAAGACAATAGTGTAAAAATCCTTATATTTTTCTTTATTCCATAGTACCATAAATTATTCTTGATAAACATACAATCATTCCACTACCTTCTTAAACCATTAACCCTGCTTCTAAACTTCATTCATCTCATATATCATTTGTAGTCTCTTCATCACCAACAACATAAATACTACCCCTACAACCATGCTGATTCTCTTCATGAGACTTTCCATTAGGGCATTGGTTTGCATAATTCCCATAAATTCAACATTTAAAACATTTAACTGTTGTCGATGTCTTAGAAATACCATTATCCTTGTCCATGGAGTTAACTGAACCTTTTCCTTTGCAATTACTAGCTTTGTGTCCTTCTTTTCCACACCTAAATTATCTTCCAGTTCCATTGAAACATTCTCCCTGATGCCTCTTACCACATGATTTACATGATGGAAATTGAACTTTCTTTCCTCTATGATCATCATGAAACTCCATATTTCTCTTATTATATAAGTTATGAAACTTACCAAAGTTGAGATTATTGATCATATTATGAGATTGCAGATTAGGCATAATAAAAATAATTAGACTTCCAGATCCAATTTAATTTGGTTGCTCATGAATAATATCATTCCATTGTCCATAATATCCTCCATTATCATGAATCTTCCTGTTTCTGTCATTTTCTAAAACCCAAAAAGAATAGTGTGACAGGAAAAAATCAAAATCAATGGGGAGTACCTTCAATATATAACAACTTAGGTAAAATTATAAGATTATTACCATAATTCTAGGACTATAACCTATACTTATACTTATCCTTAGGGAAATCCCTAGATATACCTTAGAAATATCTTCTAGGGATCTCACTAATGGTTTCGCATCCTAGTTTCCAAAGGATAAATTAACCTTTCCTATAATACCAACTGTAGAGACCCAAGCTTGATATACATGGAAATAACATTACTTTTTCATAATAATTAATACATAACAAGAACAAACACTCAAGGACCATAATAGTTTAGTGTCTTTGGAAACTTAGAATATAATCTCCTAATCATGGTGAAAGATCTTCAAAATCTCACATAAATATCTTCCCCTTTTGTTTTCTTACCTATAAACTTTCTTTAAATCCTAGGGAAAAGAAAACATATAAAGGATGAGCTCAAATTCTCAATAAGGGTACTCATGGATAAAATAAAACAAACCATATTCATTTGAACTTCAAAACATGAACATAAAGTTTAAACATTAAAATATTGAGTTGTGAAATAAATCTCGGCAGTATATAAGGCATATATCACAAAGGAACATAAATCATGATAAAATATCATGGTAACAAAACATTTAATTGTGGAAAACCATTAAGAACATGATATGATTTCCATAATAGCCATGGAATTGCTGCCAAGACCATCTTAGTGGACAATGTCCCTTTCTGAATCGAGTTCACTCCTCGTTCCAGTCCTGTATCACTGAACCAGATTAACTTACCATTCCAGCCATGTCTATCTCAAGAGATATAAATCGTTACCCAATGAATTGGAGGGATATATAGGTCCCACCCATCTCATAATGAAATCATTCTTACTTGTGCATCAAAATAAAAATAATCATTCATCATAACCCAAAGAATAAAATGGGTTTCAGAGACATCATCCCATCATAACGTAATCCATATAAAACAAATGGATATCATTTCATCATAAGAAGAATAAAACCATGTAAATAATAGAGACATTATACTTGAATCAAAATCATACTAAATATTTTCATCTTAGATGGAAAATAGTTTTGATAAAACACTTGAAATGAATTCTTGAGGAAAATATCCTTTCTTTTTCAAAATCATTTAATTTTCACAAAATTCTATTCAATTTTAAAAGAAAATGATTTTTTTCAAAATAATCATGAAATATTTTAGAGTGAGATTCATTAAAATAAGGCTTTATGAAACATGAAAATCCGTTCATGCCATATAAGTTAAAAAAACATTCTTCTCGTACTTTTGCTGGAAAAGTCAAAAAGTACCTCGTATGGTAAAAAAAGAAATATTACTTAAATACCATGTAGTAAAAGTTAAAATGGGTAAAAAGGACTTTAAACATACATGAAACAATTTTTAGAAAACACGGACATGGATGATTAATATAACCCCAGTAAATACTTACGAATAAACAATCTCAGATAAAAACGAGATAGGAAAAGTTATCCCTTACCATAGGTCTCATATGCTTCGTATGTATCCTAACCTCTTGTATAATGATTTAAATAATTTCATTTACATATTATAGAATCATATTAAATGTTATTATATCATATATGGTTCACTTATGACTTTATATTACCCATTCTTTTTTAAATTCCATGTTAAAGCAGCGTTTTGGGTAAAATCGTTTTATTTATCATACATGTTTGGACTTGTTGTTCTTGATATTATTATTAATTATATAAAAATTTACTTACTTAAAGAATGTAAATAATGATTTATATATCATATATATTCAGTATATATATATAATATAGATTAATGAAATGAAATACACCGTTCATGGAGACAATAAGCCATACGTATGCATGAATGATGTTTTCTTTTCCTTATTGACTTTAATGGAAGTAAGTAGATGACAAGTATATATATATATATATATAAATCCATTAGCTTAATTATTTCATATATTTCATTATTATTCATTATATATACTTTATAATCATTCTTGAGTGGTTAACATGGAGAATGAATCTCATCGCTTCGTGGAGACGGTAATCCGTAGGTACACATGAGCGATGATATCGTTCCCATAATTATTTAATTGAATAGGAGTGGATGATATAATATCTCAGAATCATTATGATGTTATAATAACTATATATAGTTATTATTTACACCATTATACCCATTCAAGTAAAGTGGTGGTGGAAAAACAGATTACACCGCGGCGTGGAGATGGTATTCCGTATGTACGCACACGCAGTGATTTCGTTTTCTGTAGGATAGATGGAAGGTGAAATGGGGTTGTTTCATATTTATAATAACATATAATTTTATTATTTATACTTATTTTATTACTTTATAATGAAACAACTAAGGAAGAAGAAGTTTAAGAAGAAAGAAACTTGTATGAATCAGTAGAAGAGATTACCTCTTATTCGGTGCACCTCTTTAAAGTTTCCTGTTATGGCACTAGAGTTGGTCTTTTGAGGAGACCATAACATCTATAATGATTATAGGGAAGTTTATAAGGGAAATGGGTAGCGGTGTTCCGAGCTTGAAGGCTCAAAATTGTGTAAAGAGAAGAGGGAGGAGGTGCCCTTATATAGGAGAGGAGAGAGGAACCTTTGGAAACCTCAGAAATATTAATTTATAATAAATCCAACCGCACTTAAAAACCACCAAAAATGACTCATATTCAAATATTAGATGTTATAGAGTAGTAATATAATCATCCAACAAAATTTAGTCCTTTTGGAAATTTATTTTAAACCTTATCAACTTTATTTATCCTTATTTAATCTATTTAATTTTATTTGTGGTAATAAGATTCCAAATTTTAAATTGTTATAAATAATTACTTATGTGTTCTGAATTTTCCATAATTGGACAATTTATGAAATTTTAGACCATAAAAAATTTAATTTATAATTTTTAAATATTTCTGTGATTTTTATACAATTTTATATTATGTTATTTTTATAAAATAACAATAGTGTCAATTTTGACACAATTCATTTATTTGAATTTAAATAAAATCCAAAAAAAAGATATGTCCAAACTAAAATATTTATTATATTCCTAACATGTCATATACATCAAAAAAAATCATAGGGAACATTAATGATTTCATATATTCATTATTTTAATATTTTAAAAACCATTTATTTTTTATATCTCTTAATAAAATAATTAGTACAACATTTTTGTATAATTATTTAATATACTTATATGTTTCATAAAAATTAAAAATAAAATCATATTATGAATAGAAATATATTACCTTTCATAATAATATTTTTAATCGAATTTATCACCTTAAAATCACAACATCTAAGTTGTTATATTTACAAAATTTTGAAGGTGACCTCTTTGACATTATTTAAATTAACATAATATAAATGTCTTAATAGGTTTTATAAGGCTCAAAATGGTCCAAAAATATACCCTTGTATTCCTAGGGTATCTATATACTCGACCAAGAATGTTTGGTCAAGTTTCCGGTCCTTTTGATTGGTATTGTTATTTTAATAAAAACTATATTATTGATTTTTCACTAAATAAATAAATTCTACATCATTAATGTATAAGCTATTAAGGTAATTAATTTTTTTTTATAAATTCAAAATAAATTTCCATGATAAAGAAAAACATTTTATCTTTCAAATTATTATTTATTATCGAATTTAAATTCTATAAAACATTATATTAAAAATAATCTAATTATTAAAGTTTGAGTGGGACATATTTCACTTTCCTTTAAATAAAATAAATAAAAGGTCTTTATCAAATACAAGTGGCTTCCATTATATTCCATTTCGACCCAAGTATGATTTAGGGAAAAATAAAATCATTGAATTAAATTAAGACAAGTGTTAGGGTAATTTTATAATATTATATTTATCTTTAATTACCCGATTTACCACTATGGTAAATTAAATTTACCGTAGTTACTATTCATAATGCCTAAAAATAAAAAGTAGCTTATTAAAATAATTTGGACCTAATGATTTAAAATATGGAATCTTTTTTCCAAATTCAAATCGAAGAAGTTTCAGAAATTAAGTTAAAATTAATCCCATTGTTAAGAAAAGGAGTTTTAAAAGTTAAAACATTGCAAAAGATTGAAATGATTTTACCTATGAATTCAATGTAAAATCAATTTTAATGACATAAATTATATTAAATGGTGAAAATTTATTCTATTTATACTTTAAAACCATTAAATATTATAATTTAACCATATAAATTATTATGATGAAAAAAGTTGTTTTTAAATAAAATATAGCGTGTTTTTTCTATTCATTAAAATATGAAATTTATCAGAATAATATGAAAAAAATTTCCAAATTAAATTTTTATATCTTAATACAAATAAAGAATTTTATTTTGTAAAATTTAACTTATAAACATGTTAAAAACTAAATTTAATGTGGGTGCGCCATCAAAAGGTGGTAAAAATACATTTTTTTGAAAAATATTTATTTTACACAAAAAAAATATTTTATTCTCATACCATGTTCTATAAAATGTTTAAGATGAATTATAATGTAATATAATTAAAAATTTAGCTAATAATATTCAGAACAGCTAGTTTATAATAATATTTTAGCCATATATCGTTATTTACGGAAACCCGGTATTGCGTACTACACATGCTATCGAGGAAGGTCGCAATTGTGTGTAATGAAATCCAAGTCAGGGATGCATGTAGTGCAAGCTCCCTTTGGTGTTGTGTATAAAATAATTCAAAACTTATTTCATTTTTACATTAAACAAAATCTATACTTAATGTTGCGTAGAATAATTTCTACAAAAGGAACTTGAAATTTTGTGTAACACGAGCCAAGAATGGTGTTGCGTATACTGCAAGCTAATACGTTGTTGCGTATAGCATAAGATAATTTTGGTGTAGTTTACGACACAATACATCAATGAAATTAAAAAGAATAATTCTCATAAAATCTCGGGTTGTTACATTCTACCCCCCTTAAAATGAATTTCGCCCTCAAAATTCGTTGGGGTTATAAATTGTTTACTACTTGAAAGTTTCTTTCAAAGAAACCCACATCGTAAAAAGGAATATTAAAACTTAATTTAAAAAAATAAAGTATGAAATGTAACGGTTACCCAAATTAACTAATCACTGGGTTTCCACATAGGAGAACATATGTGAAAATATGGATATAGAAGAGAAATCTTACCATAAAGTTCTGATGGAGAGTGGTAGAGAACATTGCTATGAAAAAGCCAACAATCACAAAGACATAAATTTGTGATGAGTTAAGTTATCATCTGATTAATCAGATAGGAGGGAAATAGGACAACATTTTTTGTTTTCAAGATCATTTCCCTAGGGTTGAATAATTTTTGAATTAAAATAAATACTTACTTGATTTTGGTACAATCTCATTGTTGTCCGTGCCTTGAACAATTTCCACTTCATCTCTTAAATAAATGTAGTTGAATATGTCTTCCGTGAAGTGTTAGTAGATGATGCGATAGAATGATATGTCATTCCATTAGTCTCAAACATAAGGTTAGCAATAGTTATATACATAAGTACATTTATGTTGAGATTAATCGTATACCTTTCCAAAAATGGACTTATACTTCATATATCATACCACTTAATGAAATAAAACTAATTTCTACAGACTAGGGACTTCATATAGGCCAATGGTAGGCGATAAAGTCCTAATGGACTTCTGTTGTGGGTTCGAATCCCACAGCCTTGTCCGACGCGACGGGTTGTCGCCCATCCTGTAGGTTGTCCTTTTTCTAAAACTAAATTAGTATAACTTCCCATCAATAATAACGAAAAAAGTTCTATCCTTAAACTATACTAACTTATTTCCAACATAATCAATTCCAATCTTTAGGCTTATTTAAATTACATCTGTCCAAGCTCATAGTATAAAGAAAACAATTACTAGAAACGTCATCTACGGATCATGTGAATAACATCATTTATCCCCCATACATCATATGATATATCTTGTTGGTCACATTACAAACATGTGAATACCTTAATCATGTATTCTTTTGAAACATGAATTACCAAAGAATCTTTGTGAAAACATGAATTCATTATCTCATTATCCCTTCATTATGTGAATTTCATCTGCTTTCCAAAAATATTTCAATAACCTTTCATGGTTACCGGTACTATTCATCATATACTTTCAAATACTCAAGGAAAGACAACAGTGTAAGAATCGTTAGATTTTTCTTTATTCAATAGTACCATACATTATTCTTGATAAACATACAATCATTCCACTACCTTCTTAAACCATTGATCGAGCTTCAAAACTTCTTTCATCTCATATATCATTTGTAGTCTCTTCATCATCATAAACATAAATACTACCCATACAACCATGCTGATTCTATTCATGAGACTTTCCCTTAGGTCATTGGTTTGCATAAATCCCATAAATTCCACATTTAAAACATTTAACTGTTGTCGATGTCTTAGAAATAACATTATCCTTGTCCATGAAGTTAACTGAACCTTTTCCTTTGAAATTACTAGATTTGTGTCCTTTTCTTCCACACCCAAAGCATCTTCCTGTTCCTTTGAAACATTCTCCCAGATTCCTTTTACCGCATGATTTAGATGATGGAAATTGAACTTTCTTTCCTCTAACATCATCATGAAACTCCATCTCTCTATTATTAGATGAGTCAGGAAACTTACCAAAGTTGAGATTATTGATCATATTATGAGATTTATAATTAGGAATAATAACGATATGTGGACTTCCAGATCCAATTTCATTTGGTTTGTCATGAATAATATCATTCCATTGTCTATAATATCCTCCATTATCGTGAATCTTCCTATTTCCAGCCATTTTCTAAAACCCAAAAATAATAGTGTGAGAGGCAAAAATCATAATAAAGGGGAAGTAACTTCAATATCTAACATCTTAGGTGAAATTATAAGATCGTTACCGTAATTATAGTACTATAACCTATACTTATAATTATCCTTAGGGACATCCCTAGATATACCTTAGAAATATCTTCTAGGGATCTCACTAAGGATTTCACATCCTAGTTTCTAAAGGTTAACTAAACCATTCCTCTGATACCAACTATAGAGACCCAAGATTGATGTACATGGACATAACATTACTTTTTCTGAATAATTAATATATAACAAGAACCAACACTCAAGTACCATAATAGTTTAGTGTCTTCGGAAACTCGGAACATAATCTTCTAATCATGGTGAAAGATATTCAAAATCTCCCACAAATATCTTCCCCTTTTGTTTTCTTACCTAAAAACTTTTTTTAAATCCTAGGGAAAAGAAAACATATAAACGGTGAGCTCAAATTCTCAGTAAGGGTAAGAATGGGGAAAATAAAACAAACCATTTACATTTGAACTTCAAAACATGAACATAATGCTTAAACAACAAAATCCTGAGTTGTGAAATAAATCTTGGCATTACATAAGTCATAGATCCCAAAGGAACATAAATCAAGATAAAATAGCATGGGAATAAAACATTTAATTGTGGAAAAACATTAATCACATGATATGTTTTCCATAGTATCCATGGCATTGCTGCCAAGGCCATATTAGTGGACAAAGTCCCTTTCTGAATCGGGTTCACTCCTTGTTCCAGTCCTGTATCACTGAACTGGATTAACTTACCATTCCATCCATGACTATCTCATAAGATATAAATCATTTCCCAATGAATTTTATTGAGATATAGGTCCCACCCATCTCATGATGAAATAATTCTTACTTGTGCCACAAAATAAATATAAATCATTCATCATAACCCAAAGGATAAAATGGGTTTCATAAACAACATGCCATCATAACGTAATCCAAATGGATATAATTTCATCATAACTAGAATCAAACCTTGTAAATAATAGAGACAAAATACTTGAAACAAAATCATACTAAATATTTTCATCTTAGATGGAAAATAGTTTTAACAAAACACTTGAAATGAATTCTTGAAGAAAATATCCTTTCTTTTTCAAAATCATTTTCTTTTCAATAAATTCCATTCAATTTTAAGAGAATTTTTTTTTAAATAATCATTAAATCTTGTAGAGTAAGCTTCATGAAAATAAGGCTTTATGAAACCGTAAAAATCCGTTCATGTCATATAAGTTAAAAAAACATTCTTCTCGTACTTTTACCGGAAAAGTAAAAAAATACCTCGTATGGTAAACAAAATAAAAATTCCTTACATACCATGTAGTAAAAGAAAAAGTGGGTAAAAAGGAATTTAAACATACATGAAACCATTTTTAGAAAATAGGGACATGGATGAAAAATATAACCCCAGTAAATACATACGAATAAACAATATCGGATTAAAACGAGATTGGAAAAGTCATCCCTTACTATAGGCCTGATATGCTTCGTACATATCTAAATATCCTGTATAATGATTTAATTAATGTCACTTACTTATTACATAATCATATTCATTGTTATGATATCATATATGGTTCACATATGACTTTATATTACCCGTTCTTTTGTAAATTCCATGTTAAAGCAGCATTTTGGGTAAAATTGTTTTATTTATCGTATGTGTTTGGACTTGTTGTTCATGATATTATTATTAATTATATCATGATTTACTTACTTCCAGAATGTAAATCATGATTTATATATCATATATATTCAGTATATATATATAATATATAGATGAATGAAATTAAATACACCGTTCATGGAGACGGTAAACCGTACGTACGCATGAACGTTGTTTTATTTTTCTTATTAGCTTGAATGGAAGTAAGTAGATGACATATATTTATATAAAAAAAATCTAGTAGCTTCATTATGTCCTATATTTCATTATTATTCATAATATATACTTTATAATCATTCTTGATTGGTTAACATGGAGAATAAATCTCATCGCGTCGTGGAGGCGGTAATCCGTACGTATGCATGAGCGATGATATCGTTCCCATAATTATTGAATTGAATTGGAGTGGATGATATAATATCTCAGAATCAGTATGATGTTATATTAACTATATATATTTATTCTTTACACCATTATTCCCATAAAATTAAGGTTGTGGTGGAAAAAAAGATTACACCACGGTGTGGAGATGATATTCCGTGTGTTCGCACGCGCGGTGATTTCATTTTCTGTAGGATTGATAGAATGTGAAATGGGGTTGTTTCATATTTATAATAACATATCAGTATATTAGTGATACTGATGTTATTACTTTATAATGAAACAACTAATGATGAATAATTTTAAGAAGAATGAAACTTGAAAGAATCGGTATAAGAGGTTACCTCTTCTTCGACGCACCTATTTTAAGCTTCCTCTTAACGAACTAGTGTTGGTATTTTTAGGCGACCAGAACCTCTATAATGATTATAGTGAAGTTTATAAGGGAAATCGGTAGGGTTTGTCCGATCTTTAAGGCTCAAAATTGTGTAAATAGAAGAGGGAGGAGGTTCCCTTATATAGGAGAGGAGAGGGGGACCTTTGGAAACCTCAAAAATATTAATTTATAATAAATCAAACCCCATATAAAAAACAACCAAAAATCACTCATATTCATATATTAGATGATATAGGGTTGTAATTTCATCAACCAATAAAATTTAGACATTTGTGAAATTTATTTTAAACCTTATCAACATGATTTATCCTTATTTAATCTATTTAAATTTATTTGTTGTAATGAGATTCTAAATTTTATATTGTTATAAATAATTACTTATGTGTTGTGAATTGTACATAATTAGATAATTTATGACATTTTAGACCATATAAATTTTAATTTATAATTTTTAAATATTTTTGTGATTTTTAAACAATTTTTTATTATGTTATTTTTATAAAATAACAATAGTGTCAATTTTGACACTATTCATTTATTTGAATTTAAATAAAATACAAACATAAGATATATTCTAAATAAAATATTTAATAGATTCATAAAATGACATATTCATCAAAAAAATTTACGGGGCACATTAATTAATTCATATATATTTTTAAATATTTTTAAAAACATTTATTTGGTATATCTCTTAATAAAATAACTAGTACAACATTTTTGTATAATTATTTGATATAATTATTTGTTGAATAAAAATTAAAAATAAAATCCTATGATGAAGATAAATATAATAACTTTTATAATAATATTTTTACATGATTTTATCATCCTAAAATCATAATAGTTAAATTTTTATATTTATTAAATTTTGAAGGTGACATCTTTGACATCATTTAAAATAACATAATATAAATGTCTCAATCGGTTTTATTAGGTTAAAATTGGTTCAAAAAATAGGCCATTGTATGATTAGGGTATATATATACTCTACCAATAATGTTTGGTCAAGTTTCTGTTCCTTTTGATAGGTATTGTTATTTTAATAAAAACTATATTATTGATTTTTCACTAAATAAATAATTTTTAAATCATTAATGTATAAGATATTAAGGTAATTAAATTTTTCTTAAGAATTACAAATAAATTACCATGATAAATAAAAACATTTTAGATTTAAAATTATTATTTATAATCGAATTTATATTTTGTATAACCTTATATTAAAAATAATCTAATTATTAAAGTTTGAGTGGGACATATTTCACTTTCCTTTAAATAAAATAAATAAAAGGTCTTAATCAAATACAAGTGGGTTACATTAGATTCCATTTAGACACAATTTTGATTTAGGGAAAAATATAATCAACCAATTATATTAAGACAAGGGTTAGGGTAATTTTATAATATTATATTTACCTTTAATTACCTAATTCAACTTTAACTAAGGTAAATAAAATTTACCGTAGTTACTATTCATAATTCCTAAAAATAAAAATTAGATTATTAAAATAATTTGGACCTACTGATTCCAAATATGGAATCCATTTTTCCAAATTCAAATAGAAGAAGTTGCAGAAATTAATTTAAAATTAATCATGTTGTTAAGAAAACGAGTTTGAAAAGTTAAAACATTGCAATAGATTGAAATGATTTTACCTATGAATTCAATGTAAAATAAATGATAATGACATACATTATTTTAAATGGTAAAAATATATTTTATTTATACTTTAAAACAATTAAATATCATAATTTAACCATATAAATTATTACGATGAAAAAAGTTGTTTTTAATTAAAATATAGCATGTTTTTACTATTCATTAAAACATGAATGTTATCAGAATAATATGAAAATTTTATCCAAAGTAAATATTTATATCATTATCCCATGGAAAAATTTTCTTTTATCATATTGAACTTATAAACATGTTAAAACTAGATTTAATGTGTGTGCGCCATCAAAAGGCGGCAAAACTGCATTTTTGAAAAATACTTATTTTACCAAAAAAATTATTTTATTCTCATACCATGTTATATAAAATGTTTAAGATGAATTATAATGTAATAAAACTCAAAATTTAGTTAATACTATTCCGAATTTCTAGTTTATAATAATATTATAACCATATATCGTTGTTTAGTGAAACTTGGTATTGCATACAGCACACGCTGTCGAGGAAGGTCGCAATTACGTGTAATGCAAGCCAAGACAGGGATGCATGTAGTGAAAACTCCCTTTGGTGTTTCTTATAACATAACTAAAAACTTATTTCATTTATACAATAAACAAATTCTATACTTAATGTTGCGTAAAATAATTTCTACAAAACGAACTTGAAATTTTGTGTAACACGACCCAAGAATAGTATTGCGTATACTGCAAGCTAATACGGTGTTGTGTATAACACAAGATAATTTTGGTATAGTGTACGACAAAAGACATCAATGAAATTAAAAAGAATAATTCTCATAAAATCTCAGGTTGTTACATTATCTATGAGCACATTTTATCTATGGATCTAATAGAGATTCATATATTGTTTTTATAGGACCAACCAAAGAGATATATGGATGTGTGGAGATTACTCAGTTTGGCTAGGTATTATAAAATATTTATAGTAAAATTCTCTCGGATAGAATCCATTTTGACTATCCTCACATGTAAAGTTAATCCATTTACCTAGACCAATAATTTCCAAAGATCCTTTTGGGGGTTGAGGCTAAGGTTGACTAGTGCTCCTTTCATTAGGCTACCAGATGAGTTAATTGAGTGGTTTTTTGATTCCCTTGTCGCTAGGATCAGGTGAACATTTATGTAGATACAATCAGCGATCACTTATGTGTTGAGGCATTTATGACCACTTGAGTATAATTATATGACTCATTAGTTAGAGTTGTTAGTAGTAGTCTTTGATCTAAGGATGTGGAGGAAATATTTTATGGGTGATCATTATGTCATTTACCGAGACCACCATAATACCAAGTACATATTTACTCCGTGAGATATTAACCTCAGATAGAGGTGTTGATTAGAGTTACTACAAGACTGCAACTTTGATATAATCTATACTCTAGGAAAGTGAAACATTGTGTAAGATGAATTGATAGGAAGTCTCATTCTCGCTTGGTGGGGGATAAATCTAGACAATTATCCTCATTGTAGCTATCCCCAATAATGGATAGGGGTTAATATTGCTATTAGTTAATGGTGGTAACTACACTAATTGATCAACATATGATAGAGGATCAGTTGGGATAAATTTATTGGGATGTTATATGTGACCATATACCCTTAGGATATGCACTATTTGGTTTATTTAATGAGGCAATCACTTTAGTATTTTCAAGGGATAGATGATGGTTCTAGTCCCATTACTAGAGGAGATGTTGAGGGAGTTTTATAGTTCACCTTTGGCTATACATCTGAGAATATGGAGGTCTAAAGTTGCACTCAGTGGAGGTTTTGGTGGGATATCACGTGGAAAATAATTGAATATTTTGTCTCTTTGTGTCTCATATTATAGCATGTAAAGGCTGAACACTAGGTTATAGAAACATTGAATCGGCCTCCTGATTTCCCAAAATGGAATTAGTATGTATTGTTAATGGATGTTATTATGGATATTATGTGGATAAAGATATTCTATGATGATATTTTGGTGAGTTTCGACCAACTCACCTATTTTAAACACTTTCTTGGCTTTAGGGAGCATATTTTGATCCAGTGTTTGGGGAAGTTGTACATGATGAAGATCATTTTACTTCTTAGGGTACCCATCATGATTATATCTAAACATGATTCTCAACTCATTTCATGGTTTTGGAGGGTTTTGTAGGATTTTAAGACCATGTTATGGATGAGTACTGCATTTTATCTCTAGAATGATGGCCAGACTGAGTAGATTACCCAGGTTTCATATGATATATTGGGAGCCTGTGTGTTTTACATCTTCTGGATCTAGAAATATTAAACTCCATTGGTGGTTTTTTCTTATAATAAAGTTATCACTCCACTATCATAATGGAAACTTTCATTGACCAGTTCAGAAGACCCTATATGTCACCATTTTAATGGAATTAGATTATAAAGACATGTCTTTTTTGGCTAGAGATGGTGTAGGAAATGACAAAGAGTGTCCATATGATCTGTGATCATATGAATACATCCCAAATATGATAAAAATCTTCTGTATAATGAAATCATACGACTTTTATGTTTAATCTAGGAGACCATGTTTTCATTTGATCCACCCCATTATAATGATTATAAAGACTTATTTGACGAAGCATGTGACCCCAAGGTTCATCATGCCACACATGAAACTATGGAGGGCTGGAAAGGTTGATAACTGATTGTCCTTTCCACCATAGTTGGACTGAGTTCCTGAAAGCGTCCATGTGTCAAAAATGATAAGATACTTTCATGATTCGATGCATGTTATTAACTAGAGAAATATGGACATTTAAGATAGGTCCACATTCATGGAGTTCCTGGTGGTGATAGAGGATCAACAAAAGATGAACATGTGTGGATGGGAAATCCAATTTTTTTTGAGTTAATTAAAAGCATGAGAGCATCCAGTAGATCTCCTTTGAGCATGTGAGCCAGATGCAAGATCAATACCCCCAAATTTTTATGCTGAATGTGACATTAGAGGAGAAAAACCATGAAGGAGGATATAATATAATTTCCCTATTTTTGTTTGATTTAACCCTCTTAAAGTTTTTATATATACCTAATTATCTTAATTTGGATTCTTCTTTAGTTTTATGTTTTGCAAGACCACTGAATTAATATATTTAAAATATTAAAAAAATATTAAATCACACACACAGATATTTTAGAATAGATGGTTTTCCATTATTCGGGACCTCTGATAAGAAATCTAAGACAATGGTTGATTCTAGAACATGGGGATTACCATAAGTGTGGCATGAATCTGATCAGCATTGGGTTTCAGGTTGAAAGTAACCATTTGCGGGTGTGTTAAATGATTAATTAATTAATTTAATTAATTTACTTAAATAACCAAAAACTAAATTTTCTTTCATAGTTATCAATATAAAAAATCACCAGGGTTAGTTTTATAGCCTTTGGTGATTTGAGAGGAGATGTGGAGAAGATCCATTGATGAACCATAATGTATCTTGGAGCGATCTTTTTTTTTTGAAAATGGATTCCCTTAAAAAATAAAATTCTTGAATCTTCTAAACAAAAACAGAAGAAGCCCATTATTCATCAATGATTGATCCAGAATAGAGGTAGGATATTTTATTTTTGGTATTTTTTTCCATTATTTTATTTTTTATCAGGTATTTCCCCATATTCTTAATTTACATCATTTGTTGTTCATTATATGATCCCTAAATTCTAATCGGGTTTATTAAACCTAGTTAGTCTGTGTTTTTTCCACTTCTTATTCACTCTCTCTTCAATTTATGTAATATTTTTTCAACATATCATTGTTCAATTTTTTACATTATTTTTGTGATTTTCTCCCACTACTCTTCACATCCATCCCCATTGGCCTGTGGGGTAGCAGTTTAACATTATCAGGTCTAATTTGAGTACAATCAGACCCATAGATTCTAGGAAGATGCATGGAAAAGATTAAGATAATAATTTTAATATCATAACAATAAATTATGTGGGAATAATTTTTTAGTGATTCAGATCATTTAACACCTTGATATTTTAAATGAAGAACATTGTGTCTGATAGAATATATGACATGAAACACCATGTTTAAATGACCCATGAAATATTATTATTTAAATATGATAAATATAACATAGTAATTGAATTTTAAGAAACTAATAGAATTATTATAATTTTAAAAAATATATAAACATCCTAACCAATAAAATTTTATTGATTAATTCTTATAAAAAATGCACACAATTTTTAGTAAAGTTATTTTCTTCTTCTAAAAAATACACTTTTATTCAAAAATGGTATTTTAATTTTTTTGAAAGTATATAATAATTAATTTTAGGATATTTTAGAAACTTCATTTGATAAAAAAGAAATAATTTTTGAAATAATCATTTCAAAATTAACTACAGTGATTTTTTTTATTTTTTTAGAAAGACTAATTTTCCAATAAATTTTAAAATATTTAGATTCTTATAGAATTTTTTTCATGTACATAAAATGTTACAATTTATTAAAATTTATTTCAAAGTATATGTAGATATATTATATTATTAATAAAAATTTGAGTTCATTGGAATCAATTTTATTGTTCAATATTGTATAAAAAAATATTATATTTTACTACATATTTCTGAAAAAATGTTTTTCATTAGGTTTTGTGTTTCAATTGTAAATTACTTTTTTCAATACTTAGAAATTGAATATTGAAAATTATATTCAATAGTTTTAATCTTGTAGTAACAATTTGGGAAATATTTCCCATTTTTCATTATAATTATTAACATTTGTAAATTCATGAAATAAAGATATGGAAAAATCATGTAATTATGGGTAAAAATATTATGATAAGGACCAAAAAATAAAAATAAAACTTTATTTTATCATATTCTATGAGTGGAGTTCATCCAGTTTGATTAATTGTTAGAAAATATGGATTTTTGGATTAAAATTTCTTGGATTTTGACCATTATATAATTTCATGTAAATAAAATTCCAAAATGTCATTCCCTTTGTTTTAGTATGTCTAAATTTATGATATCGGGATAAAAAGATAATATGATCTATAATAAAAGTGATGTTTTAAAGATAATCATTTTTACCATAGTAATATATTTATAATTTTTATAGATGAAATAATTAACTTACGGCTTACACAACTTTGACACTATTTATTTAATTAATGAAAATATAAAATAAAGTATTTTTAAATTCTAAAAGTAATGATATTTGAAGGATTTATGATGTCAAAAAGAATTTTTTAGATAAAAATAACATATTGTAGTGGTTTTAATGGATTATATTCAAATTATATTGTTTTCCTTTCATTTTCAAATTCAAATGAAATGAATTGTTCCAAAATTTACATTAATGCTATTTTATAATAAATAATATTTTATTAAATGAATTTAAATTAATAAAAATATTATCTTCATCCTTGTAATTTTTACATGAATAAAAATATAATATATGGTATATTTGTAGAACAATCATCAATTTAATTAACTATGTTCACCCAATCATTCAAAAACTCTGTTATCATGGTAATTCTTAGAATGGGTTGATGTGGGTTAAAAGAAGAGATACAAATTAAAAATTAATATAAGATTGCATAAATATTATTGGATGATATTATTTCAAAACATAATAATCAAATATTTTAATTATTTCATTTATAACCTCTTTCCATGAAAATAAATTTATATTATTTTAAGTTTTTAAGTAATTTTAAGAGTGCATCTACCGTCACATATAAAGGGAATATCTGCTCCTTTTTTATTCAAAAATAAAAAAAATTAATTAATCAAATCCCTAAAAAATTCACTCCTAAAAAAATGCACCAAATTATAGAGTAATTATATTTGGAAAAATACCAACCTTATAGGGTTTATGGTGTAAAAAATATTGTTTTCCGAATAAGTGGTATAGTATTTAACTGAATTTTTTAGTTTTATTTCATATTCTAACTCCTCAAAGTATTATTTAATTACAATTAAATAATAACAAAAATATATTCCATAAAAATTGATCTTATTGTGTTTTTTAATATCCTACATCCATATCCTCTTCCACCATATTTGAAATGAAACTATCCTTTATGTGTATGAGAGATTACCATCTCGCGAACCACTGTAATTAATTTTCCATCACCACTTCTCATGGATAGATATAATGACAGATTAAATGTATATATATGATATTCATAACATAATAAACATTTTTAATGATAATATATCATCTATTTTCCTTCCTTTCAGTCTATTGAAAAATGATAACGTCGTTCGTGCGTATGTGTGGATTACCACATACATAAAGAGAAATCCTTCCATTTACATGACCACATCACATGAATGTTATATATAAGTTTATTAAAATAATTAGAATTATATTTATGATATAATAAACATTATTGAAAGTTAAAATAACACTTAACTTCTTTCCATCATGATCATTAAAAAATTAAAATGTCACTCAAGTGTACATATGACATAATGTGTCTATCATTGTAATGTAGTTCATTTTTTATAAACATCATGACCTGATACCTCCAAATTTACCCTTATTTGGATAGAGATAGTAGAAGAGATATAATTACCCTTGAGTCCCACCACTAGTAGTCCCTAGGTGGGAAACCAACACCAAGGGTTTAAAAATCTCACATATCGGAAGCATTACCCTCTATGATTAAACAAGATAAAGAGATAGGATAGAAAACCACCAAAAAACTCCCTCATATAATTCAAAAATATACTAAAACCCATATTGTGATTCCTGAACAATGTCAAAAGTTACAAGAAAGCATATCCCCATAAAATTAAAAAAATACATATCCTATAACAGTGACTCAACACTATCTCTAACCCAAGATATGAATGTTCCTTGTAGACCCCAAATTACCCCTAGACACCTGAAAAATAGTTTATATATTTAGGGAGAGAATACAAGTATATTCAATAGGATCATACCCACGGTCTCAAGGGAACATCTGAAATGGGCATACTAATTTTCCAGTGAACAGAAAACAGAACCAACAAGCACCTAAATTGGTCAATTAACCAATCCCAACCTCATTGTGGATCTTTCACCAAAACACACATCCAATATAGTAATATAGAAATAATAAACAATCAAAAACATGGTTCCCCACTACCACTTCCCCACTAATTTTCCACTTTCATGATGCAACGTAAAATCCCCTATTCTACCATCACTTTTATAGACATCATAACACATTTTTCTTGATTACACCTCGCCCATCACATCACATTTCGCACGAATATACCGGGGTCATCAAATCACATATCACCTGAAGACACCTAGGATATCACACAACATCTTATCACATAACTAGGGTAGTAGGGTATCAAAAACAAGAAGGAAATAAACCCCATATCCTCCTACTACCATGCATGACTCCCACCATATATCACATCAAACCATAGACTCATCACACCACATATCTTCCAAATACACATGGTCAATTCCACCACATATATCATGAATATACCTAAGAAAACTCTATTGAAATAAGAGTGCAGAAGAGAGGCTATCCAACCATCAATATCATCAACATCTGGGATATTTAGGAAAACACGCAAACGCCAAAACCTATGATCTTTGGTCCGGTTAACCAAATAAAGTGTGGAACGAATAGAAATAAAATTCAAATACATAATATATATGTAGCACACAATACCCAACCTATGGTTTCATATAAACTCTCTTATAAAATACCACAACACCACCAATACATCACATGTCAACCATCAAAACTGCTACCACTACTATATGCAACACACCACAATACTGCCATGAAAAGCCACACATGTACACTTTCAATAATAGATTCTATCAGTTTTATTCATTATTTAATTTCATTACACTATGCCTAACCCATTCATTAATTTAGTTCTTTTAATCCTACACCATAGACAAATTCTATCCCATTGCAACTCACAAAGAAAATTAACTTATTCTATATCTGACCTAGAAACTAACTCAACCATGGAATACCACAATTGGCACATCTCGTATCTTTTATCATTACAACACGTCAACCATTCCATCTCTAGACAATAATTTCATGCCTCAACCATCGTTCACCATATACATTGCACACCACAACCATTATGTACCAAAACCATTTTACATCACAACCATCATAAAACACAAACACACAACTACATACATCACATCCATGCCAACCAACCACCATATCACATACACAAACTTTAAAAACCCAACTTGTTATCGCTATCACAACATGAAAATCCACAACACACAATGCAACACATCAATGAAACCATAGAAAAAAACAAAACATCTCAGATTTGAAAACTTATTCAAAGGATTTCACCATTTACTTCATTATTTATAATAGGTACTATCACGTAACCAAATTCAAATGGTAAACGAGTTTATTAGCTGTATACACATTCTTAGACTTTTATTCAACTTTCAATTGCAAAGAAACATAACAAGGGTCTCTTAACATATAAACTATAGTGGAAACATGGATCCCAACACCCTTGATTTTTAGTATTGAAAATAAGAATTTTTTATACCATCATTAATTTTAATAAATAATAAATCATCTAATTAATCAATAACCCCAAAAATTGAAGTTATTTTAGTTTATTATATTTGTTAATCCAAACCTTAAAATCCACCCAAAGGAAAGAATAAGCATGTGGTACCTACACAAAACATGTATAATGGAAGAGAACAAGGATCCCCTACCATGATGGGGAATTCAGATCATTCTGTGCACCACATGTTGAAGAAGAAACTACTTATAATCAACATCCACACACAAAAACCCTATATCAAACCGAAAAACACTAAACAGTTACCAAAAATACATCCCACACACACCTTGAACCATAGAAACAACACTATAGTGAATATCTTGGGAATAGACACATGTAAGTAACGTATAAATGGATAAGAAATCATTACTGATCACCAATGAATAAACAACAGAACCCAAGGATCAAGGTGAGGGAAGATGGGATTGAAGGTCTCACAATGACACCTATGGTTCATCCACAAAACAAAAGAGAGAAATAAGAGAATTAATGAATGTTCATCCAAAATAACATATATGCAGGTTGTAAGTATCCTAATTTATGATAGAAATTCCATCCTTATAGTTTAAATTAAATGGGGTCCAAGGATAATAAGTCATAAAATTAAATTTTGGTTTTGAATCCATTTTTTAATAAAAATATGGAGCCTCATTTTGGATTAAACTTCATAAATAAATACAATTTTATGAAATAAAATCATTTCTTTCTTTTTCCCTCACTATAGACAAGATGTAAAACATTGGCCACATAATCTATAAAACCCAAAATCACAAGATAAATCTAACTTCTAATTCATGAATTCGCTAATGTTGCATAGATGCTGCTCCAACTCCACTAAACCTTATAAATACTTCTTATAAAAACCTCCCACCACCCAAACCCGAAAAGTAATGTGCAAGAAAATAATAGTCCATTACATTAGATTATTATCAAATGATTCTCACCCATGATAATTATCACCAAATCCAAGTAAAATAAAGGGGTCCAAAAAACCGTCATACGAGATAACTCTTAGTTTAATTATTACTCATAAAATGCTACCACCATCCAAACACACAAAAATAAAATTCACAAAAGCACACCACACTAACACACCACCATATATTACCAGAAAAATCACCACATCATTTGTAACCATAAAAAATCTCCTCATTTCTACACAAAAACATCACTACATAGCCACATCACCAAAAAACCATCCAAACCTCCTTATATTCTAAACCAAAAACCACCACAAAAATACAAAAAACTACACCAACAACACAAATCAAGGAATAATTTCTTCCATTCCAAGATATTATCCAGTTTTGTAAGCACTAACTCACCCACATAGTTTTAATCATTTCATATAACGTGTCTTTACTAGGAATTAGGTTTTCCCCAATTCATATTCCAAATTTTTTAATCACACATAACATTAGCAAGAAAACAACACATATCATAAAAATAAATATCTATTCCTCACATCACCAATTATAAATAGAATAATAAAATCTCAAAAAAACTCAGTGTACTGGTCTTAACTCTATGTCTCCTCCTCCCAAATACTCTCATACAGGCCACCATGCCTCCACAGCACATGAACATTGGGTAATTTTTATCAATGAAATCTTTTATCTCAGGGATCCTTGATCTCTACTAGTCGCTCCAAAATTACCACATCATCATAAATATCTAAATATCATAAATTGAAGATGTGAGAGTCATCATGAAGATATCGACAATGAAGGACACCTAGAAGACGTCGTGGATACTCTCCAACTACAGTGGAAATTGAAACAGATACTCTACCATGCCAACATTCCCCAACACCTCAAAGGGCCCCGCAAACCTGAGTGAATTCTTACTCCCCATGAAAAACCTCCTCTGGCCTTATTGTGGGGAAACTCTCAAGAACACATGGTCTCCAACCTCAATCTATAAGGGCATTCTTCTTTGATTAGATTATGTATTTTGATAGTCCTACACCACCCTCATCCTTTCTTAGACTAATAAGATCTTATTTCTTATGCTTTTGACCACATCAAAAACAAGAATTCATGACTCCTAAACATACATCCATCACAAATGAGAATGACACAATCACCAAAAAATTCCACAAATAGAGCCATGCTAACGAAAAGTTATAGATAGTTTTTCAGGAAAACTCAACTAGAGATAGGGACCTTATCAACATTCCACCATATCCTAACATGTAATCTCAGAACAAATCCTCTAGCTTCTGGATGGTCAACACCATCTCCCCATTTATCATAGGGTGGAAACTTGTGTTAAGGCATAACTGGGATCCAAAAGAATGTTACAACCCCTCAATACTCAGAATGTAAAATTAGTATCATGATCATAGATTATTGAAATTTGAAGCCCATAAAGCCTGACCCCACTCTCTATATAACACATCAATATAACATCCATGGTATCAACTCCATGATTTCCAAAAAAATGAGGTCAATTCATTAGTTGGACCACAATTACCCAAATTAAATAAAAAAACCATTATCCCTTGGTTACATGA
The DNA here is from genome assembly GCA_963277665.1 of Viscum album. Classification (NCBI taxonomy): domain Eukaryota; kingdom Viridiplantae; phylum Streptophyta; class Magnoliopsida; order Santalales; family Viscaceae; genus Viscum; species Viscum album. The sequence continues at coordinate 176,784,320 of OY728153.1, read as the reverse complement.
TGATGTAATCCATCAACACTTCCTCTCATTTACACTCAGTATCATACTAGGGAGAAAAAAACCTTGATGAATATGTTTTTATTCATTTATATGCTGAAAAACTAGAGACTTTTCCATAAACATTGGCATTAATAATTTTTTCACCCACCACCAATGTTTTCTCCTCATGCCATGATAAATATTATTAAATTTATGATACCCTACTAAATTTGATATGTGAAATACAAGGAAAAAATCATCATTCATTACCAATAGAAAAAAACAACCTTTCCTACAGCAACAACTGGTTTTGACTATCCTCCAACCATCCCACTGGTGCATCACCATAGACAACACAGTCATTCATCACATCTACCTATAGGAATCCCTATTAAAAATCATATATCTATGAAATTAAGGATTAATACATAGTTACATTGAAAAGAAACCCATGACCACTACTCTCTCCAACATCAAGATACACAACTTCAGGATCCTCCATCCCTTTACAAACATCTGCAGACTCCTAAACAACATCTCCTAGGGTCTTTTGACTCAACAAATCAAGAAAAAGCATTCCACTTTCCAATGGTGTAAGAGATCATAGAATCATAATCCTTGGGAAACTCCATCCACCTCCACTATAATAGATTCAAATCCAACTTATAAAATACATATTTTTGGAACTTATAGTTCATGACAACCACAATATCTCACCGATAAGATAATGTCTCTAATGATTTAGCATGAAAACAAGTTCTTCTAGATCTAGATCATAGGTAGTATAGTTATTTTCATGGGTACCTAACTAGTTATTCTCATAAGATATAAACACTGTATTCTCCATCAATAAGAATCTCAATCCCATATGGGATGCATCATAGAAAACCATAAAAATCACACCATACTTAATAAATTGAAGCCATGGTGCATTTACCAGCTTATCCTTCTCATAAATGGACATTATCTAGCACGGATCAGTCCACATAAAAAAGTATCCCATCCTAGTAAAATATATTATAGGTGTTATAGGTTGAGATAAATAAGGAACAAACTTCTCATAATAACCATCAAGACAGAGAGAACTGTGAACCTCTGTCACGTTGTTGGGTGCATCCGATGAAATAAAAACCTCTACATTTAATAATTCTACTACAATTTTATACTAATACACTATATTCCCTTGATAAAACACCTGTCACATTTAGAAATTACACTTGGATAACATTTAATAGAGATGATAGTTTCAAAGGACCTACAAAACAACTTGGAGATGATTTGGGTCCTCCTCCTCTAAATTTTAGTGGATTAAGATGTCATTGATGAATACAATATTGAACTAGTATAGGAATTCATGAATCATATATTTAATGAGATCTATGAACACAAATGTTGTGTTTTAAAAATTGAATGGCATGACCACAAACTCATAGTTCCCATACTTGAATCTATATGTAGTATTCAGGATACAATCACCCTTCATCCTCAACTGGTGATTTATATAATGAAGAAAGATATTAAAAAACTAACTTTACTCTCTCAACCAGTTTAATAGATCATAAACCCTTATGAGAGGGTAATAGTTACCCACAGTCTTCTGATTTTACTTCTACTAGTATATAAACTACATCACATTAACATCTTACTTTTGGAAAACAAACATAGATTACCCCCATGGTCACATAGTGGGTTGGATGAGACTGATCTTCATCAAATCATCTACCTTTGAACTCAAATCTCACAACTCCCTAGCTTCCATATGATAGGGGTCCATCTAAATCTGGGATTCTCCCTAATACAACTATATAAAAAACTCAACATCTCATCATGGGGGTAATGTCACAACCTCATTTAGAAAAATATCTTGGAACTCTTCTTGGAACAAAGAATATACTCTACCTGATAATTCACAAATATCTCCCCCAAGTGAGATAAAATTTCCCTACTTTCCTACTACCTATTAGATAACCTCGCTCACCAATGAACACCACTCACTATCCCTCCGCATCAAAAAACAAATATGTACTCTTGAAATAGTTGATAAATTTAGTCATGAAATATGTCAAATCCATTCCAATTATAACATTGAATTTTTTTATCAATATAAATAGAAGATATCTCAAATACCAGTGCTTCCCCAATACCATCCAACACCCTTGGCACACATCAAAAAAAATACTTTACCTCCAATTGGAGTAGATAACACCATGGGAACTCGAAGCCTCACCACATCCAGTCCCAATTCATATAACAATTAAGTGTAAAAATGGAGTGTTGGGATCCTAAATCAAATATATAGAAAAAAGGGTATATGATAAACTGATCATACCCCTATCATCCTCTATCTCTAATGGAATGGATGCCTCTAATGCGTGCATCTAACCAAGACCATATCCTTTGACTCTTTATTGATGGCCTCCATAAACTTAATCTGGCCTAGGTCCCTATGTGTAGGGTCCATCATGAGTCTTCCATATACCAACCCCATCTACCCTTGACTGTTGAATAATAATTGGTGTACCCTTCCACTTAAACTACCTTGGATAAAAATGTTGTTGCTTCTAAAAATGGGTCTAAACACACATTCAGAGCTGACCTCCCTAAATTGTTAGGCATTGATCCTACTAGCAACGCAATCCCCAAAAAACAAATCATAAGCTATTAAATCCCCCATAATGTGATTAGAAACCACCATCCCCCGAATGATGGAAGGATACATTCCACAGTTGGTTCCCAACTGGATGGAACCGTGACTTCTTAAACACCTATGGCCCACTACCTAAACACTTTCTCCTTGAGACACCCTGCTAGCCAATCACTCGAGGCTCAAATTAAAAATAAAACATCCTCTTGATAAAATATTATTTATTAAAAACCTCCATATATGTAAGGAAAATAAACTAGGTGGATGAATACCCGATCACTAGGCACAAATCCTCCTCTAGACGCCTCTCTCTAGACTCCTTGTCTGGAAAAACATCAAGGGAAAACACAAGAGGTCCTAAAAACTCATCCCAAGCTCCTAGAAACTCAAGATCCATAGTAAAGGGAGACTAACTCATTAAAATACATCACCTTCTTCATCAAAGATATTAATTACAAATGAAACTCCTTCTGCAAGTCTATCCACAACACATCTTCCTCCATTTGGTCACCAAGATGCGGCATGGACCTCTAACACAAAACTCCCCAAATGTGAATTACTTCTAACAAAACCCTGAACTAAAGTTGTTTTCAGAGAAAACCAAAAGTGATATCGAGATCCTACAACAAATTCTCTATCACCGCACAATATAACACCAATACATTACCAATTTCTACCACTGAAAGGCGCACAATTACCTTTACCATGCCTATCCCCTTCTACTATGTTGATCCTCTAATGATCAACTAGATCCACATATTGAACCTCAACTAACTAAACAACTTGTGGAAGATTACCCTGAGACATTTCTAAAAGGAAAATATATCACCCAAAACTCTTTAAAATGGTATTTTATCAAGATTTATTTAGTCAGTTCATTCCAATTTTCCATAAGAACCCATTTTGTAAATTAACACAATCAATCATGATGTATGTACCTCTCATATATATCTAACCTACAAACATGTCCTGCTCAATTTTCCATTTGCTAAGTTCATATTCCATGAACTATATCCTTGGAGTCACAAAAATCCCATGTTCTAGCTAGTATTCATGGCCCATGTCATGCACCAAGGTCCACAAGTGATTATTCCCTTCCATTCCTTTCAATCCTCATAGTACCTAATAAAAAATTCATTATAACCCTCAACTATCTACTATAATACCACTCTATCCAGACCCCCTCCCTATAATGATACCCCTCTTGAGTTGTTAATGATAGAATATTTATAATGGCCCATGAGTCCCACCTCTAATAGACCCATGGTTGGTGACCCGCACCAAGGGTATAAAAATATCAAATATGGGAGGCATTACCCTCTGTTTTAAAACAATATTGGGAGATAGGATAAATATCTAAAAAAAATCTATCTTGCATTGTAAAAAATATCACAAAATCATCCCATGAATCATGAACAATGTCAACATATACAAGGAATAATATCCAAGTAAAATACCAAAAGACAATTCATATTGTAGTGACTCAACAACACTCCAACATGTGCTGGAAATGACCAGTATGGCCCCTAAAGTCCTCCTAGACAATAGAAAAATGGTTTATATATTTACGGTGAGAATAAAAATATAAATAGTAGGATCATACCCAAGATCTCATATGCATATATGAATAGAGGGTACTAATGTGTCAGTGAAAAAACAACAGAACAAATGAGCACCTAAAAATGTCAACTAACTAATATGAACCTCATCATAGTTCTATCATCAAATCATATATCCAATATAGTAATAATTAAATCGAAAACATAATAAAACAAAGTGGATCATTACTTCTTCCACACTAGTTTTACTCTCTCATACCACAACAATGAAAATACTATGCTCCTGTCCCTTCTGTACAAATCACGTCACATAACATCAAGTCAGATCTCACCTAAATACACATGGACCATAACATCACATTTCACCTAATTACTCCTAGACAATCACATCACATATCTCTCGTAGATTCCTAGGTCATCACACTACATATCATCACATAAAAAGGGATTTAGGTTATCATGAACTTAAAGGAAATCAACATTGTCCCCTACTCTTACCATGCTTGATGGGCACCACATATAACTTTACACCACAACATCATCACACCACATCAGTCATAAATATACCGAGTCCATTTCACCACATCTATCAAAAATAAACATATTCCATCACTACTGATGAAATTGGAGGTATTATGGAGTATCTACCTATCTATATCACAATAATCTTAAATTTTGGGAAAAGCACTCTGAGCCCAAAACCTCTAAGCATTGCAAAGGTTATCCCACTCGGGTGGGGCACATATAGAAATAAAATAAAAAATAAATGATATATAAGTTGAACACAATACCCAAACTATGGTTTTAGGTAAAATACACATGGACATTCCACAAAACCACAATCGAACCATACATCATCAATAAAAACTACTTCCACACACCATATGTCTAACACACAAAGCCACACATTTCCACATTCAATTATATGTTCCTGCACTTTTATTCATTATTTCATTTCATTTCACAATAAAAAACCAATTAATTTATTCAAATAATTATATCCAATTCCACACACATATCACAACCCATTTATACAAATTTATCATCATAAAATATTCCATTACAAACCACTATACTAAATCAACCACACTACATCACAACTGGAACATCCCAAGTAATCCTCACTGCAATAGCCAACCATGACATATCATTATAACTACAAAATTACCCAATCACCACACCCTAAAACCATAATATAAAATAATTTTAATGCACAAAAACTATCATTCACCAAAAAAATATTCCACTCCAACCGTCATTCAATAGAAACATCATTCACCACAACCACACAACATCCCACATCACATCCATTCCAACCAATGAATGATTCATAGTCCCATACTTCACAAAGCTCATTTGAATATTTTCATCACTTTACAAAAACCAAAAACACCACAGTAAACACATCAAGTTATTTTCACACAAGAAAAACACATCAAATCTTCCACAAATTATTCAAGGGATTTTTTCACCTTACTAATTTATTTAGCATGGGTCTTATACACAACTAGATTCCCCTAGGAAATAATTTTATTATATTTATATAATTTATTTCCTATTTATTCAGTGTGTGGTTATACAAAAACATAGAAAGTTTCTCAGAAAATATAAACTACAAAACAAACATGGATCCCAAGAACTACGATTTTCACTATTAGCGACAACCATTCATAATATCATCAAAAATATCAACAAAATAGTAAATCATGTAATTACTATATATTCCATTAAATTATAATTATGATAATTTATTATCACTATTAATATGACCTTTAATATTCACCAAAATGGAATAAAAGGCATGTGATGCCTACATATAGTACATATAGATAGAGAGAATAATGATCCCCTACCTCAATGTGGATTTTTGATCTCACTACACACCATGGGATGAAGAAGAAACTCCCTAGAAACCAAAACCACTCATGAAAACCATAGATCATAATGAACCAAACCAATAGGTCCTAAAAAACATATCTAACAAGCTCCCCAACCCATAAAAACAACACAGCAATGAATCTACGAGGATTGGACTCGAAGAATTAATAAATAAACGGAGGATAACTCACCATATATCACTAATGGGTAAAAATAAAAATACATGGATCAAGGTGAGGGATGATAAGCTGGAAGGCCTTACAAAATCACAATAGGAATACCCAAAGAATCAGAGGGAGGAATGATCAAATAAAGGAAAATTCAATTGAAAAACTTATATACAGGTTGTAAGTCACATGACGTATGGAATAAATACCAACTTTACAGAAAAAATTATATGGGGTTTGTGGATTAAAATTAAAAATACATAATTTAGGCCATGAATTTATTTTACTCTAAAAAACATGGTGCCTTTGTATGGATTAAACTTCTACCATAAATCCACTTCTTACAGTATAAACTCATTTAACACTTTGTCACTCACCATATACAAAATGTAAACCACTAGACACAGAAGTTTTAATATATATAATCATGAAGTAAACCCAAATTTTACATCATGAATTACATTCTCATAGAAAACTGTAGTTACAACTCCTTTAAAACTCTTCACGTATTCTCCAAAGCTCAGGCATCCACCAAAACTATTAAAGTAATTTGTCATTAAGAATCATACTTTTATAATAAATATATTTTATTTTTGGTTTTGAAATTATAATTTGTGTATAAAATTTATAATTATTTCATGATTATTATTCAGGATATTTTTGAATAATTAATCCTTTTACCATATTAAACCTACCAAAGTCATTTGGGTCATATGAGCCAAATATCTTCAAAACATCCTATGTGAACACTAATTGAGTAATTAATTGTATATAACATGCTAATGAGTTATATAAAATGGAATAATAAACATGAAAAAGTTTTATAAGTATCTAAATATTTAACATAAGTTTATTAGGATGATAAAGAATTCACATGATGATTCTATCTTGAGGTAAGAGACACATAACTTTAAAATCCACATTTTAAATGTTTTAACGATTTAATTTCTAAATATTTCCATACCTTGTCAATTTTATTAAAATTATATTATTGATATACATATATATATATATATATTTATATAGAAATAAATGAATTATAAAGGAAATTTTCAGAATATTTTGGATTTCTTTCAATGGTTTTCAAAAGGTTTCATTTTATATATTTTATATAGATCATTTTTACATACTTTATAAAATATAAAAAAATGTATTATTTCAACAAAAAAAGTGTCAATGGTTTTTCTTCTACCATAAACATTACTTAAGGATTTAATTCCTTTAGATTATTCCATGTTTTATTCAATAAAAACCCTATTTCTCATTTTTCTAGGTATTTTAAAAATTATTTTAAATTGGAATTCATATTTTGATATCTGGAAATGTTTTTCTTATAGGTGTAAGGGATCTATCTAATCCACTATTTTTCTTTGGATTAAGACCTTTATCTCCTTAAATTACATTCTATCTCTCATTAATCTTATGGAATGTCTCTAAATTTACTTTTCATATACTCATATATTATTCCTCCTTCATTTATGGGGTTGTACATTCCTTTTGTTCATTTACAAAATTCCTTCTTTATGAAATCACCTTTTATTATTATATGGATAAAGTTTATGAAACCAATTTATTTCCATGGTTAATTCATATTATTATTCTTTATGATTGATTTAATTTCATGGAGCACCTAATCATGAACATGATATGATGGGTACACCTTGAGAACACCCCAATGAATTGGGTAATATTTTTGTCTCAAGAGATGTTATGCATGGATTAGGGAGTAAACCAAATCCATAAAGAGACTTTGTCCACCCTATGAGGTTGTCTTGGAAGTTATACTTCCCTTATTATTATGGCATGTTTTATGTTATAGCGACATTTATTATGTTTCAATTCTCTCATGATATCATAATCTTTATGTTAGGCATTTATGTGATTACCCATGAGATTATGTTTAAAATATGGTATATTCTAATTCATAAGGGTGAAATATAAAAAAAAAATTGATAAATTTTTAAAATTTTTTATGATTTAAAATTTAACATTATGAGTTTTCTTTTTTATATTAATATTTTTTATGAAAAGAATTATTAAAATATTTTTCATGAAATTTTGGTTACTTGATTAACAAAATATTTATTTTGAGATTAAAGATTAATTTTAAAAAATAAAAAACCTTATTTATCTATTAATTACCTAACTTGTTTATTTATTTCTTTTTATATGTCTGTATCTGAGATTTTTGTGCTCAAATAATGTTTTATAATGATTTCCATAGGTTTTTAAGGATGTGTAGGGACAAATATGAGGTTAATATAATAAATGTGATGATATCTCAAGAATTAAATTCCTAATATCATATTTTTTTTGTTTTTTTGGGGAAAAAATGGATACTAAATAGAAGTGACCCCTTTGTTATGTAATATTTATTAATGTAAGGGTGATGTAATAATTCTCAACAAATATTAAATTTAAATATTCTCAAATATATGAAAATGAATTCTTGACTTAAAATAAAGATTATATAATGTATAATGGTGTTTCAATATAGGGGTTATCATAGAAAGGGTTTTGATGACTCTAAATATTATAATGTTTTAATGAGAGGTTATTTTAAAAGTTATGTAAACCATCACAACTTTATAAGTTTAAGGTGGAAAAAAATTTTAAAGTATTAGACACCCATTTTTATTTTTTATGTGGGTGGAATACATTGGGAGATATTTACTGATCCTTGAGAGATGTTTGAGGAATATGTAACCCTTATTATAATCATGTTGAAAAGTTATTTTAGGAATAATGTATTCGCATTTATGGAAATAAGATTAAATTTATTGATAATGTTTAGGGTTTAGATGATCTTTAATATAGAGGTAGTTATGGGTCATTAAAATTTCATAAAATATGTTTTATCTTGTAGAAAACCATGGGATTGAAAAGTTATTAGGTGATTAATTTATTAATATTATTTTTGAATAAGTTCGCTATTTTGGAATCCTAAAATGATTTCGGTAAATAGAATATTATTGGATTTTATTTGATTATTAATGTTTGAAATGTCTTTTAGATTCATATATAATCTTAATGTTTCTTTGTCGAAATTCAGGTTATTTATGGAAATGATTATCATATTTTAGATATTATATGATTAGGAAATATACTTTTTTTAGTGTATTTATTTATGAGCGACTAATGTTTATAGAGGATAAATGTAAAATTAATTTTGGAAAAATATGTGATAAAGTCATTATAATTTATGGGTATCAAATTTATTTAGGAATATTTTGATGAACTTTAAGGTTAGTTATTTATTCAATAATTTAGTTTGAACTTTGGGAACAACTTTTGAATTTTGGATATTAATGTATTATTTCATCATATGAAGGTTTATTCATTTTTAGAAATATCTTATTCTAAACGTATTGGTTTTAGTTAATGTACAAAGATATGATGAATATATTTTTAACCATTTTTAGATTATGTGATCTGTTAGAAGTTCATTTTAGTGCTTGATTCATAAATATTTCTCTTTAATTCCCATTTTTGAAAACAAAACATAATTATAGTATAAATTTATTAAAGGATGAAATTATACTTATCAAGTAGGAATATTTTCTTATGTTATTAGTATATATGTCAATGTAATTTCTAGACTATAGTAAAAGGATATTGAAACAAAAAATGTAATCCTATAACCTTTATTTCTAATGAATAGATGGGGTTTTTCACACCTCCCCAGTTTATGGTTTTGTGGTCATTAACATCTTCATTATCATTCGATTTCACAAGAATAATTAACTCAATAACACTTAATTATTATTTTAACAAAAATTTTTCTCCATGTATATATTTTTTTCCCACTATTTTCCTTATATATGTTAACATAGTATGTGTTATTCCAAATAACCTTCGTAATTCTCTTTTATCTCTTTTTTAGAAAGATGTTTTTAACCATTTTTATGATGTGTAATTTCAAAAAAATGTTTTAAAATGTACACCATTTAATTACTGGGATCATGTTGAAATTCTGGTGAATAAATTTATTAAATGGGGGAAAGATGTAACACACTATGATTTAAAAAAATGAGATTATATTTGATGGCGTATATGACATGCAACACTGATCATAAATGACCCACTAAATATAATTATATAAATATGATAGTTATAACAAAGATATAGAATTGATGGGTATTAATTTGATTAAAAAATTATTAAATGTATATAAAGGTAATAATTAATAAAAATTAATTACTTAATCCTTACCAAATATGAACTCATTTTGTAGTAAAGTCATTTTATTTTTTCCAAATTTATTTATTCAAAAATTCATTGTGGTTTCTTTTTATGAGAGAATATTATTAATAATATCATGAAATTTTATAAATATTACAAGATAAAAATAATATAATTTTTTAAACCATTATCTAAATATCATCTTAGAGTGACATTTTTGAATTTTTCTAGAAAGAATGATTTTTCGGGGAATAGTGAAAAATATAAATTTTTATTGAAAACTGTATTTTTCTTTCAATAATCTAAAAATTTATATTTTGTTTTAAACTATAATAAAAGTAAAATTAGTTATATTATGTTATTAAAAATCCATTTATGGTCATTGGAATCAATTTTATTGTTTAATATAGTTTAAAACATTTTTATACATAAAAATCCATTTTTCTAAAAAAACTGTTTCCATTACGGTTTGTGTTTTAATATTAAATTAAATTATAAAACTTATAGAAATTTAATATTAAAAATTCAAATTCATATTATTAATCACGACTTCCAAATTTGATAAAAAATCCCCTTTTATTTTTTTCCACTATGACAAATAACCATAGTAAAAATCTGCCACCATAATAAGGGTAGATCAAGTAATTAAGGTTAAAAATAATATTATGAGGACTGAAAAATGACTCTAACACTTTAAATCATCCTATTATATGAGTTTAGTTTATCCATTTACATCAATGTTTCCAATAAATGGTATCTTTTTTCCATATATCTTTGATTTTTACCTTTATATTATTTTATGTAATGAAAAGTCAGAACTGTAATTTCTTTGTCTTATTATCTCTAATTTTTTTTACATAGGGATAAATATATATTATTTTCAGTTTTAAAAGTTTTATTTGAAATATAAATTATTTTTTTCTCATAGAAATCTACTTTAAATTTTTAGGTGTGAAATAATTACCTTAAATTCTTACACAACATTGAGAAATCATTAATTCAATTTATAGAAAAGTGAAATAAATAATATTAAATATTTTTAAAGTATAATAATTTTGTTGAAAGGTTTTCTCCCATAAAATTTTTAACTAATAAATATTCATTATGAGTTAATTAAATTTATTATAATTCCATTATTTTTATGTTGTTTTAAAATTCAAATGAGTTGAATAGTTTAAAAACTAACATTAGTGTTATTTTATAATAAATAATATACTATTAAATGATTTAAAATTTATAAAAAACTTATATTTGACAAATTTATTGGTATATGTTTATAAATTTCAACATCGGTCCATTTACCGACAATATTTATTTATAGTTACTATATTGACCCCAAAAGAATAAAAATTTTGGTATTGCGGTGATTGTCCAAAAAGGTTAGGACTGGTTAAAACAAAGAGATATGTGTGAAAAAATAATCTAAAAATGTTCAAATTTTTTTGGACAATATTATTTTAAATAATATACAGATTATATTCAACCTATATCATTTTTTATTTTATTTCATGGATAATAAATTTATATTAATTTAATATTTTATGCAATTACAAGAGTGGTCCTTCCCTCACTTATAAAAGGGAACATCCTCTCCTATTTTCGTTACACTTAAAAAATCACATAATTCTATCGAATACCAACCCACAACACTAAATAAAGTACCTATACATATTTTATTGGTCTTATAGTGGGCATAATACCAACCATAGAATGTTTAGTATGTGGATTAAAGTGATTTTTACGAAGAATAGGAATAATATTTAACTAAGTGTTTTAGTTTTATTTCTTATTAAAACTTTTTAAAATCATTATAATTCACAAAGAAATAAAAAAACTATCTTTAATATACAAATATTTTATTTTGTTTATTTAATCACCCAAATCTATTTCCTCTTCCATCGAATGGGAAACAAAACTATAGTTCATGTGTACGGTGAACTACCGCCTCACTAACCAATATAATTAATTTTCTAACACATCTTGTTACTAATGGTTATAATTATGGATTTAATATATATATATATATGTGTGTGATATTAGAAAAATATTTAACATTCTATAAAAATTATATATATTATATTTTATTACATTTTAATCTATTTAAAAATGATAACATCGTTCGTGAATTTGAGTGGATTACCACCTCTATGAAGCGATGTGATAGTTTTTTCATAACCACATCACTTGGTTGCTATATATAATTGTATTTAAATAAATTATATGATATTTATTATTTGAAAATAATTTTTTAAACATGAAATAACACATACCAACTTTTTATAATTATCATTTAAAAATGAAAATATTGCTCATGCGTACGTACGACCTACCATCTCCATGATTGTGATGTAGTTCATTTTCCCCAACCAAATTTTAAGCTTGGTTATAAAAGTATAACTGAAATATAAAAAATCATAATTATTTTTTGATTAGTATTCATTATATTATTAAATAATGACCACTTTGACCATAGTCAACCTACCAAAGGCATTTTTGACATATGATTCAAAAGTCATCAAAACATATAATGTGAACTTAGTTGATTAATTAATTTTTTATAATGTCATAATAAGTAAAATAAAGTGAAAAATAAAATTGAACCCGTTTTTTAAGAGAGTAAATAATAACCATTTGTTTATTATTTAGGATTATAGGTAATTTACATGACAATACATGTTCGAGGTAAGGGAAACTTTACATTAAAAACATCATTTTAAATGTTGGAATAATTTATTTTCTAAATATTTCAATACCATTTAATATTATTTAAAATATTTGATTGATTTGTTTATATAGAAATTAATTAATTATATGGATTTTTTATGCAACCTTTTAATTTCATTCAAAGGTTTTCTAAAGGAATGTTTTCAATTATTTCATGTAGAATGTTTTGAATTTCGTTATAAAAGAAAAAAAGAATGTTCTATTTTAACTTATATAGAATAAAAGGTTTTCCCACCACTATAACTGTTATTTTTGGTTTGTGTTACTTTATAAACATCCTTATTTTATTAAATAAAAAATATCCAATTTACCTTTGATCGTACTATATTCAAAAAGGCTTTTCAATGGAATGCATATTTAGAAATATGTAGATGCTTGGCCAGTGTGTGTAAGGAATAATTATAAACCACTATTTTTATTGGGTTATGACCATTATCTATCTGAATCACTTTATATATCTATTTAATTTTATGAAATGCCTCTAAATTATGTATATAATTCTATCACATATATATATAGCTTAATATCCCATCCATGATGGGGAATACATCTCTTATGTTCATTTTTCAAATTATTTCATTATAAAATATCCATTTATTATGATATGAGGAAATATTGTGAATCCCATTTCATTCTAGGGTTAGTTTTTATGGCTATTCATTATGATTAATTTTTTTTTATAGAACACATTATCATAAATATGTTATAATGAATTCACCTAGATAGCACACCAATGCATTTGGTAATTTTTTTTGTCTCATGAGATAATATGTATGGATTATAGAGTAAACATAATCCTTGATGGGGCTCAACCCACCATGTGATGTTGCCTTAGAAATTATCCTCTAATTATTAGTATGTCATGTTTTTTTACTTTATAATTTTTATGTTTAAATGATCTCATTATATCATGTTATTTCTATTATTCCCCCATGTGATTACTCATGAGCTTATGTTTAAAAGAAATTATATGATACATCATAAGGATAGAATGTATAACATTTTTTAAAATGTTTCCATAAAATTTTCATGATTGAAAAGAAACCATCCTGGGTTTTGTTATTCTGTTAATATTTTTTATTAATTTTTATTAACATATTTGTGCAGATAAGTTGATTTATTGGGTAATAAAATTTTTATTTTGAGACCAATGTTTAATTTTAAAATAGAAAAATCTTGTATATTTGTTCATGAACTAACACTTTTCTTTTTTATTTCTATATTCCCCTTACTGATATTTTTTTACCATCCAACATTTTAAATTTTTTTTCATAGTTCATTAAGGATGAGTAGGGACAAGGATGAGGGCAAGAAGAAAATTGTAAATATATGTCATGAAATCTAAACTTGTTCTATAATAAAATTTGTTCTTTTCTGTAATAATGGATAATAACTGGAAGTATCCACTTTGTGATGTTATATTTATTTATATAAGGGTGATTAAATAATTTAACAATACTCTAAACCATAAAGACACAAAATTGTAATAAAGTGATTTATTGACTTAAAAATCAAGATTGTGTAGTGATTAATTCTTGGTTGATTTAAATATGAGGCCATGTTGTGGATTTTAATCCATGGGTGAAATTACACGGTGGTGCAGTGTGATGGGATGATCCACACATGGCTTGGGTTTCTAGAATCTAGTCAACAGAAATTGATTGGGTATTGTCAACCACAAATCTAATTTCCCCAGTGTGATTCACGGTGGATCGAATGGAAGTAGTGGTTTCATGGGTGAGACGCATGAAGACTTATTCATTATCTATAAAATATTAACAAACACAATGTGCAGTCCTAGAACAGTTATTATGTAGTCCACATATTATTGTTGATAGTGTTTCTAGTGGAGTTAAATATCACAAGGTGAGTGGGAACCCCACTCACCTTGTGACATGGTGTTACTGGATCAGTGTCTACCCAATGAGTACACAAGAATATAAATGACCACATACACATGAATGGCCATAGTATAAGGGAACAGACTAGACTATAGAAACATTGGATGGGAGGGCCCATGCATACCCCAGGCTACTAATACAAGTCGTTTACTACATATACATTCTATGTACATATGTATATCCAACAAATCTAGGTGTAGTCTATGACCCACCCAGGTTTCCAAGGGAGGTCACACACCTTATGACCCTATGTACACACCATGTACTTTTCTATGATACTTACACCTTGTTCATGTCCTTATGTTATGTTCATATTTTTTCCCATTAGTATCCAATATTTAACATTTTTTATAGGAAGGTATGGTGTCCTTAATTTTGACATCTAATATATGACATGAGGCATAATGTGTGTAAACGTTCCATCGGTGATGGTTGGCCAGTATCAGTGATTGGGTTGGATCATCAATTTTTTTGAGGTCGGTACTCCCTTTTCTCACCAAGTCACGGGTCACTGATACACTTTATATGGGTTGTCACGACCCGCCCTCGGGGTCCGTGCCGTGACTACCCCAAGCCCGCCTTCCATAGGCCAGGGGCTGGCGACTAGCACCAAGGCGTATATCCCAGTAAAAAGGGAAGGCATTGCCTTTGAAAAGTAACCAACTCCACAGAGTAAGCAAGCGGAAAGTAAACACTAAACAAGCAGAGTACGACTGAAAGTGCGGAAAAGTAAATGGGCCAGAATACAAACCCAAACTGAAAGTAAAGTACAACTCGAAAAGGGAAAAACAGCAACTGTAAAGTAAAAGCCGCTACTCCGAGCTGTCCACCGGAAATCCCACCTGAAGGGTGGGTACAGATAGCTCCTCTGCTCCACGGGTCCCGCCGTCTGCTCCGTGCACGTCCCGCCCAGTGGTCCACCTCCGGGTACCGTCCCGCTGTGCAAGCCTCAGCTAAGGTCAACGCTGTCCGTCGTCTGCAACCAACACAACGTAGTGCGGGCGAAGCCCGTGCAGGGGTGAGTATAAGCTACTCAGTAGGGACCCCGAGACCCCTGAAGGTCTCTCAAATCCACAAAGGATAAACCACGAAGAAAAGTACAAACACGAAGTAACAACTGACACAGCTTAGGTATATGCCCATACATATACCTAAGTCATCAATTAAAATACACTCCAACCTCCGAGCCCAAGTACAACTCAGTCCACGCAGGAAAGTATACGTATTCCACATAGGAAAGCAAAATATAATCCACACAGGATTGCACAACACAATCCACACAGGAAAACAACAGGATTCAGCTCACACAGGTATACTTCTTCAAGGACGATAAAGATGATCACTGATCCATCTAAGTCGTCGGACCCACGAAGGATCGAAAGGTAACTAACCCCCGCAGAAGACCCACACAGGATCGGGCTCACACAGAACCTGTAGGCGCTGGCTCACACAGAACCGCTGAGCGCAAGGACCCACACAGGATCGGGCTCACACAGAACCTGTAGCACTGATCCACGTAGGATCGCTGAGTGCTGTAGTCGTCGTCGTCGAATCCACACAGGATCTCTGTACTGTCGTCGTCAAATCCACACAGGATCTCTGTACTGTCGTCGTCAAATCCACACAGGATCTCTGTACTGTCGTCGTCAAATCCACACAGGATCTCTGTACTGTCGTCGTCAAATCCACACAGGATCTCTGTACTGTCGTCGTCAAATCCACACAGGATCTCTGTACTGTCGTCGTCGCAGTCACAGTAGCAGTCGTAGCAGTAGAACAGTCGCAGCCAGCACTAGGGTTCCCGCACACAGCAAGCTCGTACGGAGGATCCGCTCCACGAGCCGAGAGGCTGATACATCAACTGTCACGAAGACCGAAGTTGATGTATCCAAAAGTTCCGTATCGTCAACAGGAACTCAACGCAACAGACGGCGCGTCGATCGGACGCCCGGTCTGAGAGTTATTGGCATTTTCGTCTCCGGGGCCCGGTTGGTTTTTAAGGCAAAACCAACCCGACCGAACTCCACCTGCGTCCAAACCTCGGGCGGAGTATGCCAAAAGATCCGTCTCTCTAAGAGGAACACTACGCGACTGACGGCACGTCAATCGGACGTCCGCAGCTCAAGATACGAGCGTTTCCGCTCCGAAGGCCCGGTTGGTTTCGTGAACGAACCAACCCGGCCGAACTCAAAGTAACCCGAAACCTTGAGTGCGATATACCGAAACGACCGTCTCGATCCAAGGATCGCGTTGCCGCAGACGGTTCGTCATTCGGAGGTCCGAGGCTCAAGTTATGAGCCAAAAACCGAAACTGGTCCGAAACGGGGGGTCCGGGTCCGGAACGACCCGGCCCGACCCCCCCCCCTTGGGTGGCGCGGCGGCCGGCGGCGGCGGCCGGCGGCGGCGGCCGGCGGCGGCGGACGGCGGCGGCGGGCCACGTGGCGGCGGCGGGCCGCGTGGCGGCGGCGGCAGGCGGGCCGCGTGGCGGCGGCGGCTGGCGGGCCGCGTGGCGGCGGCGGGCGGCGGGCCGCGTGGCGGCGGCGGCCGGCGGGCCGCGTGGCGGCGGCGGGCGGCGGGCCGCGTGGCGGCGGCGGGCGGCGGGCCGCGTGGCGGCGGCGGACGGCGGGCCGCGTGGCGGCGGCGGACCGCGGCGGGCCGCGGCGGCGGCGCTGGGCGCCGCACGTGGATCACGCGGGGGGCAATCAAGCCCCCCCTGCTTTGTGAGGGCGGCACGGCTTTGAGCCGTGCCTTTGCCCAAAAACGGCCCCCGCAAATGGGGGCCGGCTGGTCAAACCGGGGGGCTGTTGCCCCCCCCTCCTTAAAAGAACCGCCCCCTCATTAAGAGGGGGGTCTTGATGGACCGGCCGGGGGTTTAAACCCCCGGTTTTTATGACATCCGGCCGGCCTGCTGGCCGGCCGGTTTTTACCAACGGGACCGGAATTTCCGGTCCCGCCCTTGACTTCCGACGCCGGCGGCCCGGCCGCCGGTCTTTCCTTCCGCCGCGGCCCGGAACCGGCCGCGGTCTCCTCGTCTCGCCGCGGCCCGGAACCGGCCGCGGTGTTCGTCGTCCGGCGCGGTGCGACGGCACCGCGCCCCTTTCGCCGTGCCAAGAATCCTCCCAACGCGGCGTGTCGGCGTCGCGGTCTTGAAGTCTCTCCTCGGCGAAGCGCGACGGTATTGCGGAAATCATAAGCATGTTCATCCGCGTGGTGCGACGGCACCACGCCTCTTGCTTCCACCCGCATGAATCAACATGAACGAAGGAGGGGGTTTCGGCCGTGTTCGTGCGGTCCGACTCCCCTCGCGTTAACAAATAACATAACTAAAAAGTCTCACGTTTAGTCATGCTAAAATCCACGATTCAGGAATGGAATAAAATAATTAATAAAAACATCCCCTACCTCGGGTTTGAGGTTCAAAGAAACTTCTACGTTCCGCGGAAGACGGCGTCGCGGAAGTCGGGCGTCGCGGTCGTCGTTCGTCAAATCCGTTGACGAAGAATTACGTCCGATGCGACACGTTGTTGGCGGATCTTCGTTTGCCGACGAAGAAGGCCCGAGGAGGATGCGGCGTTCCCTCTCGTTGACACCGAGGACGAAGAAGAGAGGCGTCGTTCTTCGTTCTTCGTCAGAGTTTGAGCGTTCTTCGTTCCTCGTTCTTCGTCAGAGTTGAAGATGAAGAGGAATGCTCTCAAACAAAGAACCCAAAATAAAATAAGTCTACCCCTTATTTTATTTACACATAACACAAAAAGATTTCAAAGGTTTGAAATTCAAAAGAGTTTAACTCCCCAAAATTAAATTAAGTAACTTAAGTCATTAAAGAGGGGGGTTAAGGGAGTTGGGAGGATTTGAAAAGAAAAGGGGGGTTCGTGTGGGCCCCACCACACTTAATCCTCCCAAGGGAGGTTAAGTGGGTGTGGGTCCCACTTCCAACCACCTTTGATAGGTTTTTAAATAAGTTAAAACAAAATTTGTATTACACAAATTTTATTTAACTTAACTGAAAAACCCCAAAACGTAACTCTCAACCCGCAACAAACGCAACTTCCGAAAAGGTCTCATTAAGCGAATACCGGCGCTGCGAGTTCATCGGTGCCCTCGGATTTCAATTCCGAGCACCGGATCAAAAGTTAGGAAATCCCGCTCGTTCGTTCACTGAACGTACCCGAGCCAAACTTCGGAAAATAATTCCGGGCACTCCGGGCCTCGGAATCAGGTGCCGTCTGAAACCGCGCTCTTGTAAAATTCTAAAGAAAATTAAGAAAAAATTTTCCTTGAATTTTACGGGTCTTTACATTACTCCCACCTCAGGGCTTTACGTCCCCGTAAAGCTACATCAAAAACTAGGGGAAACCAAAAGAGAGTACTGAGCACGCATCTGAGCCTCCCGCTCCCATGTGCTCTCCTGGAGATTCCCGTGCCGCCATTTGTTGCGCACAAGAGGAATCGATTGCCCATATAGGACCCGCTCCTGGATGACATGGACCTCCTCTGACGTGGCCCGGACCATCTCCGGTCCCACCAGAGCTGCAAGATTTCTCTTTTGCCGAAAAGAGAAATCTGGTCTCATCCCCTGGATGAACCACATTCTTTGCCTAAAACAGTCAATCCTAACATGGATGATACTAATCCATACTAAGGATGACGTCGTAAGGCCTCGACGCTACTACTAAGAGATTCAACCGTTACTCTCGCCTCCAAGGGTTGAGTCACACTGTCGGCATCAGTGTGTGGTAACTGGGTCTCCTCCAGTAGATGTCTCACAAGTGAGGGTCAAGTCAACAGCCAAAACTGGAACCTCTTAGTAACATTACGATAGAGGACAGGAACGAAAACATCACAAGGTATGCGTCTTTTATTATTGCAGCTCGTAATACAAGACGCTACACAAAAGCAACAAGGAACCAGAAGTACAAAGGACGTATCCACTAGTTCTGCTCCTGTCCATCGGCTCCCAGAGCTCCATGATCGAAGGCCTCGGCTGCCTGAAGCTGAGCTCTCCCCTGCGGTCGGGGTGGACCTCCTGGTGGTGGTGGTGGTAGAGCCTCAAAGCGTCGGCCACCACCAGCTGCTCGTCCAGCTCCCCTGCCTCGTCCGCCTTCTCCCTGCGGACCGCCACGGTCGAACCTCTGCCTCTGCCTAGGTGGTTCCTCAACCGTCTGATGCTCCTCCGCATGGCGGGTCGGGCAGTCACGAGCCATGTGGCCTCGCCCGCCGCATGCATAGCACTGTCTTCCACTCAAAAGACTGGCCCCGCGTTGTGTGCCCTGCACTGCTGAGCCAGTGCCCTGAGGTCTGGTCTGTCTGGACCCCTGAGTCATTCGTCGACTGCCAGCTGCAGATGACTCTGCCACGTGCCGCCCTGCGGTGGGTCGCTGTGCTGGTGTAGACTCAGCAAGGAAGCTCTCGATCAGAAGGGCCCGCTCCAGTACTCCTGTCTGAGTCGGTATGCTGAGGGAGATCAGCGATGCCCTGATCTCGTGTCTCAAACCCTGCTCGAAGGTCCGGGCCCGGAAGAATGGGTCCCGTACCATGTCGGTCGAGTAGCGCGAGAGATCGGTAAATCTCGCCGAGTACTGAGCGACCGTCATGCTGCCCTGCCGCAGCTGTAGAAGCTCCTGGATACGCACCGCACGAAGGGTGGCTGGGACGAACTCCGAGCGGAAGATGCTCTCAAAGTCCGTCCAAAGTAGAGATGCCTCATCGTGCACCTGGAGCATCAAGCTCCACCATCGTCCTGCTGCTGCGTGTAGTAGGCTCGCAGCGAGGATCACCATGAGGTCTGCTGGTGTCCTCACTAGCCTAAACACTCGAACCACTGCCTCCAGCCAGTCCTCTGCTGCCTGGGGATCCGTCTCCCCGCGAAACCTGGGCGGTCGCTGGTGCTGAAACTCATGCAGTGCGCTGAGGCGACGTGCATCGTCAGCGGCTGCTGCTGGAAGCATCGGGGGCTCGGCGGGTAAAGCTACCGCCGGTGCCACTACTGAAAAAGGGCCCTGCACCGAGGCCTCGTCGCTCGGTGGGCTGTCGTCTCGCTCGACTCTCGGAACCCTAGCTGGCTGCCGTCGTGGGGCCATCCTGAAAAGGAAACAGGTGCGCCACGGTAAGAACAGTATACCTGGTGAGCTGGCACAAGTAATCACAAGGAAAACTTGAGACTTTCATAAGCAGATCAGTATACCCGGTGAGCTGACACAAGTAATCACAAAGAAAACTTGAAACACACACGCAATCAATGTTTTCGTGCATTAAGTCGGAAATCAGAAGTCAGGGTCCTGGTGTACGGATACGTCGGCCGCCGCACCAACACTGGACTCCCTGGACTGATAACCACACTCAATACGCTAAACATTATTGCTTCTCATAGAAAAGATCAGAGTTCGCGGTAGAACCGAACTCCTTTGATACCAATTTGTCACGACCCGCCCTCGGGGTCCGTGCCGTGACTACCCCAAGCCCGCCTTCCATAGGCCAGGGGCTGGCGACTAGCACCAAGGCGTATATCCCAGTAAAAAGGGAAGGCATTGCCTTTGAAAAGTAACCAACTCCACAGAGTAAGCAAGCGGAAAGTAAACACTAAACAAGCAGAGTACGACTGAAAGTGCGGAAAAGTAAATGGGCCAGAATACAAACCCAAACTGAAAGTAAAGTACAACTCGAAAAGGGAAAAACAGCAACTGTAAAGTAAAAGCCGCTACTCCGAGCTGTCCACCGGAAATCCCACCTGAAGGGTGGGTACAGATAGCTCCTCTGCTCCACGGGTCCCGCCGTCTGCTCCGTGCACGTCCCGCCCAGTGGTCCACCTCCGGGTACCGTCCCGCTGTGCAAGCCTCAGCTAAGGTCAACGCTGTCCGTCGTCTGCAACCAACACAACGTAGTGCGGGCGAAGCCCGTGCAGGGGTGAGTATAAGCTACTCAGTAGGGACCCCGAGACCCCTGAAGGTCTCTCAAATCCACAAAGGATAAACCACGAAGAAAAGTACAAACACGAAGTAACAACTGACACAGCTTAGGTATATGCCCATACATATACCTAAGTCATCAATTAAAATACACTCCAACCTCCGAGCCCAAGTACAACTCAGTCCACGCAGGAAAGTATACGTATTCCACATAGGAAAGCAAAATATAATCCACACAGGATTGCACAACACAATCCACACAGGAAAACAACAGGATTCAGCTCACACAGGTATACTTCTTCAAGGACGATAAAGATGATCACTGATCCATCTAAGTCGTCGGACCCACGAAGGATCGAAAGGTAACTAACCCCCGCAGAAGACCCACACAGGATCGGGCTCACACAGAACCTGTAGGCGCTGGCTCACACAGAACCGCTGAGCGCAAGGACCCACACAGGATCGGGCTCACACAGAACCTGTAGCACTGATCCACGTAGGATCGCTGAGTGCTGTAGTCGTCGTCGTCGAATCCACACAGGATCTCTGTACTGTCGTCGTCAAATCCACACAGGATCTCTGTACTGTCGTCGTCAAATCCACACAGGATCTCTGTACTGTCGTCGTCAAATCCACACAGGATCTCTGTACTGTCGTCGTCAAATCCACACAGGATCTCTGTACTGTCGTCGTCAAATCCACACAGGATCTCTGTACTGTCGTCGTCGCAGTCACAGTAGCAGTCGTAGCAGTAGAACAGTCGCAGCCAGCACTAGGGTTCCCGCACACAGCAAGCTCGTACGGAGGATCCGCTCCACGAGCCGAGAGGCTGATACATCAACTGTCACGAAGACCGAAGTTGATGTATCCAAAAGTTCCGTATCGTCAACAGGAACTCAACGCAACAGACGGCGCGTCGATCGGACGCCCGGTCTGAGAGTTATTGGCATTTTCGTCTCCGGGGCCCGGTTGGTTTTTAAGGCAAAACCAACCCGACCGAACTCCACCTGCGTCCAAACCTCGGGCGGAGTATGCCAAAAGATCCGTCTCTCTAAGAGGAACACTACGCGACTGACGGCACGTCAATCGGACGTCCGCAGCTCAAGATACGAGCGTTTCCGCTCCGAAGGCCCGGTTGGTTTCGTGAACGAACCAACCCGGCCGAACTCAAAGTAACCCGAAACCTTGAGTGCGATATACCGAAACGACCGTCTCGATCCAAGGATCGCGTTGCCGCAGACGGTTCGTCATTCGGAGGTCCGAGGCTCAAGTTATGAGCCAAAAACCGAAACTGGTCCGAAACGGGGGGTCCGGGTCCGGAACGACCCGGCCCGACCCCCCCCCCCCTTGGGTGGCGCGGCGGCCGGCGGCGGCGGCCGGCGGCGGCGGACGGCGGCGGCGGGCCACGTGGCGGCGGCGGGCCGCGTGGCGGCGGCGGCTGGCGGGCCGCGTGGCGGCGGCGGCTGGCGGGCCGCGTGGCGGCGGCGGGCGGCGGGCCGCGTGGCGGCGGCGGACGGCGGGCCGCGTGGCGGCGGCGGGCGGCGGGCCGCGTGGCGGCGGCGGACGGCGGGCCGCGTGGCGGCGGCGGACGGCGGGCCGCGTGGCGGCGGCGGACCGCGGCGGGCCGCGGCGGCGGCGCTGGGCGCCGCACGTGGATCACGCGGGGGGCAATCAAGCCCCCCCTGCTTTGTGAGGGCGGCACGGCTTTGAGCCGTGCCTTTGCCCAAAAACGGCCCCCGCAAATGGGGGCCGGCTGGTCAAACCGGGGGGCTGTTGCCCCCCCCCTCCTTAAAAGAACCGCCCCCTCATTAAGAGGGGGGTCTTGATGGACCGGCCGGGGGTTTAAACCCCCGGTTTTTATGACATCCGGCCGGCCTGCTGGCCGGCCGGTTTTTACCAACGGGACCGGAATTTCCGGTCCCGCCCTTGACTTCCGACGCCGGCGGCCCGGCCGCCGGTCTTTCCTTCCGCCGCGGCCCGGAACCGGCCGCGGTCTCCTCGTCTCGCCGCGGCCCGGAACCGGCCGCGGTGTTCGTCGTCCGGCGCGGTGCGACGGCACCGCGCCCCTTTCGCCGTGCCAAGAATCCTCCCAACGCGGCGTGTCGGCGTCGCGGTCTTGAAGTCTCTCCTCGGCGAAGCGCGACGGTATTGCGGAAATCATAAGCATGTTCATCCGCGTGGTGCGACGGCACCACGCCTCTTGCTTCCACCCGCATGAATCAACATGAACGAAGGAGGGGGTTTCGGCCGTGTTCGTGCGGTCCGACTCCCCTCGCGTTAACAAATAACATAACTAAAAAGTCTCACGTTTAGTCATGCTAAAATCCACGATTCAGGAATGGAATAAAATAATTAATAAAAACATCCCCTACCTCGGGTTTGAGGTTCAAAGAAACTTCTACGTTCCGCGGAAGACGGCGTCGCGGAAGTCGGGCGTCGCGGTCGTCGTTCGTCAAATCCGTTGACGAAGAATTACGTCCGATGCGACACGTTGTTGGCGGATCTTCGTTTGCCGACGAAGAAGGCCCGAGGAGGATGCGGCGTTCCCTCTCGTTGACACCGAGGACGAAGAAGAGAGGCGTCGTTCTTCGTTCTTCGTCAGAGTTTGAGCGTTCTTCGTTCCTCGTTCTTCGTCAGAGTTGAAGATGAAGAGGAATGCTCTCAAACAAAGAACCCAAAATAAAATAAGTCTACCCCTTATTTTATTTACACATAACACAAAAAGATTTCAAAGGTTTGAAATTCAAAAGAGTTTAACTCCCCAAAATTAAATTAAGTAACTTAAGTCATTAAAGAGGGGGGTTAAGGGAGTTGGGAGGATTTGAAAAGAAAAGGGGGGTTCGTGTGGGCCCCACCACACTTAATCCTCCCAAGGGAGGTTAAGTGGGTGTGGGTCCCACTTCCAACCACCTTTGATAGGTTTTTAAATAAGTTAAAACAAAATTTGTATTACACAAATTTTATTTAACTTAACTGAAAAACCCCAAAACGTAACTCTCAACCCGCAACAAACGCAACTTCCGAAAAGGTCTCATTAAGCGAATACCGGCGCTGCGAGTTCATCGGTGCCCTCGGATTTCAATTCCGAGCACCGGATCAAAAGTTAGGAAATCCCGCTCGTTCGTTCACTGAACGTACCCGAGCCAAACTTCGGAAAATAATTCCGGGCACTCCGGGCCTCGGAATCAGGTGCCGTCTGAAACCGCGCTCTTGTAAAATTCTAAAGAAAATTTTGAAAAAATTTTCCTTGAATTTTACGGGTCTTTACATGGGTAGAGTTAGTAATCCACTACATAAGAGAGGGTATGGATCCTTTATTTATAGAGTAGGTACTCCCACATCATTGAGGCCATGTGGGGATTAGGTCCTTCATAAGAGTTATTTATCCATTGGTTGTGGAGCGTAGTAGTAAGAGGTTGTCCCCTCCACTTAGATTCTAGTGGGGTTTTTTCTGGTATTGGGCATTGAAGATGTACCTTTAGAGTTATATGATGCCTCGCCAATATTATTTTGAATTTAGAGATAATGATCCCATTTCTATCTCACATGGGTTTCTTTTATCATATCTATTGGGTTTCTATTTACCCTATTACTTTATGGGTTGGGTTGACTATTGATATTTCTATTGATTTTTTTTTGGTTTTCAGGGTGTCCTGCCATGTATATATATATATACTCAACCCTATATGAGTTTTGATCATACAAATTGTATCTTATATAGGTGATAGTAAGATCAATTGTTATTTCCAGAATCCATTTTTTCTGTATTTTCATGTGACAATTTTAAAGGGTAAGTGTGAACCCTAGAAACGTCAACAAATTAAAACCATAAACTAAAAGTAAAACTAGATAAAGATTACAGAAAATGCCCTTCCCCATTGGCTACATCATTATTTAAAGCCTCCAACTTTGCATGACTGCTCGGATAGTTATCCCATGTAGGGTTTCACGGGCCTGGCACCGATAGAAAAAGCCACACCCTCTCATTCATCCAAATCTATATGGCCATGCTCAGGTGAAATATTAATTCTTTTACTCCTCATCTATAGTTTTTAATTGTAGAGTTTCTAGGTTCTTTAAAATTACAGAATAAAAACCCTTATTTGAAAAACAAAACCTTAATGTATTCAACCTCTAGAAGCTAATATAGACAGAACTACCACAAGACGTTTTTGATCGCTCTCCCGCACATCCCAAAGTACCGTGAAGATTACTACTCAGATCCACCTCGTAGAGAGTGGAGGAGTCCTAGAGAAAAAGTAGATGAATGAGTTTCCAATTACCTAAAAAGATCAAGTCTCTACATCCCCCAATGCTGATGAACACTACTGAAGTAAATGATGAACACAAATTAATGAAGCCAAAAATACCAAACACAACTCATCCAACATCATTAGATTGCTTATAATTTCACCGAAAAAAACCCCAAAATAAACACAAGTCCAACATTCTAGAGGCAAGATATATTTGATCACTCACCATCACATCCCAAATCACCATAAAGACCACCATTCAGATCCTCCTCAAAGAGAGTGACAGAGTCCTGGAACAAGAGAAGAGGAACGAGCTTCCAGTAGACACGAATAATCAGTAGGACCAAGAAAAATAATTCTGGCACCCAAACCACTTTGAACAATATTGGAATTCTACATTACTACCCCTCCATGATTCAATATTGTGATATTCAAGTAGGAACAACTCGATGTAAAAAAAAGGAAATACCTAAATATACCTTCTGAATTTTCCAGTCTAGATCTCCATCTGTAGAAAACCTTTCCTCTACTGAATACTTCACAACAATATCATTTCTTGAGGCCTTCTACTTTCCACAAATAAAAACAACACAAGTTTTTCTTTCCCTTTCCCATCGAATTCTTCCCCATAATTTTTATTATCTTCATATTCATCACAGACACTACTGACTTCATGATCTCTATCATCTTCACGGCTGTCGACTTCATCACCTTGGTCGAAACCACTGTCTTGTTTCTTCTAGCTATCGATTGACCAAGACGTCACCACTCTAGAGAAGGGGGAAAGTCGTATACCTACTGAAGCTACTAAAGTCACTCTTGTCCATGCCAGACTACCCATTTCAGTGACTCCCAACTGAGAAAAGCCTACCTCCTTTGACCAGCCTCACCAATGCCACCCCTACCACAAGAAATCCTATTGTCCTCATCGTCTGCCCAATGTGACCAAACCCAAGGGTGATCTTGAGAGCAGGGATCTCCCGAGGGCTCTCCTTTCAGATCAACAGTGATTTCAAAGAATAATATTAGTACTTGTAGTTGTTGACCATGTTTGGTGTTCAACATCAGATATTGTGAGTCAGGCTCATTTTTTTATTCCTTTTCCAGTTATTTTTTGGTTGGGACCTCATTTTTGTGTGGGTTTATATTTCTCCCTTTTATATCATTTGTATTTTTCATATATACATTAATGTATTTTCCTAGAGGTTGTTTCATGAAAGTTTTATGATATAGATATTTAGTCAGTTATTATATATATGAATTGTTTCATGGATCATGTTTTGATCATACATAAAGCTATTTTAAGGTAAGTAATCCCATTTCAGTATTTTTTATACTCACCACATCTCTCTAACCCTTCACATATTGTAGATAGGTGCAGAGCATCACACTTGGATTACCACTGACCAAGGCCCCTGGAGGATCAGTTAATTATAGTGTATGGGGCACAAATACACCATGTCCTTATCACCCCAAAAGGGTTTTATGAGAATTAACATGATCATCACCCTAATGCATGTTGATTGGGTCTAAGACTACAAGCATCACTGGACACTCCCTTTGGATATGATTTTTTTGTTCAAATTTTCTTTAATATCACTATAAAGGATTGATTTCATAGTTAATTTGGTGTATTATGTTGAGATTTATAAGAAAATACAACTTAAAAAACTTATCTCAAACTAAGATTGATATAGGTTGGTCTAAAGGAACTATTGGCCAATTTAATAAACTAATATTATAGTTCAATTAATTTTATGATTATTATAATTCCCCCATAATGTTAGTGGTTCATTACTCATGTCAACCCTTTTGGTTTTAGTAATGGACATAATTATAAGAAACCATGAATGTGAAGGAGAATTTTTAGATTAACTCAACAAAAACCCATCAGAATGAGAGTTAGAAGGATAAACCATGTTATTCTTCCAAACCAGTTTTCATTAGATAAGATTAAAAATTTCAACATAATAAAATTCCAAAACACACTAAATAATAAAATACTGGATTCTCATAAAATATCATTTGATGAAGATGATAATTAAATAATCTTTCATTTCATAAAAGTCACAAATCTTGGAAGAAGCACTTAGGGAATTTCCACATGGTGAATAAACTATATATTAATTTTGGATGAGGGGATCATCAATAATTAAACTATCATATGAAAATGAAGTGGTCAATTGGAACAAGAGAGTAGAAAACATGAATTAAAAAACACAATTAACATCAAAATTCATAACGTGTAGAAAACTAGTGAATTATCTGAGTCAATTCCCTAATATAAAGGCTAATAAAGAAGATATTATTTAAAATCATCCAAGGTAAATGGAATAATATAAATGATATGAAATCAAAAATATATGTGTGAGATCTGAAAAATATGTGTAGTGAGGAACTCTAATCATCCAATCAAGAACTATGAGTGTTATATTTAAATCATGTTCAACTAACTAATTTATGCCTAGAATATTTTCTAAGAACATTAAACTGTCCCCTATGTGAATGGATATTGAATTATTATTAAAAACTTCTACAAGTATGATTATTGTATCCCAATTTTATGTTTTATGGGAATGTGTCTAATGAAAATTTTATTATCCTTATTTTTTAATTTTTATTTAATTTTTCAAATGGACAGGTTCTATCCACTCAATTGAAAAATTATATTAAAAAAGGAGGTAAAATTTTATATCAATACATGATAGTCTATGTAAGGATGATTATGAACACCTTTATAAGGAATATATACAATGTGAGTCTCACTAATGAATAATTATATACTCTTGGCTCAAATAGTTTGAGAAATACACAATATTAAATATAATCCAATTACTAGGGAAAAATACATTATTCCTATGTTTTTATGGTTGATATCCCTAAAAACATTTATCTCAGGTTGAATAGATCTAAAATACACCCATATATATACATATTCATTTGTATGAAAAAATTAAGTTTTCATGGACATGATTTATTTAAAGGTGGATATAACACACCTAATTTTTAGAAATAATATTATTTCCATAATATATATGTTTATAATTAAAATATTTTTTCTCTAAGTTCATGGAATTTATTTATATTAGGAAATAGGTCATAAATGATATGATTTAAACCAACAAAATTTTACTCATTAATATTAAGAAATTACAACAAAATAACATGAAACTAAGTATTACACACCATTGATTATTAATCACTGTGGAATAATATATATATTCAAAAATTATAAGTTAGAAATAAATATAAAATAATATAATATTTAATATTAAAATATATATTGTATTATCTAATCCTTTTATGATAACTAATAGCTAAATAAATCATATAATGTGGAATAAAATTATGAAAAGAGAAATCATATTGTCATATTGGAAATGAAAATAATTGAAATGAGAAGTGTGAATGGAATAAGTTTTGTAATAATATATATAATAATAAAATAAGGCCATTGTAACTATGGTTATTGAAAATATGGTCGTTGCAAATATGGTCATTGAAAATATGTTTTTTCATATATAGTCACTGGATATGCATCCAATGGATATGATAAAGTCTTATATCGTTAGAAACTATAACTCACAATGAAATAAAAATATGATATTAAAATATTGACAATATATATATATATACACTTTATGTATTAATATTTTAGTTATTATTAAAAAATAATTTGGTGTATCAATATAATTCAAATAAATAATTCATTATCAATGGATTTTTAAAATTAAATTTTACAATATAAAAAATTTGTTAATGGAATTTATTAAAGCATATTTCATATGAAAGTATTATTTATTTTCAAATAAATGTTTCATTGTGTTTTGGATATTTTTGAATAATAAATTAAATTTAAACATTAAAAATACTATAATATATGAGCTAATATTTTAATATCATGTAAATTAGAAATCAGTACAAAATAATATTATGAATAAATAATGCTTTAAAAGTCCAATTTTTTTTTAATAAAATAATTTTCATTTATAAATTATTTTTATTGGAATTAGATACTAAATATATAAATTTTAGAAATTTAATATTATTAAAAAAATTAATTTTTTAATTCTTAATATCAAAATTATCTTAGTTTGAGATTTAGATATTTTTATAAAATATTCGACTTATAGGTGAATATTGAAAATGTTTATTTTGCTAAAAACTACCGCTTTTAAAATAAATGAATGGGTTAAAAGCTTAAGAAACCC
Source organism: Viscum album (assembly GCA_963277665.1). Lineage (NCBI taxonomy): Eukaryota > Viridiplantae > Streptophyta > Magnoliopsida > Santalales > Viscaceae > Viscum > Viscum album. The sequence goes on along the minus strand of OY728153.1, from coordinate 176,753,917 downwards.
ATTTGATATATGAAATATATATTAATAAGTAATATAAATTATTTAAAACTACAATTTTAAATTTATAAAACACATGTTTATCATTCTTAAACCTTAAGTAATATTTCACACGAAAAATTGTTTTTACACACTTATTTTAAAATTAGGACATTATCTCTTTTAGAAATTGAACATAGAAAATAATAATTTATTATTTGAGTTAAACATGTCATTATAAGGTAAAATTTTCAATTTCATTTTTATTCATTAAGATAATTTCTTTAAGATTTATGTTAATTAGCATGATAAAGGTAAAAAATTAAAAGAATTATTTGGGTAAAGTGTAAAGGGTACTCTCAAAGGAGATATTTTCATCACATATAATAGGTGACCACTTACAACTATCAATGGTTACACTTACAATTATATTTCCCTTGAAACGATATCAAAACTACCTCTTCTTAAATAAATTTTCTCATCATTAATCTCCTAGTCTCTAGATGTCATCTTCCGGCCTTCACATATAAGGAGATCTTTGAGGGAAGATCAACTCTCCAACATAAGTATGAACCTCTTCGTAATATTTTCTCCTTAATATTTCTCTTCTAAATATCTTATATCCCTGATAATATACTGAAATTACTATCAATATTATACTTAAATTATATTATATTAATGGAATGACCATTATTTAACAATCCCTATCCAGTAAGGAAAAAAGCGTCGTTAGTGCCTTGAACGGACTACCACCTCCACAAAATAATGTCTTCCATTTTTAATCGTCAATCTTCATAGATTCTAAAAAGTATATATTAGATAAGTAAATATTATTTTTATGTTATAACTTGGATCTTGAAATTTTAAAATTATATTTTACCTTCATTCGATCTCATTCATTGAGAAATGTAAGTATTAATCTTGTGTACATGCGGACTACCACTTCCACATGTAATGATATTGATTTTTTATCACCATACATATTGGGTGTCATTAAAAATACATTTAATCATGAAATATTATTCATAGAAAACTATAAATAATATATATAATATGAAATTATTTTACAATTCTCTTGAAAATGGTCAACATACATAAGGAGTTACTAAACAATTGACTGAACATTCTCAAGTAACTAACGTTGGAAATATATATTTATTATAAATAAATAACATATGATATATAAAAAATCATGAAATATAAAATATCATTTAATAATGTTATTATGTGATTATTTAAAAAACTTAATTTGGTTTTTCAGGAATTTAAGCACAAGTGAAGAGTGAATTCCAATGTAAAGGTAAGGGATCTTCGGTACTTTCTTTGTGACTTATCAGTTACACATTATATTTATTTTTTCATTTTTATGAAATATTATTCCCATTTAACACATATATTTTTTATATATGTCCCTTAAATATATACCCAGTTAAATAAAATTTTCATGTTTTGGGTGATATATATTTTAGTTCCCTTTAAAGTTCCCATTTGCTTATAAACCTTATTTAGGGGAACATTCCTATTTATTGTCACGTATACTGAATAACGCCCATAAAATTTTTTTCAACCATGAATAGATTTTAACAAAACTTGATTATTTTACAAATATACTTATTGGTTAAATTTTGTTTTATGTTAAATAATATGATCTTTCCTATATTGAAAAGATCCTTTACTTATAAAGTTTGATGAAATTGGTGTGTTTTTATTATTTCTTATCCCAGATCATTCACATGAATTTTATAAAATGGAACTTAATGTTCAAGACTGATGATTATTTTTCAAATATGAAGAATATAAAGGATTAAATTCCTTATTCTATTCTTAATTCTTATGATTTAGACATCAGTTATGCCTTAAATGAGAAATATGAAACCCACTTCTTTCTCAAAGGATTAATAAAGATTGCAATTTATTTAAGGTTTATTTTCCTCCTATAGCAGAAATATGTATGATTATAATGCCTGTGATAGTTTTTACTATAGTAATATATCAATCTAATTTATTAAGTAACAATTTATATATAATTAGATATTATATATGGGATTAGTGAGCGAATGTAATCCACTATGGGAATCTGTCCACTTTAAGATGTTTGTAACGCCCCAGACCCGGGTGCCACGCAACGGGTGCCCTGAGCCCAGTTCGTCACGTGACCTCAAGAGCATTTCCCCAAACACCAGAGGCTTCTGACTAGCAGTGAAGGCCCAGGTCTGATAGTGGGGAAACTATGCCCTCATTTTTCAAAGTGTAGCGCAACGGAATACCAAAATAAACATTCAACAATAGCAGAAGTAGTAAACATACACAACTGAAATAACTACTAGAGTGGATATAACCAATAGTATATAAGTGATGATGCTACATGTTTCACATTCTAGGAAAATAGCCAGAACATGTTATACATCAATACAGTACAACAAAAAACAGTGTATAGCAAATCAAGAAAAACAGCTAGCAGCGGCATCACGAGCCTAGGCTCGGTCCCATGCCCTCTTACTCCTCAGCAATAGTCAAGTACCTGTATAGGGACTCTTGCCCCTATCTACACCTGCAGCAATGTGATCTGTTTGGGCCGAAAAGCGTGACCTAAACAGGGCGTGAGAAATATATCTTAGTAGGCACCCACCAAAGGCATGTGCTCAACTTTGTGTAAAACATGCAACAAGTGTGCTGTAGTAAAATGTAATAACTAAGAAGTACTCAAAAGTAACTAACTTAACAGTTAAATTGTCATTTTATTATTCATTTAATTCCTTTAATTTAGTAACATTTTTGTGCTCAACAGCACCAAGCCCTCAGGCCAACTAGAACCATGCCCTCAAGCTAAAATAGTAATCCACGCCCTCAGGCTATACAGAATCCAACCTGCAGGTATTTCCCTCAGGCGTAACAGAAATTCTCGCCCTCAGGCATATGAAGTGTCGCCCTCAGGCACAGAAGTCAAGCCCTCAGGCACGAAGGTTTTCCCTCAGGCGGAATAATGACATCCCTCGAGCTAAAACAGTCATTCCCTCAGGCTAATTACAGCAATGCCTCTAGGCTAACAGGTAACCGGGAAATTCCCAACATATCATAAAGTAGTAAACAAGCAATTCCTTTCAAGTTAATTCTATAGTTACTACATTTAAGGCATACCCTTGGGTATCCTGGACAAACTGCTTAACAGAGGAACACACCCCTTGAGATGATCCTGGATCCAAGCAATGATCCCAAACAGCATTTTTACAACTTTATTTAATTACCTATACAGTTCTAGGTAGTTAAATTAGCCACGGCCTCAGCCTCACGACACCCCAATATGGGTTCGTAGCTCAAAAATGCACAAAAACGCATGACTGTTGGAAAAATAACACCAAGATACCTACCTTATACGCCCACGAACGCTATACCCGAATGCCGACTCCAGAAACGCCCAAGAACAGCGTAGATCTGACGAAGAACAAAACCAATTCAAATATAAATAACATATGTTAGGAGAAGAATTGGTATGAACGGTACCAGGAGAGGAGTGGGCTTACCCATGCGGTTCCAACGAGATCGTCCGAAGCTGAATCGGATTCCAGATGAACGCTCGGTGTATCATCAAAGATCTGGCCTCCTCCCTTGGCTCCAAAACGGCTCAAGTGCCTCCTCTACCAAATGAGGAGGCTACTGCCTGTTTTAAGTCGAAAAAACAAAGTACACGGCGTGTAATTCAAAGTAAACGGCGTGTACTCTCCTGATTTAACTGTGAAAATGGCGGCACCACCACACTGTTCATACGTCGACATGAGTACACGGAATGTACTCTCGAGTACACGGCGTGTACTGTCGCCCACCAGGCGGCGACACCCCCGCCCTTCTGTTTAAGCCTGCCGACTGACTACACGACGTGTAAGGTACCACTACACGAAGTGTATTCGGTTCCTACACCCTTCGTCATCGGCATGGACACACGCCCTGTGTACTCATCCCAACACAGCCAAATGTACACAACGTGTGGATAAAGTACACGGCGTGTAGTTCCAAAATTTAGGATTTTTCCTAATTTTCCATATTTTCTCAAAAACACTTAAGGAAAAGGAAAAGATGAAGCTTGTACCTCTAAAACAAGAACCAGGTTCTTACAAACTTCCCCACTTATAGCAATTCATCCCCAAATTTCCCTTTCAAGGGTGGCGAAGAGAAAGCTCAGAACAGCTCCAGCCACTGAGCACGTACGTCGGCCTCCCTCTCCCAGGTCTCGTCCTGCACTCAACTATGCTGCCATAAAACCTGTACGAGAGGAAATGACCGACCTCAGAGAACCTTCATGCTCCAGTCAACGATACGGATCGAATGCTCCTCAAAGGACGCATCATGCTGAAGCTCAACCTCCTCTAGCTGAAAGGTGTGAGACAGGTCTGAATGGTAGCGACGCAACTGAGACATGTGGAAGACGTCGGGCATGGCTCAGTACCGCTGCTGTAACTGTAACCGATAGGCAACCAGCCCGACTCTCTCCAGAATCTCAAATGGTCCCACATACCTCGGTGAAAGCTTACCCTGTCTCCTGATCCATTTGTGTCCTAGCCTCGGCAAAACACGCAAGAAAACCTGATCCCCAACCACGAACCCCAAAGGACGTCTGTGACGATCAACATAAGACTTCTGACAAGACTGTGCGGTATCCATCTACATTCGAATTAACTGGACCTGCTCAGATGTCTCCTTCACGAGCTGTGGTCCCAGTAAAGATGCCTCACCTACCTCTAACCAACACAAAGGTGATCGGCATGGCCTACCATATAAAGCCTCGTATGGTTCCATCTCAATAGTTTCCTGAAAACTATTGTTATAGGCGAACTCGACTAAGGGTATATGCTTCTCCCAAGAGCCCCCAAAGTCTAGGATGCATGCGCACAACATGTCCTCTAGCACCTATATCGTCCGCTCTGACTGGCCATCTGTCTGAGGGTGGTATGCTGTGCTCAGAAGCACCTGTGTACCCAGCGCCCTCTGAAAACTCTACCAGAAACAAGACATGAAGCGGGCGTCCCTATCTGAAACGATAGAATGAGGGACCTCATGAAGATGTATGATCTGTCGGATATACAGCCTTCCGAGCTCGTTCACACCAAAGGTCTCCTTGATCGTCAAGAAGTGAGCTACCTTCGTAAGTCTGTCCACAACAACCCATACGGCGTCATTGCCTCGAGGTGACCTTGGCAATCCCGTCACGAAATCCATCGCGACATTATCCCATTTCCACTCCGGAATGGGAACTACTGTTACAGCCCAGCTGGTCTCTGATGCTATGCCTTCACCTGCTGACAGGTGGAACACCTCGTAACAAAACCAGCTATCTCTCTCTTCATACCCGGCCACCAATACTGACGTCTCAAGTCTCGGTACATCTTGGTAACGCCGTGATGAACTGCCCAAGATGAAGCATGAAACTCCCACATCAGCTCCTCACGTATATCCCCTTGAACCCATACGCGTACATGGAAATGGAAAACCTCATCATCACCTATCATCCAACCAGGAGGAGGGTCCTCACTTTCCACCAACTCCCGTAGAACTAGGCCTTATGAATCTGATAGCTGCCTCATCCTCACTCTGTCCAGGAGGGTAGAAGTCACAAGTAACGAGGAAAGATTAGTCTACCCCTGACTGTCATGCACCTCCAGATGCATCTGAGAGAACTAATCCATAAGCTGCCACTCACCACTGGCTTCCTGCACTGCCTGTATCTGAGTCTTCCTGTTCAGTGCATCAGCTACTCCATTACCTTTACCAGGTGTATAGGCAAGCTCAAAATTGAAGGACTGTAGGTACTCGACCCACCTTCTCTGCCACAAATTTAGGTCACGGTGAGTAAATATATACTTGAGCATTTTGTGTTCGGTGAAAACCAAAAAATGCTCTCCCAACAGATAATGTCTCCAACAGCACAAAACATTCACAACTGCAGCCAACTCGAGATCATGTGTCGGTTAATTCCTCTCATGTGGCCTCAATTGCCGAGACCCTTATGTCACGACCCGCCCTCGGGGTCCGTGCCGTGATTACCCCAAGCCCGCCTTCCATAGGCCAGGGGCTGGCGACTAGCACCAAGGCGTAAATTCTGGTAAAAAGGGAAGGCATTGCCTTTGATAAGTAAACACACACCACAGAGTAAACAAACGGAAAGTAAACACTAAACAAGCAGAGTACAACTGAAAGTGCGGAAAAGTAAATGGGCCAGAATACAAACCCAAACTGAAAGTAAAGTACAACTCGAAAAGGGAAAAACAGCAACTGTAAAGTAAAAGCCGCTACTCCGAGCTGTCCACCGGAAATCCCACCTGAAGGGTGGGTACAGATAGCTCCTCTGCTCCACGGGTCCCGCCGTCCGCTCCGTGTACGTCCCGCCCAGTGGTCCACCTCCGGGTACCGTCCCGCTCTACAAGCCTCAGCTAAGGTCAACGCTGTCCGTCGTCTGCAACCAACACAACGTAGTGCGGGAAAAGCCCGTGCAGGGGTGAGTATAAGCTACTCAGTAGGGACCCCGAGACCCCTGAAGGTCTCTCAAATCCACAAACGATAATCCACGAAGAAAAGTACAATCACGAAGTAACAACCGACACTGCTTAGGTATATGCCCATACATATACCTAAGTCATCAATTAAAATACGCTCCAACCTTCGAGCCCAAGTACAACTTAGTCCATGCAGGAAAGTATACGTATTCCACATAGGAAAGAAAAACATAATCCACACAGGATTGCACAACACAATCCACATAGGAAAGCAACAGGATTCAGCTCACACAGGTATACTTCTTCAAGGACGATAAAGATGATCACTGATCCATCTAAGTCGTCGGACCCACGAAGGATCGATAGGTAACTAACCCCCGCAGAAGACCCACACAGGATCGGGCTCACACAGAACCTGTAGGCGCTGGCTCACACAGAACCACTGAGCGCAAGGACCCACACAGGATCGGGCCCACACAGGACCTGTAGCACTGATCCACGTAGGATCGCTGAGTGCTGAAGTCGTCGTCGTTGAATCCACATAGGATCTCTGTACTGTCGTCGTCGAATCCACACAGGATCTCTGTACTGTCGTCGTCGCAGTCACAGTAGCAGTCGTAGCAGAAGAACAGTCACAGCCAGCACTAGGGTTCCTGCACACAGCAAGCTCGTACGGAGGGTCCGCTCCACGAGCCGAGAGGCTGATACATCAACTGTCACAAAGACCAGAGTTGATGTATCCAAAAGTTCCGTATCGTCAACAGGAACTCAACGCAACAGACGGCGCGTCGATCGGACGCCCGGTCTGAGAGTTATTGGCATTTTCGTCTCCGAGGCCCGGTTGGTTTTTAAGGCAAAACCAACCCGACCGTACTCCACCTGCATCCAAACCTCGGGCGGAGTATTCCAAAAGATCCGTCTCACTAAGAGGAACACTACGCGACTGACGGCACGTCAATCGGACGTCCGTAACTCAAGATATGAGCGTTTCCGCTCCGAAGGCCCGGTTGGTTTCGTGAACGAACCAACCCGGCCGAACTCAAAGTAACCCGAAACCTTGAGTGCGATATACCGAAACGACCATCTCGATCCAAGGATCGCGTTTCCGCTGACGGTTCGTCGATCGGAGGTCTGAGGCTCAAGTTATGAGCCAAAAACCAAATCTGGTTCGAAACGGGGGGGTCCGGGTCCGGGCCGACCCGGCCCGACCCCCCCCCCCCCCCCCGGGGTGGCGCGGCGGCGCGGTGGCGGGCCGCGGCGGCTGGCGCTGGCGCCGCACGAGGGTGGCACGCGGGGTGACAAACCCCCGCGTTTTGAGGGGCGGCGCGGCCTTTGTGCCGCGCCGGTTTCTTTTAAAACCGCCCCCCCACGTGGGGGGGCCTGCTGGCGCCGAACCAAGGGGGCCGGCTGCCCCCTTCCCTCAAGAACCGCCCCCCTCATTAAGAGGGGGGTTTTGTTGAACCGGCCGGGGGATTTATTCCCCCGGTTTTATGTCATCCGGCCGGCCAGCTGGCCGGCCGGTTTTTACCAACGAGACCGGAAATTCCGGTCCCGCCATCGACTTCCGACGCCGGCGGCCCGGCCGCCGGTCTCCTCTTCCGCCGCGGCCCGGAACCAGCCACGGTCTTTTCGTCCCGCCGCGGCCCGGAACCGGCCGCGGTCTCCTCGTCCCGCCGCGGCCCGGAACCGGCCGCGGTGTTCGTCGTCCGGCGCGGTGCGACGGCACCGCGCCCCCTTCGCCGTGCCATGATTCTTTTCAACACGGCGCGACGGCGTCGTGTTCTTGAAGATTTTTCCTTGACGTAGTGCGACGACACCGCGTAAATAATTTGTACGATCATCCGCGTGGTGCGACGGCACCACGCCACTTGCTTCCACCCGCATGAATAAACATGAACGATGGAGGGGGGTTCGGCCGTGTTCATGCGGTCCGGCCCCCCCTCACGTTAACAATAACACTTATATAAAAAAATATTTAAAATGCCTCACGTAGACATGCGATCCACGAGAAATAAAAGGAATAAGGAAACCAAAATGAAATCAACAACCCCTACCTCGGGTATAAGTTCGAGGATTTGACTATGTCCGCGGAAGACGGCGTCGCGGAGGTCGGGCGTCGCGGTAGTCGTTCGTCAAATCCGTTGACGAAGTGTTATGCCCGAAGAGATACGTCGTTGGCGAATCTTCATTTGCCGATGAAGAAGGCCCGAGGAGGAAGCGGCGTTCCCTCTTGTTGACACCGAGGACGAAGAAGAGAGGCGTCGTTCTTCGCCGGAGTTTGAGCGTTCTTCGTTCTTCGTCAGAGCTTGAAGATGAAGAGGAAGCTCTCAAAAAGCTCTCAAGGGAATAAACAAACAACCCATAATCAAATAAGATTACATCTTATTTTATTAACACATAACACAAAAGAATTTCAAATGTTTGAAATAAAAAAGAGTTAACTCCCAAAATTAATTAAGTAACTTAAGCCATTAAAGAGGGGGTTAAGGGAACTTGAAAAGTCTAGGGGTTCGTGTGGGCCCCACCACACTTAATCCTCCCAAGGGAGGTTAAGTGGGTGTGGGTCCCACTTCCAACCCCCTTTGGTAGGTTTTTAACAAACTAAAAATAAAATTTGTCTTACACAAATTTTATTTAACTCAACTGAAAACCCCAAAACTTAACTTTCAACCCGCAACAAACGCAACTCCCGAAAAGGTCTCTTTAAGCGAATATCGGCGCTGCGAGTTCATCGGTGCCCTTGGATTTTAATTCCGAGCACCGGATCAAAAGTTAAGAATTCCCGCTCGTTCGTTCACTGAACGTACCCGAGCCAAGCTTCGGAAATTAATTTCGGGCACTCCGGGCCTCGGAATCAGGTTCCGTCTGAAACCGCGCTCTTGTAAAATTCTAAAGAAAATTAAGAAAAAAATTTCCCTTGAATTTTACGGGTCTTTACATTACTCCCACCTCAGGGCTTTACGTCCCCGTAAAGATACATAAAAAACTAGGGAAACAAATGAGGGTACTGAGCACGCATATGAGCCTCCCGCTCCCATGTGCTCTCCTGGAGATTCCCGTGCTGCCATCTGATGCGCACAAGAGGAATCGATCGCCCACGCAGGACCCGCTCCTGTCGATCCTCTATCTCCACCGGGACCTCCGTAAAAGTCGCCCCATCGTCAACGTCAAGCTCCCCATGGTCAATGATGTGCGTCGGGTCGTGCACGTATCTCCTCAGCTGGGATACGTGGAAGACGTCGTGCACCCGGTGCAACTGAGGTGGTAGAGCCAGGCGATAAGCCACCTCGCCAATCCTGCTGAGAATCTGGAAGGGTCCGATGAAGCACGGAGATAACTTGCCGCCTCGGCCAAATCTCCGAATACCACGTCGAGGTGAGACCCGCAAGAAGACGTGGTCACCATCCTCGAACTCCAGTGGCCTCCGCCTCCTGTCAGCGTATGACTTCTGCCGGCTCTGAGCTGTCCTAATCCGCTCCTGGATGACCTGGACCTTCTCTGTCGTGGCCTGGACCATCTCCGGTCCCACCAGTGCTGACTCCCCAGGGTCTGTCCAGCACAAAGGAGATCTACATGGTCGGTCGTACAACGCCTCGTACGGTGCCATTCCGATGGTGGAGTGGTAGCTGTTGTTGTAAGCGAACTCCACCAAGGGTAGGTGTTCCTCCCAGCTACGACCAAAGTCGAGGACACATGCGCGGAGCATGTCCTCGAGTGTTTGAATGGTCATCTCCGTCTAACCATCCGTCTGAGGGTGAAAAGCTGTGCTAAGACGTAGCTGCGTCCCGAACGCTTCCTGTAACCCCTTCCAAAGCCGGGAAGTAAAGCGTGCATCTCGATCGGAAACGATAGATGATGGCACGCTGTGGAGCCGCACAATCTCCTGAACGTAGAGACGTCCCAAACTTTCCACTGAGCCCTGCTCTCTGATGGGTAAGAAGTGTGCCGACTTGGTGAGTCGGTCAAAAATCACCCAGATGGAGTCGTGACCTCTGGAAGTGCGTGGAAGTCCAGTCACGAAGTCCATAGATATGCCGTCCCACTTCCACTCCGGAACCTCCAAGGGTTGTACCAAGCCTGCTGGTACCTGATGCTCTACCTTCACCTGCTGACAGGTGAGGCATCGAGAAACGAACTCTGCTACAGCTTTCTTCATACCCGGCCACCAGTGCTGTCGTCTGAGATCCTGGTACATCTTCGCCACTCCAGGATGTACCGCCAAAGGAGAAGTGTGAAACTCCCTCAGCTCTTCCTCTCGCAAAGCGACTGGTACCATGGTACGTCCTCTGAAAAGGATTTCGTGCTCTGCTCCAAGGGAGAAACCATTAGGTGCCTGTCCCGAGGATATCTGTGCACGCCGTGTCTCACAGTCAGCGTCCCCGTGCTGTGCCTCCCTGACTCGCTGAAGTAGTAGAGGAGTGACTATGAGAGACTGAAGAAAGGCTGCTCCATCTCTATCCACGAAGGATATCTGCAAAGAGGCTAGCTGCTCCGTCGCCTCCTCGAGTAGCTGAATGCCCGTCCTCCTGCTGAGGGCATCGGCTACTACGTTCCCCTTCCCAGGGGTATAGACTATCTCAAAGTCATAGTCCTGGAGGAACTCGAGCCATCGTCGCTGTCTCAGGTTCAGGTCCTTCTGCGAGAAGATATACCTGAGACTCTGATGATCGGAAAAGACTGTAAAGCGCTCTCCCATCAGATAGTGTCGCCATGTCTTCAGAGCGAAGACCACTGCTGCTAACTCCAGGTCATGGGTAGCGTAGTTATGCTCATGCGGCCTCAACTGTTGTGATCCATAGGCGATCACTGCCCGCTCCTGCATTAGAACACATCCGAGTCCGGTCCCTGATGCATCGCAGTAGACTACGAACCCTACTCCCTCCTCAGGCAACCTCAAGATAGGTGTGCTAGTCAATCTCTGTCTCAGCTCCTGGAAGCTCTGCTGACAACTGTCTGACCACACGAAGGGTTTCCCCTTCTTCGTCAAAGCTATGAGTGATGCCGCAACTCTGGAGAATTTCGGCACAAATCTCCGATAGTATCCAGCTAGTCCCAAGAAACTCCGAACCTCAGTCACGCTCCTGGGTGGCTCCCATGCTAACACAGCCTCAATCTTCGCGGGATCCACTGCAACTCCCGCCTCAGAGATAACGTGTCCCAAAAAGTGGACCTCACGTATCCAGAACTGGCACTTCGAGAGCTTACCATAAAGATGGTGCTCTCGGAGTGTGTCAAGGACAACTCGCAAGTGATAGGCGTGCTCCTCCTCTGTCGTAGAGTAAATCAGAATGTCGTCGATGAAGACCACGACAAACCGATCGAGGTATGGCTGAAAGATCCTGTTCATGAGATCCATGAACACTGCTGGAGCATTGGTTACACCGAAAGGCATAACCAAGAACTCATAGTGGCCATACCGACATCTGAAGGCCGTCTTCTGCACATCCTCGTCTCTGACTCTGAGCTGATGATAGCCTGACCTGAGGTCTATCTTCGAGAACCACCGTGCTCCCTTGAGTTGATCAAAGAGGTCATCAATCCTCGGTAGCGGATACTTGTTCCTCACTGTCACCTGGTTCAGGCGACGATAGTCAACACAAAGTCGTAAGCTCCCGTCCGCCTTCTTGGCGAACAATATCGGGGAAGCCCAGGGTGAAACACTGGGTCGGATGAACCCCTTGCCCTGAAAGTCCTCCAACTGTACCCGTAGCTCTCGAAGCTCGGCGGGGGCCATCCGATATGCTGGAGTGGATATCGGGGTTGTCCCAGGGTACAAGTCAATATAAAAGTCTACCTCTCGGCGAGGAGGTAGCCCTGGAACGTCGTCGGGAAAAACGTCCGCAAACTGATCCACCACTGCAGGAAAACCAGGACGCCGCACGTCAACTGCTCCAAGGATAAGGCTAGCCAACTGATAAGTGATGGGCTGTCCTCTCCTTCGCGGAAGTCCATCCTGTGCTGCTAAGGCTCCCTTCTCGCCGGTGAAGGTGAACCTGCTCCCGTCGGTGCGTACACATCGCACCTTGCGCCTAAAACAGTCAATCTGTGCATGGACCGTAGACAACCAATCCATGCCCAAGATGACGTCGTAAGGCCTCGACGCTGCTACAAGAAGATCCCAGCCGAAGCTCTCGCCTCCTAGAGTAAGCTCACACTGCCGGAACCAGTGCGTAATCGTCGAGTCTGCTCCCGTAGGAGTCTCTAGCCGTAAGGATCGAGCCAACGGCTCTGTCGGAATCTCCGAGCTCCGAACAAGGGCAGCGGCTATGAAAGAATGACTCGCTCCTGTGTCTAAAAGAACTGCAGCAAGGGTGGAATAGACACAGATAGTACCTCGAATCATCTCAGGTGCGCCGTGGTCGTAGGCCTCTGCTGCCTGGAGCTGTGCCTGTCGCTGCCCGCCAGCTCCCTGTGGTCGGGGTGGACCTCCTGGTGGTGGTGGTGGTAGAGCCTCAAAGCGTCGGCCACCACCAGCTGCTCGTCCAGCTCCTCTGCCTCGTCCGCCTCCTCCCTGCGGACCGCCACGGTCGACCCTCTGCCTCTGCCTCGGTGGTCCATCAACTGACTACTGCTCCTCGGCACGACGGGTCGGGCAGTCGCGAGCCATGTGGCCCTATCCGCCGCATGAGTAGCACTGTCTGCCTCTCGGAAGACTGGCTCCGCGCTGTGTGCCCCGCACTGCTGAGCCAGTGCCCTGAGATCGTCTGCCTGAAGGTCTGGTCTGTCTGGACCCCTGAGTCATCCGTCGACTGCCTGCTGCAGATGACTCCGCCACGTGCCGCCCTGCGGTGGGTCTCTGTGCTGGTGTAGACTCAGCAAGGAAGCTCTCGATCAGAAGGGCCCGCTCCAGTACTCCTGTCTGAGTCGGTATGCTGAGGGAGATCAGCGATGCCCTGATCTCGTGTCTCAAACCCTGCTCGAAGGTCTGGGCCCGGAAGAATGGGTCTCGTACCATGTCGGTCGAGTAGCGCGAGAGATCGGTAAATCTCGCCGAGTACTGAGCGACCGTCATGCTGCCCTGCCGCAGCTGTAGAAGCTCCTGGATGCGCACCGCTCGGAGGGTGGCCGGGACGAACTCAGAGCGGAAGAGGCTCTCAAAGTCCGTCCAAAGTAGAGATGCCTCATCGTGCACCTGGAGCATCAAGCTCCACCATCGTCCAACTGCTGCGTGTAATAGGCTCGCAGCGAGGATCACCATGAGGTCTGCTGGTGTCCTCACTAGCCTAAACACTCGAACTACTGCCTCCAGCCAGTCCTCTGCTGCCTGGGGATCCGTCTCCCCGCGAAACCTGGGCGGTCGCTGGTGCTGAAACTCATGCAGTGCGCTGAGGCGACGTGCATCGTCAGCGGCTGCTGCTGGAAGCATCGGGGGCTCGGCGGGTAAAGCTACCGCCGGTGCCACTACTGGAAAAGGGCCCTGCACCGAGGCCTCGTCGCTCGGTGGGCTGTCGTCTCGCCTGACTCTCGGAACCCTAGCTGGCTGCCATCGTGGGGCCATCCTGAAAAAGAAACAGGTGCGCCACGGTCAGAACAGTATACCTGGAGAGCTGATATAAGTAATCACAAAGAAAACTTTGAAACACACACGCAATCAATGTTTTCGTGCATTAAGTCGGAAATCAGAAGTCAGGGTCCTGGTGTACGGATACGTCGGCCGCCGCACCAACACTGGACTCCCTGGACTGATATCCACACTCAATACGCTAAACATTATTGCTTCACATAGAAAAGATCAGAGTTCGCGGTAGAACCGAACTCCTCTGATACCATTTTGTCACGACCCGCCCTCGGGGTCCGTGCCGTGACTACCCCAAGCCCGCCTTCCATAGGCCAGGGGCTGGCGACTAGCACCAAGGCGTAAATTCCGGTAAAAAGGGAAGGCATTGCCTTTGATAAGTAAACACACACCACAGAGTAAACAAACGGAAAGTAAACACTAAACAAGCAGAGTACAACTGAAAGTGCGGAAAAGTAAATGGGCCAGAATACAAACCCAAACTGAAAGTAAAGTACAACTCGAAAAGGGAAAAACAGCAACTGTAAAGTAAAAGCCGCTACTCTGAGCTGTCCACCGAAAATCCCACCTGAAGGGTGGGTACAGATAGCTCCTCTGCTCCACGGGTCCCGCCGTCCGCTCCGTGTACGTCCCGCCCAGTGGTCCACCTCCGGGTACCGTCCCGCTCTACAAGCCTCAGCTAAGGTCAACGCTGTCCGTCGTCTGCAACCAACACAACGTAGTGCGGGCAAAGCCCGTGCAGGGGTGAGTATAAGCTACTCAGTAGGGACCCCGAGACCCCTGAAGGTCTCTCAAATCCACAAAGGATAATCCACGAAGAAAAGTACAATCACGAAGTAACAACCGACACTGCTTAGGTATATGCCCATACATATACCTAAGTCATCAATTAAAATACGCTCCAACCTCCGAGCCCAAGTACAACTCAGTCCACGCAGGAAAGTATACGTATTCCACATAGGAAAGCAAAACATAATCCACACAGGATTGCACAACACAATCCACACAGGAAAGCAACAGGATTCAGCTCACACAGGTATACTTCTTCAAGGACGATAAAGATGATCACTGATCCATCTAAGTCGTCGGACCCACGAAGGATCGATAGGTAACTAACCCCCGCAGAAGACCCACACAGGATCGGGCTCACACAGAACCTGTAGGCGCTGGCTCACACAGAACCACTGAGCGCAAGGACCCACACAGGATCGGGCCCACACAGGACCTGTAGCACTGATCCACGTAGGATCGCTGAGTGCTGAAGTCGTCGTCGTCGAATCCACATAGGATCTCTGTACTGTCGTCGTCGAATCCACACAGGATCTCTGTACTGTCGTCGTCGCAGTCACAGTAGCAGTCGTAGCAGAAGAACAGTCGCAGCCAGCACTAGGGTTCCCGCACACAGCAAGCTCATACGGAGGGTCCGCTCCACGAGCCGAGAGGCTGATACATCAACTGTCACAAAGACCAGAGTTGATGTATCAAAAAGTTCCGTATCGTCAACAGGAACTCAACGCAACAGACGGCGCGTCGATCGGACGCCCGGTCTGAGAGTTATTTGCATTTTCGTCTCCGGGGCCCGGTTGGTTTTTAAGGAAAAACCAACCCGACCGTACTCCACCTGCGTCCAAACCTCGGGCGGAGTATGCCAAAAGATCCGTCTCACTAAGAAGAACACTACGCGACTGACGGCACGTCAATCGGACGTCCGTAGCTCAAGATATGAGCGTTTCCGCTCCGAAGGCCCGGTTAGTTTCGTGAACGAACCAACCCGGCCGAACTCAAAGTAACCCGAAACCTTGAGTGCGATATACCGAAACGACCGTCTCGATCCAAGGATCGCGTTTCCGCTGACGGTTCGTCGATCGGAGGTCCGAGGCTCAAGTTATGAGCCAAAAACCAAATCTGGTTCGAAACGGGGGGGTCCGGCGGCGGCGGCGGGCCGCGGCGGCTGGCGCTGGCGCCGCACGAGGGTGGCACGCGGGGTGACAAACCCCCACGTTTTGAGGGGCGGCGCGGCCTTTGTGCCCCGCCGGTTTCTTTTAAAACCGCCCCCCCCCCCCCACGTGGGGGGGCCTGCTGGCGCCGAACCAAGGGTGCCGGCTGCCCCCTTCCCTCAAGAACCGCCCCCCTCATTAAGAGGGGGGTTTTGTTGAACCGGCCGGGGGATTTATTCCCCCGGTTTTATGTCATCCGGCCGGCCAGCTGGCCGGCCGGTTTTTACCAACGGGACCGGAAATTCCGGTCCCGCCTTCGACTTCCGACGCCGGTGGCCCAGCCGCCGGTCTCCTCTTCCGCCGCGGCCCAGAACCGACCGCGGTCTTTTCGTCCCGCCGCGGCCTGGAACCGGCCGCGGTCTCCTCGTCCCGCCGCGGCCCGGAACCGGCCGCGGTGATCGTCGTCCGGCGCGGTGCGACGGCACCGCGCCCCCTTCGCCGTGCCATGATTCTTTTCAACACGGCGCGACAGCGTCGTGTTCTTGAAGATTTTTCCTTGACGTAGTGCGACGGCACCGCGTAAATAATTTGTACGATCATCCGCGTGGTGCGACGGCACCACGCCACTTGCTTCCACCCGCATGAATAAACATGAACGATGGAGGGGGGTTCGGCCGTGTTCATGCGGTCCGGCCCCCCCTCGCGTTAACAATAACACTTATATAAAAAAATATTTAAAATTCCTCACGTAGACATGCGATCCACGAGCAAGAAAAGGAATAAGGAAACCAAAATGAAATCAACAACCCCTACCTCGGGTATAAGTTCGAGGATTTGACTATGTCCGCGGAAGACGGCGTCGCGGAGGTCGGGCGTCGCGGTAGTCGTTCATCAAATCCGTTGACGAAGTGTTATGCCCGAAGAGATACGTCGTTGGCGAATCTTCGTTTGCCGACGAAGAAGGCCCGAGGAGGAAGCGGCGTTCCCTCTTGTTGACACCGAGGACGAAGAAGAGAGGCGTCGTTCTTCGCCGGAGTTTGAGCGTTCTTCGTTCTTCGTCAGAGCTTGAAGATGAAGAGGAAGCTCTCAAAAAGCTCTCAAGGGAATAAACAAACAACCCATAATCAAATAAGATTACATCTTATTTTATTAACACATAACACAAAAGAATTTCAAATGTTTGAAATTCAAAAGAGTTAACTCCCAAAATTAATTAAGTAACTTAAGCCATTAAAGAGGGGGTTAAGGGAACTTGAAAAGTCTAGAGGTTCGTGTGGGCCCCACCACACTTAATCCTCCCAAGGGAGGTTAAGTGGGTGTGGGTCCCACTTCCAACCCCCTTTGGTAGGTTTTTAACAAACTAAAAATAAAATTTGTCTTACACAAATTTTATTTAACTCAACTGAAAACCCCAAAACTTAACTTTCAACCGGCAACAAACGCAACTCCCGAAAAGGTCTCTTTAAGCGAATATCGGCGCTGCGAGTTCATCGGTGCCCTCGGATTTCAATTCCGAGCACCGGATCAAAAGTTAAGAATTCCCGCTCGTTCGTTCACTGAACGTACCCGAGCCAAACTTCGGAAATTAATTCCGGGCACTCCGGGCCTCGGAATCAGGAGCCGTCTGAAACCGCCCTCTTGTAAAATTCTAAAGAAAATTAAGAAAAAAATTTCCATTGAATTTTACGGGTCTTTACACCTTATGCCACAACTCGGTCACCCTACATCAAAACGACTCCCATCCCAATCCCTGACGCATCACAGTAAACTGTATAGCTCTTCCCCGGCTCTGGGAGTATCAGGATCAGTGCTGATGTCAACCTTCCCTTCAGGTCCTGAAAAGCTGTCTCGCAAGCTTATGTCCAAACGAACTTCACACCCTTCTTAGTCAGACCTGTCAATGGTGCTTCTAAGTGGGAGAAGTCCTATATGAAGCACCTGTAGTAACCATCCAGCCCTAAGAAACTCCATATCTCAAACACGTTCTTAGGCTGCTCCCAAGAAACTACTGCTCTCACCTTCTCTAGGTCTACTGCAACTCCTGCCTCTGAGATGATATGACCCAGGAAGTGAATCTGGTCCATCCAAAAGTGTCACTTCGAGAGCTTAGCATATAGGTGATGCTCTCTCAGTGTACTCAATAAAATCTCAAGATGGGTGGCATGGTCGTGTTGAGTGTGAGAGTACAACAAGATGTCATCCACGAATACTACCACAAATGAATCATGATACGGATGGAACACAAGATTCATCAAAGCCATGAAAACTACAGGCGCGTTCGTGAGTCCGAATGGAATAACCTTATACTCATATAGACCATACCTTCTCCTAAAAGCTGTGAGAGGTATATTAGATGGTCTAACGCGCAACTGATGATATCCAGATCTCAAGTCAATCTTTGAGAACACTCGTGCTCCACAAAGCTGATCAAACAGATAATCTATCCTCGGCAAGGGATATCGGTTTTTAACGGTCAACTGGTTCAGCTTCCGATAATCCACGCAAAGCCTAAGGGTACTATTCGCCTTCTTCGCAAAAAGGACCGGAGAACCCCAAGGGGAAGTACTGGGTCGGATAAGACCCTTCTCTTGTAGCTCCTCTATCTGCCTCTTTATCTCCTGCAACTCAGGTGTGGTTATCCTATAAGGAGTAATGGACACCAGTGATGCTCCTGGAACAAGCTCGATCGAGAAATCCACCTCGCGCACCGGAGGTAGGCCTGAAAAGTCGTCCTGGAAGACCTCCCTGAAATGATCAACAACTAGAGGGAAATCCATCTGATAAGTACCCCGATCATCCAGATATAAGCTCACAATCTGGGCTGTGACTCCACCTCACCCATGATGCTCTGGTCCAGCTCGACTCGCCTGAACATCCCATTCGCCCTTGTATAGAAACTACCCTCCCTCTGGTGACATGAAACACACCCGGCGACGATAGCAGTCTACAAAGGCACGAAAGGGAACCAACCAGTCCATCCAGAGAATGACTTCATATCTCGTCATCTCTAGGACATAGAGATCCCAAAGGAAGTGACACCCACCAACCTCAATGGGGCAGTCCTTGCACTGACGCACACCAAACGTCCTAGTCCCCAATGGAGTGTCTAGCTTCAAGATATCAGAAGAAGTAGAAACATTGAGCCCAAGCTCTCCACAGTGGGTACAGATATAAAACTATGTGTAGCACCCATATCAAAAAGTACTAAAGACAAGAAAAAATCTACTAGAATAGTACCTCTAACTGTCAAAGGTCCAGGATCCTGCTTCTGCTGGGTCTGTTGCACTGCATATGCCTGTCCAGTTCCGCGGCCCTGCGACACAGCCTGGCTATCCTGAGCTGTCCCGCCCTGCTGCCTTTGCGATCCTGGTGTCTAGCTACCACGGCCACGACCACCATCTCTGTCTGCACGCCCTGACGTATTCCAGTTTCCAGACTGGTAAGAAGCCACAGGTCCTACTCCCGCATGCGGAGTCTGCACCGAACATCCCTCACTAGACACTGGTATAAATGCCCTGCAAAAGCACTGCAGATGACCCATCTTGCCACAAGCTCGACACTCCACTAGGTCTCGTGGACACTGCGGCCTCTTGTGCCTCTCTCTGCCACACTAGTAGCACCTGATCGGGCCACTCGAAGAAGCTGTCTAGCTGGTACTGCTGCCCTGAGAAAAGTCCACCTGTCTCTTCCTCTTGCCAGCAAAAATAGTACCAGTAACTGGTGTCGAACCACCCTGGCCCACACCACTATATTCTCATAGGTTCCTCTATGTAATCAATGCCTGGTTCACAATCTTGTGTACAGTAGGTAACCTGAAAACATTCACTAGCACTCGGATGTTATACCGAAGACCATCCTCAAAACATCAGCGTCTCATCACCCACCAGCACGAGTGTAAAACGCTGAAGCTCTGTAAAATGAGCAGAGTAGTCCATCACCGACATAGCGCCATGCTGCAGATTCATGAACTCTCGAGCTATATCTTCCCTCAGTGCCTCGGGAAAGAAGAAGTCCTAGAAGACTGTCTGAAAATCCTCCCACGCCATGTCCCTGTGATGCTCTGACTGGGTGGTAACATCCCACCACCTCTTGGTGGAATCACGCAGCATGTAAGTCACGATCTTGACCCTCCGCCCTGGAGGCATCTCAAGATGCTCGAAAATAGTCTGCATCGATCATAGCCAAGACTCTGCAGCCTGTGGTCCGCCATCCCCTGAAAACGTAGGCGGATGCTGCTGCTGAAAGATACGCGTCAGCTCGGCCATATATGTGGTAGCCTGCGGTGATCCCTGAAAGGTCTGCATGAACCACAATAATCCTTCACGGAACTGAGCCTCTGCGCCCGTGTCTGGTATAATAGCTGGTGCCGCATCTGGCTCTACTGGTGGATCAACTGGTAGCCCATGGACCACCATCTCCGGAGTATAATTTTCACTGCTCTCTTGGCGAGCAACTCATGATCGTCTAGGAGGCATGACACTACAAGGTCAAAAGCACGCCTTAGATTCAATATTATTAAGACTAAAACGAAGGAAGCACAAAGGACCAAGAGGAAGAAGGAGTTTCAAAATTTGCAAAACAAGACTACATGGCGTGTACACTGACTACACGTATAACGACCCATACTTTACATACATTGTTAATACTTCAAAATTGAAGCACACTTATTACAACATATGACAAAACCACAAAGGACCATATAGGTATAGTGTCTTTAGAAACTGGGAAACATAAACAACTGGTTCATAAATCTTCTACAATGTCTCCCATTTATTTCATCACATCTAGGGTCCCTTTAAGAATATTCTACTTAATATCCATCTTCCTGACCTGGGGAAAAGAAAACATAAAAGGGTGAGCTCAAATGCTCAGCAAGGGCAAATAAAGGAAATAAAAATCATATCATATCTTTTTGAAAATCAAAACCTGCAAAAGAGATCATAATATCTTAACATGGAATAAATCATAGAAGTGAAAATGAGATCCCCATAATCATAACATGAAACTTGAAACTTTGTGGCATGCACACATAATCATGGAAAATCATTTCTTGTTAGTCATGACTCATTGCCAAGACTATCTTAGTGGACAAAGTCCCTTTCTGAATCGAGTAACCCTCGTTTCAGTCCTGTTTCACTGAACCGGTATAACCTACCGTTCCAGCCCTGTCTATCTCATGAGATATAAAATCTTTACCCAATGAATTGGAGTGAGATATAGGTCCCACCCATCTTATAATGAATCCTTTCTTATGTGTTCCACATAATCATAAACCATACATCATAGCGTAACCCATGTAATAAAAATGGAATTCTTAAACAACATGACATCATAAAACAATTCATATAAGATAAAGGAATTCATAAAAATATTTCCATCACAACATAATCAAATCCATGTAATAATAGGTATAAAAACAGAACCCTTTATCATCTTAGATGGAAAATAATTTTGATAAAACACTTGAACTTCATTCTTGAGGAAAATATCCTTTCTACTTCAAAAACACTTTTCCTTTCTTAACATGTCATACAATTTTAAACTTAAAGAAGTTGATTAAAAATAAACATGAAAACTTGTAAAGGAAGATTCTTGGAAATAATGTTTTAAAAATCCATTCATGCCGTATAAGTTAAAAAAACATTCTTCTCGTACTTTTGTCGGAAAAGTCAAAAAAGTACCTCGTACGAAAAACGACAAAAGATTCCTTTCATATCCTTTACTAAAAATTTACCGAAGGGTAAAATTGGATATAATCTATTTTAGGTGGATGGAAATAATGTTACGTATTGAGGAAACATGTATGTGGATGATAAAATACACCCCAGTAAATTCCAAAGTATAAACAATCTCGGATAAAGATGAGATTGTGATATTTCCCTTACCTTAGGTCCAATTTGCTTTGTACGTGTCCGAAGCTCCTGTATAATGGTTTAAATAATGTTATTGACTTATTCCAGAATCATACATATTGATATGATATCATATATGGTCATATTCTTAGCTTCTTATTAGTAATATTTCATTGTTACTTGTTACTCGGGTCTTTATTGCCTTTTGTTCTTATGCGTGTTTTGTCGAATAAATTCTTATTCTTCTTTTAAGGTTATAGATACCTTATATCCATAATGGTATTAGTGTAACATATATCATATTTATTCATTCAATTCATTTATATAATTACTATGTAATGATGATCATGTATAACGAGTCGCATCACATCGTGGAGACGGTATTCCGTACATACGCACGAGTGATGATATCGTTCCTATGATCGTGGAACTGTATTGGAGTATATATATATTATTTCAGTATCAATATTACTTTATAATAATCATAAATATTTACTCATTACACCATTATACCCATCCTTGTAAAGTGATGGTGGAAAAATAGATTACACCACGGCGTGGAGACGGTATTCCGTACGTACGCACGCGCGGTGATTTCATTTTTCCGTAGGATTGATAGAAGGTGAATTAGGGTTGTTTCATAATTATAATAACATATCAGTATGTAAGTAATACTGATGTTATTACTTTATCATGAAACAACTAAAGAAGAAGAAGTTGAAGAAGAAAGAAATTGAAAAGATCGGTAATGGATATTACCTCTTCTTTGGAACGCCTCTTTGAATCCTCCACTTAGGGAACTAAGATTGGTCTTTGAAGAAGACCAGGACCTCTAGGATTATTCTATGGAAGTGGAGAGGAGATAATTTCAGGGGTTGGCCAAGCTTGAGTGCTCAAATTGGTGTGAGGAGGAGGGGGATGAGATGCCCTTTTATAAGGGAGGAGAGGGGCACCTTAGGAATATCTCAAAATATTATTTTATATTAAAGTCAAAATCGGTTTATAATGGTTCCAAAGGGTCTTATTTCGAAGCTAAAGTGGGGATGGGTCGAAATACTATCAACCAATAGGATTTAGACAAGTTTAGGGTATTATTTTAACCTTATCAATTAGATTTAACTCTAAGTTAATTAATTTAACTTTTACCGTGTCTTTTTGTTTTCTTTCACTATATGGTTAATACACTTACTATAACATGCCAAACGAACCCCAAATTGTTTATTATTAAAATATATATCTTTATCTAAGTCATTTGGCTGAACCTTAGATTTTTAGGAATAAAATAACAATTAATAATATATTATTTGATTTAAAAACTATTTTGTGTCAATTTTGACACTATTTGATATATGATTTTTGTGAAAGTCATAGAAGAATTATATGTTCGAACCAAGTTGATTAAATCAACATTAATATATCATAGTAACCTAGAAAATTTGTGGAATTCATAAAAAGTCTCAAATGACATTTATTTTGGTGTTTATAACACCAATTATGTCAATATTTCATTAATAAGATAATTACTTCATCATCATTGTGTCATAAATAAATTAAAATATTTAATGTCTAAAAATTATAAAAAAAATACCATTATGTATGAAATCTTTTTAGATTTCTAATGAATATTTATAGTCTAATTTATCTTATGTATAACCCCATATTAAAAATGATTTACTTATTAAACTTTGATTTTAACTATTTTAACCCTTCTTTAAATAAATTAATAATAAATGTCCTAATCTAATCCAAGTGGGCCTAAATGGTCATATTTTATTCATAAGGTTGTTTTTGGTCGAATTACACTTATCCAATAGAATTAGGATATGTGTTAGGGTAATAGTAATATCATATTTACCCTTAATTACCCTATTTACTATTAACCGCGGTAAAAAAAGTAAAAAGTTACTATTCACCAAAAAATTATTTTTATCTCATTGAACAAAATTTTACTTACTGATATCAACCGTGTCTGTCGGATTTTTGAAATTCCATTCACAGAAGATGTAAAATTATGTTTTATGCAAAATTCAGTTTTTAACCTACCACTTAGTGGTTTCACTATTCATCAAAAATTGAAAGTTTTCAGAAAAATACCAAAATTTCACCCTAGGCTAATTTCGATATTCTGAGTCCAAAAATGAAGTCCATTTTGAAAAATAAAATTTATAAAATTTCAAAAAGTGGTTATTACTATTCATAACGGCTAGTTTTAATAGCATATTGTTGTTTTAGTGAAACTCGGTATTGCGTACGACGCAAGCTATCGAGGAAGGTCGCGATTGCGTGTAAAGCAAGCCAAGCAAGTGTTGTGTAGAAAAAGATTCCTTTGATAACATAAAAGTCTCGGGTGTTACATTCTACCCCCCTTAAAAAGAATTTCGCCCTCGAAATTCGTCACTTTGTAACAAACATATGAGGATACTTCTCCCTCATCATATCCTCAAGCTCCCATGTAGCTTCTTCAAGTTGGTGGTTCCTCTATAAAACTTTCACCAAGAGAGTGGTCTTGTTTCGTAGGACTTTTTTGCTACGATCCAGAATCTCTATCGGTTGTTCTTCATAAGAAAGATCTTGGTCCAGCGGTGCAACTTCTGAGCTGAGTACATGTGAAGGATCCGGTATGTACTTTCTCAGGAGAGATACATGGAACACATCGTGAACTTGAGAGAGATTCAGTGGAAGCGCCAATCGGTAAGCTACCTTCCCAACACGATCCAGTATTTTGAAAGGACCGATATATCTAGGGCTCAACTTCCCCTTCTTTCCAAATCTCATAACCCTCTTCTAGGGAGATATTCGTAAGAACACTTTATCACCCACTTCAAACTCTAGGTCTTTTCTTCGGTTGTCAGCATAACTTTTCTGTCGACTCTAAGATGCGCTTATGTGTTGTTGAATAGATCTGACCTTTTCTGTCATTTCATCAACGAGATCTGGTCCTAATAACTTTCTTTCCCCAACTTCATCCCAGCAAGTTGGAGTCCTGCATTTCTTTCCATAGAGAGCTTCATAAGGAGCCATATGAATACTGGAGTGAAAGTTATTATTATAAGAAAATTCCACCAAAGGTAGGTTTTGATCCCAACCTCCCTTGAAATCCATAGAGCAAGCTCTCAACATATCTTCTAGGGTTTGAATTGTTCTCTCAGACTGACCGTCTGTCTGGGGATGATAAGCAGTGATGAAACTCAACTTTGTATCCAGAGTATGCTGAAGACTTCGCCAGAACTTCGAGGTAAATATCGGATCCCGATCAGATATAATAGAAAGTGGTACTCCATGAAATCTTACCACTTCCTTTACATATATCCTGGCAAGCTGATCTAGAGAGAAATCCTCTCTAATAGGAATGAAGTGTGTAGACTTTGTAAGATGATCAACTATGACCCAGATAGCATTATTGCCTTTGGATGTTTTAGGAAGTTCGGTGACAAAGTCCATAGTGATGTTTTCCCATTTCCATTCGGGTATGGGTAATGGTTGTAACATCCCCTTAGACTTCTGTCTCTCAGCTTTAACTTGTTGACAAACCAAGCATCGAGAGACATATTCAGCAACATCTCTTTTCATGCCATCCCACCAGAAGTACTCTTTCAGATCCCTATACATCTTCGTGATTCCAGGATGAATAGAGAATGAAGAACTATGAGCCTCATCCATTAGCTCCTTCTTTAATTCGGGGATGGGAGGAACAGAAACCCGATTCCTGAACTTTATTATCCCATCACAATCAAGGTTGAATTCAGGAACATTTCTCACCTTCTTTTGTAACTCGGCATCTTCTTTCTGTGCCTCCTTAATCTTCGCATGTATAGATGGTTGAACATTCATTTGAGAAAGATAAGATTTTCCCCTTCCATTATAATTCCAATATCCATCCTTTGTAAATCCATAAATATTGGATCTTTTGTGATCCTCATCATGGATAAACTAGCATGGTCTTGTCGACTTAATGCATCTTCCACCTTGTTTGCTTTCACAGGGTGGTAATGTATTGAGCAGTCATAATCCTTAATCAGCTCCAACCATCTACTTTGACTCATATTCAGCTCCTTTTGTGTGAAAATATACTTTAAACTTTTATGATCAGTATAAATATCACACCTTTCACCATAAAGGTAATGCCTCCAAATCTTAAATGCAAAGATTACCGCAGCCAACTCCAAATCATGTGTTGGGTAATTTTGCTCATGGATTTTCAACTGTCATGAGGCATAAGCTATCACCATATCATTTTGCATAAGAACACACCCCAATCCCTTCTTGGATGCATCACTATAGATCACAAACCTTTATCCACTACAAGGCAGTGTGAGCACAGGTGCACTGGATAACATTCTTTTCAACTCCTTGAAATTATCTTCACATTCCTCTGTCCAGACAAACTTACCTCCTTTTCGAGTCAACTTGGTGAGTGGATTATATAATCGTGAAAAATCTTTTACAAAACGTCGATAATATCCAGCCAAACCAAGAAAACTTCGGATTGCAGTTACTATTGTTGGTCTCGATCATCTTTTGATAACCTCTGTTTTTGCTGGATCCACAGATATCCCCTCTTTTGAGATTATGTGACCCAAAAATGCAACTTTTTGAAGCCAAAATTCACACTTGGTAAATTTGGCATAAAGCTTCTCCTTTCTCAGGGTCTTCAATATAATTCTCAAGTGATCTTCATGCTCTTCCTTGCTCTTTAAATAGAAAAGAATATCGTCTATAAAGACTACCACAAATTGATCAAGATAGTCTCTAAAGACTATATTCATTAGATCCATGAAGATAGCAGGGGCATTAGTAAGACCAAATGGAATCACGATAAATTCATAGTGTCCATACCTTGTACGGAAAGCCGTCTTTGGTATATCCTCCCTTTTGACCCTTAATTGATGATACCCTGAACGAAGATCAATCTTGGAAAGGTATTGAGCTCCGCGTAGTTGGTCAAATAAGTCATCAATGTGTGGGAGAGGATATTTGTTCTTGATAGTGATCTTGTTAAGTTCTCGATAATCAATGCAGAGTCTCATTGATCCATCTTTCTTCTTAACAAATAGAACAGGTGCTCCCCAAGGTGACGCACTAGGGTGTATGAATCCCTTATCAAGATTCTCTTGGAGTTTCTTCTTCAATTCCTACAACTCAATTGGGGCCATTCTATAAGGTGTCTTTGAAATAGGCAAAGCGCCCGGTACGAGTTCTATTGAAAACTCAACTTCACGATTTGGTGGAAGACCCGGTAATTCCTCCGGAAAGACATCATCAAACTCCCGTACAATGGGCATATTCTTAATCGTGAGTTTCTCACCAACCATTTGAGATAAATAACCTTCATTTAGTGGAATCAAGACCCATAAGATGGAAGGAATTTCCACTGGAAGGTTATGTTCATCCTTGCATTGATATACGATCGTAGATTGATCTGGAATATGAAATGTGACTTCCCTTCTTTGGAAATTGATATGAGATCCATGTAGAGAAAGCCAATACATGCCAAGAATCACATCAAATTCCACTAAAGGAAGGATCACAAGATTTGCAGGAATCACTTTCCCACAAACTTTGATCGGAGAAGAATTATAAACTTTTGATGCGACAGTTGTGCCATTAGGTGTTGTCACAGCTAACTCAACATCTAATTGTTGAGGTAATACGGTGATACCCTTAGAAAATACTTTAGAAATAAAAGAGTGGGTGGATCCAGAATCAAATAAAACATTTGCTACTTTAGAGTGGATGGTAAGTGTACCTTTCACCACTTCGTTATCGTACTCCACATTGCTGATAGAAATTGCATGTGACTTTCCTTTGTCTTTAGGCTTAATATTTTGTTGACGTCGACCATCATCATCAACCCTTGGATTTGGGAATTGATTGGCATAATGCCCCATCTCCTTGCACTTGAAACATTGAAGTGTAGTAGGTTCATTCTGTGTATCCCTTCCTTTGTTTGCATCATTATACATCTTCTTCCCATTATCACGACATTCAAATGCCCAATGACCTTCCTTTCCACATTTGAAACATTTACTTGTCCCTTTAATACAACTCCCTCCATGTTTCTTTCCACACTTTGAGCATAAGGGAAAGCTCATCTTCTTTTCAGTGTTCTCTTTAGATTTTCCATTGAATTCCATCTTCCTCTTCTTATCAAACCCATGTGACTGATGGGTTACTCCAATCTCCATCTCGACTTTGAGAGCACATCGAACGATTTCCTCGTAGCTATTGAAGTCCCTTATGGATAACGCCCTTCGAAGACCTGGTTTTAAGCCACTAAAGAATCGATCGATCTTACTATCAGGTTGGATAATAATACCAGAAGCGTACCTTGCAAGTCTTGTAAAATTTGCTTCATAGGTACCAACAGATTCATCATCCCTTTGATTCAGTTCAAGGAACTCTTTCTCCATCTTTGTTCGGAGAATACGAGGGAAGTACTTATTGAAAAATAAGTTCTTGAACTCGTCCCATTCCATAGACTCAATTTCATCCCTTTGCCTCGTATTCTTAATAAGATTCCACCATTGATCAGCATCTCCTTCCAAACGATACACTGCTAGGATGAATTTATCATGTTCAGAACATTGAAGAACTGAAAATATATTTTCAGTAGTACTAATCCATTGTTCAGTAACTAATGGATCAGTAGACCCACTGAAAGAAGGTGGACGCTGCCTCATGAAGGATTCAACAGAATGTTGCTCCTTCCTTTTCTCGTTTGGAAGTCCTGCATGATTTATAGCTTGAGAAAGTTGTGTGAGCATGGCTACAAGATTTTTCATTCCAGCTCCCATATCGTTTGGTTGCTCAGGGGGACAATCATTGCATTTCCCATCACATTCCGCATTAACACGGTTCTTTCGGGTTCCAGCCATTGACTAAAACAAAGAAGAATAGTGTGAGCAACACTAATTATAATAGGAAAATCACATAATTCAAGAATAAAATTTCACACTTAATGTTTTATCCTAGGGTATTCATGGACATTTCTAAAACACTAAGATTGTGTTCTATGCTTAGACTTATCCTTAGGGTTCTTACTAAGGCTTTCACATCCTAGTTTCCAAAGGTTGACTATACCTTCCCTCTGATACCAACTATAACGACCCATACATTACTTACATTGTTAATACTTCAAAATTGAATCACACTTATTACAACATATGACAAAACCACAAAGGACCGTATAGGTATAGTGTCTTTAGAAACTGGGAAACATAAACAACTGGTTCATAAATCTTCTACAATTTCTCCCATTTATTTCATCATATCTAGGGTCCCTTTAAGCATATTCTACTTAATATCCATCTTCCTGACCTGGGGAAAAGAAAACATAAAATGGTGAGCTCAAATGCTCAGCAAGGTCAAATAAAGGAAATAAAAATCATATCATATCTTTTTGAAAATCAAAACCTGCAAAAGAGATCATAATATCTTAACATGGAATAAATCATAGAAGTGGAAATGAGATCCCCATAATCATAACATGAAACTTGAAACTTTGTGGCATGCACACATAATCATGGAAAATCATTTCTTGTTAGTCATGACTCATTTCCAAGACTATCTTAGTGGACAAAGTCCCTTTCTGAATCGAGTAACCCTCGTTTCAGTCCTGTTTCACTGAACCGGTATAACCTACCGTTCCAGCCCTGTCTATCTCATGAGATATAAAATCTTTACCCAATGCATTGGAGGGAGATATAGGTCCCACCCATCTTATAATGAATCCTTTCTTATGTGTGCCACATAATCATAAACCATACATCATAGCGTAACCCATGTAATAAAAATGGAATTCTTAAACAACATGACATCATAAAACAATTCATATAAGATAAAGGAATTCATAAAAATATTTCGATCACAACATAATCAAATAAATGTAATAATAGGGATAAAAACAGAACCCTTTATCATCTTAGATGTAAAATAATTTTGATAAAACACTTGAACTTCATTCTTGAGGAAAATATCCTTTCTACTTCAAAAACACTTTTCCTTTCTTAACATGTCATACAATTTTAAACTTAAAGAAGTTGATTAAAAATAAACATGAAAACTTGTAAAGGAAGCTTCTTGGAAATAATGTTTTAAAAATCCATTCATGCCGTATAAGTTAAAAAAACATTCCTCTCATACTTTTGTCGGAAAAGTCAAAAAAGTACCTCGTACGAAAAACGACAAAAGATTCCTTTCATATCCTTTACTGAAAATTTACCGAAGGGTAAAATTGGATATAATCTATTTTAGGTGGATGGAAATAATATTACATATTGAGGAAACATGTATGTGGATGATAAAATACACCCCAGTAAATTCCAAAGTATAAACAATCTCGGATAAAGATGAGATTGTGATATTTCCCTTACCTTAGGTCCAATTTGCTTTGTACGTGTACGAAGCTCCTGTATAATGGTTTAAATAATGTTATTGACTTATTACAGAATCATACATATTGATATGATATCATATATGGTCATATTCGTAGCTTCTTATTAGTAATATTTCATTGTTACTTGTTACTCGGGTCTTTATTGCCTTTTGTTCTTATGCATGTTTTGTCGAATAAATTCTTATTCTTCTTTTAAGGTTATAGATACCTTATATCCAGAATGGTATTAGTGTAACATATATCATATTTATTCATTCAATTCATTTATATAATTACTATGTAATGATGATCATGTAGAACGAGTCGCATCACATCGTGGAGACGGTATTCCGTACGTACGCACGAGTGATGATATCGTTCATATGATCGTGGAACTGTATTGGAGTATATATATATTATTTCAGTATCAATATTACTTTATAATAATCATAAATAGTTACACATTACACCATTATACCCATCCTTGTAAAGTGATGGTGGAAAAATAGATTACACCACGGCGTGGAGACGGTATTCCGTACGTACGCACGCGCGGTGATTTCATTTTTCCGTAGGATGGATAGAAGGTGAATTAGGGTTGTTTCATAATTATAATAACATATAAGTATGTAAGTAATACTGATGTTATTACTTTATCATGAAACAACTAAAGAAGAAGAAGTTGAAGAAGAAAGAAATTGAAAAGATCGGTAATGGAGATTACCTCTTCTTTGGAACGCCTCTTTGAATCCTCCACTTAGGGAAATAATATTGGTCTTTGAAGAAGACCAGGACCTCTAGGATTATTCTAGGGAAGTGGAGAGGAGAAAATGGCAGGGGTTGGACGAGATTGAGTGCTCAAATTGGTGTGAGGAGGAGGGGGAGGAGGTGCCCTTTTATAAGGGAGGAGAGGGGAACCTTAGGAATATCTCAAAATATTATTTTATATTAAAGTAAAAATCGGTTTATAATGGTTCCAAAGGGTCTTATTTATAAGATAAAGTGGGGATGGGTCGAAATCCTATCAACCAATATAATTTAGACATGTTTAGGGTATTATTTTAACCTTATCAATTAGATTTAACTCTAAGTTAATTAATTTAACTTTTACCGTGTCTTTTTGTTTTCTTTCACTATATGGTTAATACACTTACTATAACATGCCAAACGAACCACAAATTGTTTATTATTAATATATATATCCTTATCTAAGTCATTTGGCAGAACCTTAGATTTTTAAAAATAAAATAACAATTAATAATATAATATTTTATTTAAAAACTATTTTGTGTCAATTTTGACACTATTTGATATATGATTTTTGTGAAAGTCATAACAGAATTATATGTTCGAACCAAGTTGATTAAATCAACATTAATATATCATAGTAACCTATAAAATTAGTGGAATTCATAAAAAGCCTCAAATGACATTTATTTTGGTGTTTATAACACCAATTATGTCAATATTTCATTAATAAGATAATTACTGCATCATCATTGTGTCATAAATAAATTAAATTATTTAATGTCTAAAAATTATATAAAAAATACCATTATGTAGGAAATATTTTTATCTTTCTAATGAATATTTATAGACTAATTTATCTTATGTATAACCCCATATTAAAAATTATTTACTTATTAAACTTTGATTTTAACTATTTTAACCCTTCTTTAAATAAATTAATAATAAATGTCCTAATCTAATCCAAGTGGGCCTAAATGGTCATATTTTATTCATAAGGTTGTTTTTGGTCGAATTAAACTTATCCAATAGAATTAGGACATGTGTTAGGGTAATAGTAATATCATATTTACCCTTAGTTACCCTATTTACTATTAACCGCGGTAAAAAAAGTAAAAAGTTACTATTCACCAAAAAATTATTTTTATCTCATTGAACCACATTTTACTTACTGATATCAACCGTGTCTGTCAGATTTTTGAAATTCCATTCATAGAAGCGGTAAAATTAAGTTTTATGCAAAATTCGGTTTTTAACCTACCACTTAGTGGTTTCACTATTCATCAAAAATTGAAAGTTTTCAGAAAAATACCAAAATTTCACCCTAGGCTAATTTCGATATTCTGAGTCCAAAATTGAAGTCCATTTTGAAAAATAAAATTTATAAAATTTCAAAAAGTGGTTATTACTATTCATAACGGCTAGTTTTAATAGCATATTGTTGTTTTAGTGAAACTCGGTATTGCGTACGACGCAAGCTATCGAGGAAGGTCGTGATTGCGTGTAAAGAAACCAAGCAAGTGTTGTGTAGAAAAAGATTCCTTTGATAACATAAAAGTCTCGGGTGTTACAACACGGCATGTACTTGACTTCCTTTCCCCTGCCCGGGTCCTTCTACACATCTAATCTACACGACTTCCGTTCAACAAAACTACACGGTGTGTATAATATCTTCACGGTGTGTATGGTGTCATTTTCCAACTTCCCGTGTCGTCTGTGACACGGCCGACTACTAGGCTTTACTCTACACGGTGTGTTACACCCGAACACGGCGTGTACACTATCCTTTTCCCAGGCACAGGGTCTGTCCTCGGACAAGACTACACGGCGTGTCCCAAAGGTACACAGCGTGTTAAGGGAGAGGTGACACCGGCCCGTGTTGTTAGTTACACAGCCAAGTCCCCAGATCACACTACACGGCGTGTTCATCATTGACACGGTGTGTTGTACAGGAGTTCACTGACCTGTGTTGTTAGTTACATGGCCGGACTCCGGGTCACACTACACGGCGTGCACAAAAATACGCAGTGTGTTTTACCCAAGCCCTTCCCTACCCCGTGTCGCCGCCCACATGGTTTGTGACACGGGAAGAGACTACACGGCGTGTACTAAAAAAGTTCATTTTTCTTCCCGAACAGAAGACCACACACGGCGTGTATGGGGTCCTACACAGCGTGTATCCTGGGTTTTCCGGACAGTATGCCTCAGAACTTCTCCGGAACCCATAAAATACTGAAAACAACACCTAAGTGTCAAATGCTGACCCGTGGGGGGCCATACACCCCAAAAATCAAAGTTTGACATCTTATTTGTGTTATAACCAATAACCAGTCAATGATCCACCAAATTCCAGTCAATGGGGGCCCATACTCCCCAAAAACCAAAGTTTGGCATCCATACTCTAAAAAAGATCAAACAAAAACACCATATCACAAGGCAGGTATTTATCAAGAAGTTATCACAACAGCATGCTTTTCTAGCACAACAACTATCACAACAACATGCGAATTTCTAATGCACCTATATGGCAAGGAAACTATGCTTGGTATGTGATATCTAGCGTGTGAATATAGGATGCATGAGACGACATACCCTCATCTCATCGGGTTGCAACTAAATAGAACCCACAGATAAAATATAAACAGCACAATCCAAGTGCGTCACCCAACGGTGAAAACATATCAACCGTAAAATTGCAAAATCAAAGGAATGCAAAAATACGAGGTAGACTAGATTTTCCCTGTACACGGGTTAGCTACGCCCGGGAAAAGCTTATTACCAACTACCGTTCTGTCCTATCCCTGACTACGGCTCTAAATAGTAAGTCAAAGAAAAGAAACATCCTCTGATACCACTTCATAACGTATCGGACCCGGGTGCCACGCAACGGGTGCCCCGAGCCCAGTTCGTCACGTGACCCCAAGCGCATTTCCCCAAACGCCAGAGGCTGCCGACTAGCAGCGAGGGCCCAGGTCTGATAATGGGGAAATTATGCCCTCGTTTGTCAAAGTGTAGCGCAGCGGAATACCAAAATAAACATTCAACAACAACAGAAGAAGTAAACATAC
The DNA here is from genome assembly GCA_963277665.1 of Viscum album. Taxonomy (NCBI): domain Eukaryota; kingdom Viridiplantae; phylum Streptophyta; class Magnoliopsida; order Santalales; family Viscaceae; genus Viscum; species Viscum album. The sequence goes on along the minus strand of OY728153.1, from coordinate 176,719,962 downwards.
AAAACTGAAATAACTACAGTAGTGTATATAACCAATAGTATATAAGTGATGATGCTACATGTTTCAAGTTCTAGGAAAACAGCCAGAACATGTTATACATCAATACAATACAGCAGAAAACAGAGTACAACAAAGCTAGAAAAACAGCTAGCAGCGGCATCGCAAGCCTAGGCTCGGTCCCATGCCCTCCTACTCCTCAACAACAATCAAGTACCTGTATAGGGACTCTTTCCCCTACCTATACCTACAACAATGTGATCTGTTTGGGCCGAAAAGCGTGACCCAAACAGGGTGTGAGAAATATATCTCAGTAGGCACCCACCAAAGGCCCGTGCTCAACTGTGTGTAAAACATGCAACAAGTGTGCAGTAGTAAAATGCAATAATTAAGCAGTACTCAAAAGTAACTAACTTAACAGTTAAATTGTCATTTTATTATTCATTTAATTCCTTTAATTTAGTAACATTTTTTTCTCAACAGCACCAAGACCTTAGGCCAACTAGAACCATGCCCTCAGCCTAAAATAGTAAACCAAGCCCTCAGGATATACAGAATCCAACCCGTAGGTATTTCCCTCAAGCGTAACAGAAATTCTCGCCCTCAGGCATACGAAGTGTCACCCTCAGGCATAGAATTCAAGCCCTCAGGCACGAAAGGTTTCCCTTAGGCCGAATAACGACAACCCTCGGGCTAAAACAGTCACGCCCTCAGGCTAATTACAACAACGACCTCAGGCTAACAGGTAACCGGGAAATGCCCAACATATCAAAAAGCAGTAAACAAGCAATTCCTCTCAAGGAAATTCTGCAGTTACTACATTTAAGGCATACCCTCGGGTATCTTGGACAAACGGCTAAATAGAGGAACACACCCCTCGGGATGGTCCTGGATCTAAGAAATGATCCCAAATAGCAATTTTACGACTTTATTTAATTACCTATACAGTTCTAGGTAGTTAAATTAGCCACGGCCTCAGCCTCACGACACCCCAATATGGTTTTGTATCTCAAAAATGCACAAAAACGCACGACAGTTGGAAAAATAACACCAATCCACCTTCCTTATATGCCCACGAATTCTATACCCGAATGCCGACTCTAGAAACGCCCAAGAACGGCGTAGATCTGACGAAGAACAAAACCCATTCAAACATAAATAACTTACGTTAGGAGAAAAATTGGTAAGAACGGTACCAGGAGAGGAGAGGGATTACCCGTGCGGTTCCAACGAGATCATCCGAAGACGAATCAGATTCCAGACGAACGCCCGGTGGATCTTCAAAGATATGGCCTCCTCCTTTGGCTCCAAAACGGCTCAAGCGCCTCCTCTACCAAATGAGGAGGCTACTGCTTGTTTTAATAAAAAAAACAAAGTACATGGCGTGTACTTGAATGTACAAGTCCTGTACTCCCCTCATTTAACTGTTCAAATGGCGGCACCGCCACACTGTTTATACATCGACATGAGTACACATCATGTACTCTTAAGTACACGGCGTGTACTATCGCCCATCTAGTGGCGACGCCCCCGCCCTTCTGTTTATGCATGCTGACTGACTACACGACGTGTAAGGTTCCACTACACGGCGTGTATTCGGTTCCTACACCCTTCATCGTCGGCATGGCCACATGCCCTGTGTACTCATCCCAACACGGCCAAAAGTACATGGCGTGTGGATAAAGTAAACGACATGTAGTTCCAAAATTTAGGATTTTTCCCAATTTTCCATATTTTCTCAAAAACACTTAAGGAAAAGGAAAAGAAGAAGCCCGTACCTATAAAACAAGAACTGGTTTCTTATAATGTTGCTCTTGGGAGTCACCTATAACATCTAAAAAAGAATCACCATATTCAATATAAAACACCACATGAACTTAGGAATGCCTCCCTATATTTCAGAAACTATCAACTAAGATCCAGGGTCTAAGGTGGAACCATGGGGATACTATACCATCAATCATATTAAATAATAACAAATAAATAACAAAATATGTAATCATTATACAATCAGGGTATGTAAAAAACCAATAACAAACCAACATTATGAATGAATTAAAAAACAATAGAATCAATATTCACATCGAAAAAACCAATAATCACACACTGATCAAATAATATAAATGATATAAATAAATAAATGTACACAATTGTCTTTAAATTTAATCCATACCTCATCCAGTTATCCAGACATATATCAAGATATCTTGTTCTTTCAATCAAACACAGGCCTCATCACAACACGTGCTAACAAAAAGTGAGGGATTCTTGAGAATCCAAGTTTCATGGTCCCCCAAATAGGGTGTGGGTATAATTTATTTGTACACTACCAACATACTCCAGTACCCTACTGGTACAATTTTGTGTATATGACTATGATAATCATAGTAGAAAGTAAATATGAAATAAAATTATTTTACAAGCATTAAATAATATAAATAGCAAAATACAGAAAAATATAGCTATATACTAAGTGGTCATGTTATTAACAAGCTTCCATAATCCCCATCCATTCATTTTTTAGCTCTATAATAAAATTATTTTCATAATATAAGTTTAGAATAATCGAGAACTAGATACAAAGATAGTGAATATAGTTCTCAGTATCCTATGAAAAAGATACTCAATATCCACTTTGAATCAAGTGATTCAAGTTATCGATATCCCTAGCCACTGAGTTATCATTCTACTCAAAATAAACTATACCTCAAGTAATCATTCTACTGGGAATCCACTTGGAATTGAGTCAATCACATTACATCCATGTGGAATCTCATATCCCTATCTTATATTGAGATCCATCATCACCATAATAATAGGTCATGCACACTCTCCCTAAAAGGGATTACCATGTAATGATGATCTTTTTATTCTAAGCACCAATAACAACACCTCTAAAGGATTATTTATACTTAATTGGGTAGATGATGTTGTTATAGTCATCGTGGAATCTCTGATCCATCTACACTAAATTCACAATCCTTGAGTCGACCTATGAGCCACATTTCAATTCCAAAATAAACTATTTATGATATTTAATATTAATGAATCTCATATTTACAATTAGTTATCCAATGAAACATCCACCAGATGAAAATTTAATTTTCCCTCCAAAATTAACATCCCACAATGACTTAGGTCATTTCAATCTACACACATTAACACTTACCATCATCAATATGTTCTGGATGCATGTGAAAAATCCCTCTAGATAAACCATGATCATCACTTATAAGGATTTATTTGAAATATGTCATTGAGAACCACCTAATGCCTTATGACCATTCTTATTCCAAAACACCTTTCATGCTCCTATTTCATGACTCTAATCATGAACACTAGAAGCTGAGCTGAAAGATCACTCAACTCTAACATCGGGACCACGTTCACCACATCCTTCTCACTAGACATGTCGCAGTTTCCTCAAATGATTCATTCAGAGGCATCATGATATTCCTCAGAAATGGAAAATACATACGGGAAGACACTCTAACCATCCGGCAACACAACCATTATAGTTTAGAACCACCATGCTCGATCAATTGAATTATGCTGGTTAAAGTTGACACAAACCCCTCTTAAAATATTTCAAGTCAAAAAATATATTCTCCACTAACATAACATGTTTGAACACAGAAGAATTTCTATAAGTCCCTAGATTATTATAAGAAACCTCATTTATAATTTATAATATGATCTTAATACAGTTCCAACACAACCCATCTTGGTTTATATGGAAGCACCAGTCAGTACCATTCCATCCAAAAAACGTCAATGGTATATAGCCAAAATAATCAACCCACCATGAATGAACTGATCACGGTTAATTATACTCAGGAGGCATCATTGAACCAATAAATATCCCCACTTAAGGCTGAGCTAACTATGAATAAATTTTCTAAGGTTGATTCACCAAACACATCAATAGCTAGGGGAATCTCAATTGTGTGCCAACACACCAATAATATGACTCCATTTTTGTTTTAAATGATTACTTCCCACGTCCTAAGACCATGTATGGATTCTATAAAGTTCTAAATATGAGTCAAAAACTATGAATCCATTGTGTGACTATATACTATTAGTTCCATTTCATATCGATCACATGGATTCACTATAATTATTCAACGATTGGTCTTATGAAAGCCATAAACCTTTCTCTAAAAGATGTAATTTAACTTGTGACGAGGTATATTCTCACCACAAAAGAATTATACTTATAATTTAGTTTCATTGCTTACATTATTCTACCTAGACCCTTAGTAGTTTATAACCAAAACCAATTACTAACTGTAACCATCCATTTAAATGGATTAGCAATCAAGTACCAAGCGATGTGAATACATAGATTATTAGAATCTAATTCACCAGATATAATGACACATTCATCATATAAATGACATACTATAACATAATATGTGTAGATTTAAACTTATTACCCTGATGGGTCTCATTCTCTCATGTAAACCACAACACATTTTTCCAAAATATCCATCAGAAAAAAACCTGAATTGGCCTTACAATGGCACAATGTTCCATTGTTGATTTCATATTCTACAATTGAGTATCTATATGATGAACTTCTACAATTACAAGATATATACTTTTTTACTTTAAACAAACTTTTTTATCATTCCTAGGGTATCCTTGATTTGAAAATGTCAGTTAACTACAACCACTAGCTCTTCTGGGTTCACTCATAGAGCCATACACAATCTAAACGGTCATCTCACCACCCTTCTATCACATGTTCAACCGACCTCCAGATACTACTGAATGAATTATAATTCACCAAATGTTCTCTAGTGATCCATGAAAACACCAATAATTTCTTATCCTATAGTGATTACCCCATATGTTAGGAGCCACGAGTCAGACTCATATGCCTCTTCAGGTTCCCACACAATAGGGTGTTAGCACCACCAACTCTAGAGCACAAAGTGTTCCTATTTAGAAAATATAACTCCTATATATTGAGATTAATAGCACACCAACCAACACATGTGTGTCATTTAAGGCCATTGAGTTTCCACCCATTATATAACCCTCCCATGTCCAACCACCTTTTATATTCACATATCATTTAGTAAAAGATGTATTCTTAAAAAATAGGATAGACATCCCTTGTTTCTATTCTTGATTCCACAAATCATCCAATAACTCATAAAATAAACCTTGTATTTGGATTACTACAACACAACGTTCTCCATACCCCCAATTTTAAATGGAACTTTAATGAATTTACATTGATCATTTTAAAGGTTACTCACATTCATATTTTAGTTTAATCAATGAAAACTGCACCTAAGGAACTAACCTTGACTATCCATTCACGAGGAATTTCCCCTATATGGTTATCATTATGAATCCTAACAAACATATCACTTGCAACTAGAGTTTCACAATTAAGTCCATAAGTACTTACACATTAGTATCAAAAGGATTAGTAAGGTTTATAAACTGAGGTACATCATTTTAGAAAATCACTATATGCATTCCATAATGGCTTATCTCTTAGAATAAACTATTCAAGAGGCCATAACATTCTTGTTTTGTTAATTAGAATACCATTGGATGTTAGATAGATAACTATATATAGCCTATAGTTAGAACCATAATCAACAAGACCAATCCAATAACCACTTCCACTGGGTTCTTTACTGAGGAAATTAACATCCAACAATAACCTAACAAGAACACTTCTACATATGTGAATATAAAGAATACATCATTATCAACATCATCATTTCTATCATCATTTTTTTTATCATCAACAACCATGTTCCCCACAACAAAAACTAAAATGAATATATATCATAATTATACATGCATTGGAGTACAACAAAATATAATTTCAGTAAGAAATCACATTTTCAACAAAATAAAAAATGTTGACTCTATGTAGTTTAATCCCTTTTCATTAGAATAATAAAAAAAGAATGATATAATTCATTAAAAAATGATATGTAAAATAATATTCATTTGAAACTACTTACTAACACCACCAAGATACAAATTCATCTGAAATCACAAATTCAAAATCCATGTGTATCAAAGAAGGTTAAACCATATGATCATAACACCACAAATCCATAAAATCAACCCCATACCTTAGTAACTTGTACTTACCTCATAAATGGTGTTTTGACACACCAAATCAAGTTTCATCAAAAGATCCAAAACATTCCTATGTCTCATGTTTAATTACTACCAAAATAAAGAAAAACTATAAAACCTATCATATAATAATATTTTATAACTTCCCATCCTTAATCATTAGGTCTTAGCTGAAATTCTACAAGACCTTTGGCATGCATCTCAAAATTCTAGAGACTATCAACTAGTATAAAGGGTATAATTTGGAACCATGGGGAGAATATACATTGAATAAGATAAAAATAATAAATAAATAACCAAACATGTATACAATATACAATTATAGTAAGAGGAAAACCTATAACATAAAAATTAAATAAATTAATGCAAGAAAAATTAAAAGTAATAGCTAGAAACAAAACATTAATCACCCATCATTCCAATCATATAGAAGATAAAAAAGAATAAATTTAGAAGTGGATCTTCAAATCCAGGACTCACCTCATCCTGATCTATTGAATTATATCAAGCTATCTAACTATTTTATAGATCCTTAGAAACATCCAAACCTATACATGAAACAAGAGACAACTTCTAAGGATCCCAAGTGCTATGGATTATTGAGTATGATGGGAGTTCATGTTTGTCGGATACCATAAATATTGTACAGTAACCAATTGATATAATGCAATGTACATTCATTTTATAAGTTTGGTGGAATATAAATTTGAAAACATAATTTTTCATGTATATAACAATAACCCCAAACATACATAAGGAATAATTACTATTTACCATGTGGTCTTGTGATTACCAATCCACCACGAACCTCAACCATACCTACTTAGGATCCATGATGGAAGGTGAGTCATAATAGATGTCAAGAGTAATCAAGAAGTATCCAAAGGCAAGTGAACATACTTTTAAGCATTATTTTAACAAACTACTTGGAATAAATTAAGAAACAAGTAAGTCATGTTCATTGAATCCACTAGGTTTCAAGTGATTTTATACTAAAAATCTATTATGGAAATATTTAACATGCTACCTATAATCCATTAGGAATCTAATGAATCACTTGGCATGAATGAGGTATATTCACATCCCTACCATCCACTTAGGTCTGTCATCCCCTATGTCACAAGTCATGTGCACCCACCCCCTAAGGAATGATCATGTCATGATCATTATATGGTTTTGATAACCAATAAAAATACCTCCAATAGAATCGTAACACACATAATAGGGTATATCATACAATTAAAATCATAACATAGCATCATGATCAAATAATAGCAGCATACAACACATGTGGCCACCATATAAAATTAAAAAACAAGCTACAAGAATACTCATAGAATATTTTATTAGAAATTGGAATCATGAGGTTTTCTTACACCCATTTGTGATCACTTTCAAATAAGGTTAACTTGGTATGCCAATAAAGCTATTATAACTAGGAAAATAAGAGTTCACATAAAAATAGAGCATGGAATTTCATAATGAGTCATACAAACTAAACATGTGATCAAGATAAAACACATTCTAACATGATATTTTAGAATAATCGTGGAATAAATCATTATAAATTGCCACATGGACTGCGTATGCACACATACCATGGAATACTTGTAGTTTTAGTCTCTCATTATTGGTTAATCCTAAGCCATCAGTGACCGACATGAAGCCTATTTTCAAGGGTCTAACACGTCCCTCTGTATTTTGTCCAATTACATTAGTCAAGGACCCTATAATTAATTATAATATAAGGATCATTACTTAATTAATAATTTGACATGATTATTTTATATAGTTATGAGTGGTGTATCACTGCTGATTTTATAATTACATGATCATTAAACATATATTAATTTTCAGTCCATCACCCAAAGTGGAAATCAAAATATCATATGCCAATGAACAATGAATCATAACATATGGTAGAGAAAATAATATCACCTACCTCAAAAGAATCCAAATATAATCTACTAAAATACCAATAGCATTTCCACATCTATCAATGTTCTTTTATCCTCCATCTATCTCTATAAGGTTTTCTTCAGGCCTAAAAATTTTAATTAAATAAATAAAACTAAGTTATTATTAATTAAAATATTTACAAAGAACTTGAATTCAAGGGAGAAAAAATAACATTCTAAATACTTACCAAATATCACCACCTAGTAAGAAGGTTGACCATCCATCAAAGGAATGTTTTTAGCATACGCATGACTTTATTCTGGTAAAAATCTCTAATGCACAACAACACAAAAACTACCAATTTAATATAAAAAAATGGACTATTTTCAATGAAAACAATCAAGTGACTTAACTCTAATGAAATTTCCATAAATGATAAACATTTATAATTAAGATACATCATCTAGACATGACAATACAAATCCCTGTCAGTCTCAGACAATTCAATCAAAATCTGATGGAATTTTTATCTAATTATTTATTTGAATACAAGGAAATAATTTATCTAGGATAATGATGTTAAATGATAATAGAATATTAAAAAAATTGAGACATAAAAGGATAAAAATGATTTAAATTACTTATATAGTAATCAATAATTAATTGAGTGGTGATCTCCCACTATGTAAGGTTGAAAAAGGCCATTATAGAAGAATAATAGATAATTTCACCAGGATTCTCCATTGAATCATTCCTAGATCTAACCAATATCAAGTAGATATCTTTGTGGGAGGAATGTGGGGTGAGAATCAATTTAATACCAAATATTCGTGCCAATACTGATAAAATTGGTTGTTATCTATCTATAAAAAGACCAAAAACACTTGTCATTAAATCATGTCTAGTGCACCACACCAGCTCTAAGGTCGTTGTCCATCATCCAACTGGTGATGGATCCCTGGCTATACAGTGATCACTGTTGGAAAAAAATAATATTTTCTACCACATTGTAAATCTATTCAGTCCTTTTAAGAAGTATGGTATTCTTCCCACCCTATCGACGAGCTAGTGGGGGCTACTGTCTAGCAAGTGCTACTGCACCTACCCCAGCTACTCTTATCCTTATCCACTTAATTACTGACACTGAGTCAACCTATGAGACTCCACTCAGATATAAAATAATCTATTTATGATATTATAACTTGAGTTATATTTATTTCACACTATTTTACCTGAATGATCCTTCTACCCAACTAAAATATCAAGGATTCAAAAAAATCACAACCCATAATAACAAGGGTCATTTATTACCTTTTTCATATTTTTATGATATCATGTTTAATGTTGTGTAAAAATTTTTATGAATCAATAATATTATTATATAATTTCCATATTCCATATTTCCATTCTTATTATATGAGGTGTCCAAAGAGGCCAATACCATGGTAAAACCCATGGTTTTTCTAATACCACTACTGAGGTGTCCTCATAAATAAATTAAAAACTCCCTCACTATTTCTAAAAATAACCAATAATTCCTACATTATATTTCATTACCAATTCAATACACTAAAATATCAGTTATTATTACCACCAAAGGACTCCTCCCAAGGTTTCTTCAAGCCCCCAAGGTCCTGATCTTCATGTTTTACAAGTCACTCTTCAAGGTTAGGGAATCTACCACCCTTATATTTTCAAGCACTCCATTTATTCAAAACCTTTTTAATTAATATTTTCTTATTTTGGGATTTTTCATTACATATTACACTTATTTTCTATATTATATAAAATTTATTAGATACCCTTTTTATCTCATCAACATATTCATTAATTTTTATGTGACATCTTTAGGCTGTTGAAATTTAATTAGGGAATTCTCAACGTCTCTTTTCCATTCAATGTTTTTTTATGTGGTATGTATTTTATATTACCCTAAAATATTCTTATGAACATTTTATACTATCACTTTTCTTATTAATAGTAATTTATTAGTTGGATGACCTTTTTGAGTATCATTTTAATATTTTCAAAAACCATGTTTTATAGCCATTATCCAGCCGTATTTTCATATCCAAATTTCTTTCTTTTTATCAAAAAATTATTTTATTTTTTTTTGTGAATACTAAACCCTCTATATTATCTAGAGGTATTAAAATTTATTTCAAAATTATCTATCTGATTATAGTATTATAATACAAGAAACCCACCTACCTTTCTTGGGTTTAAAATGACATAAAGATCTTGTTTTATAACACTTTTTAAAAATCCATGATTTTGATTTGAAACCTATTTCTTTTATTATCCATGGTTTATTTTTGAAATGTTTGATTATGATATATGTGGATCACATGAAAAAAAACATATTAATTTTGAACCCTGATATCACTGTAATTCATTGGATAAAGGATTTAATCTCTAGAGATGATATGTTTTATGATACCTTGGTGAATAACCTTGGTAATATTTATGACTCCATGGGGACTGAACATGGTGATATTCTTATAGATGTATAAATTAAATGTTGTATCCACATTTAAAAGTTATGATTCATGTTTTTCTATGATATGAATCTTTCTCATGCCTTTATTCATTTCCTGAAGTTCTTATAGTTATGCCTCCAGATCACAAGTAAACTGTTTTCATTATTATCCCTTATTAGGGCATCATCTCTCCCTTTTCATTGATGTATGTCCCCATGTTATGAGATAAAATAATTGAAATTAGAAAGAACCTTTAGCAATACTTTCATGTGTAATAGAATTATTATTTATATTTTCATGTTTTATGTCCCATTCTTTCAAGACACTATGTTTTAAAATATCATCTCTTTATAAATGTTATGTAAAGTTATGTAATAAAAAGGATGGATTCCATAGTTTTTATAAAATGATGGTTTAGTTATTTTTCAAAATTAGGATATGAGAAATCTAGCAATAACCCTATAGAAAAGTCTAAATATAGGAAAACCTCATGGTATTTTGGTGAAATATTAATGAAGTGGTTTCAGAAGAAAGAAATACCTATATAGATATGAACAAGCTGATGTTCCTCTTGCACATATTTATCTATGGGTAAAACATGAAAAAACCACTTTGATCTAGACTTGAAGGGGAACTACTATCTGAAAACGGGCCTTGATGCACTCCTGGTTTGACACTCTTGGTGGATATTTTTAGTAAATAAAAATATTTTTATGAATCATTAAAACAGATTTGTAGAAAATGTAATTGTTGGTAATGAATAACGTGTTTAAGAATGATGCCTTAAGATATAAAATTCCTTAAATGTTATTAAATTATTAAATGAAAAAAGTTTCTCTCTAGGGTTTTATTCGTTAATAAAATGGCAGTAAATGGGGGAAACTGTGCAAATGGTGACTGTAACAGACCATGTACTGATGGTACTCGAGTGGAAGATGGAATTTATACATTCATGATAATGATGAATCAACTAAATCAAGTTAATGGGAATTAATTTAATCATGTTGAGAGACCAATTTCACTAAGAAGAGTACAATAATATATCGAGTCCTTTAGGAATCAACTTCCACCATTGTTAAATAGATCTACTAGCCCATTTATTATGGAACAGTGGATAAACTCTATAGAAAAGAACTAATTTTTACTTCATAGTTCTAAAGAAGAGAAAGTCACCTAATTTGTTTACCTCTTAGAGGGAGAAGTTGATCAGTGGTGGTAACTGATTAAAAACACGAGTCCAAGAGGGGAGATTAACTCTATGGAGGGGGAAGTGTTCATAGGCATCTTCTTCAATAACTATTTCCCTCATTTGATGAGAGTGAAAATAGAGAAATAATTTCTTGAGCGGAAGTAGAAGGATAATGAATCTCTGGGAATCGGTGAGATGAACATAAAAAGCCTTTCAACTTACACCTCAATATTAGTTATGGATTTTTATGGGAAGGTTAATATATTTTTTAGTGGACTAATACCTTATCAATGGAATAATATAGCCAACCAAGACTATAATAGCTATAAAAAGATCATACGAAGTGCTATGAAAGATGAAATGGAGTTTAGTGAGATGTAGTGGTCCCATAATTCCATTGAAATGATGAGATAAATGGATACAATATTGGGAATGAGGTTTCATTATGGAATAGGAAGAAATAATGTGAAAATTCCCATGTGTAAGAAATGTGGGATGAAGCATTCAAGGAACTTCCTGATTAGGAGAGGGAAGTTTTACAAGTGTGAAAGAGATGGACACATCTCTCGAAATTATCATAGTGAGGTGAAGCCTCAACATCCCAACACTAACAAAAAGTGGAAGATGGTTCAGGCCCTAATTGAAGTCTAATGCTTCAAGTGTGGATATCTTAGGAAATTTTCCAATCATTATCAAAATCTCAGGGAAATGGAGGTGAATCACCATCAGCCTCAGCATAGGCCAACATAGAAAGGTTGTTCATTTTTTATCAGAACATCTAAAATTTAATCTTTAATTGATGTGGTGGAAGGTACCCTTTTTGTTATCTCAAACCTAGAAAGTACATTGTCTGATTTCGGTTCAACGAATTCCTTTAGCTCCTCCAAATTTGGAAAGAATATAGATTCAATACCAGAACTAATAAAAGTATAGTAATAAGTCAAGACTCCAAGAGGTATTATCCAAGAATCCCTAGGGTTTTAAAACTCTAGTATTTAATTTAGCTAGCACAATCTTATCACAATTATAGTAGCCATTCCCATGTTGGAATTCAACATTATTCTAGGGATGAATTTCCTCTCAACGTATAAAGCTATGATGAAATGCAGAAGTAAGGAAATATTAGAAGTCTTTAAGGGAAAAACTATAGTTATCTTCCATAGAAATATATATTGATCTGATTTTTTTCTATAATAACCTGTTATTGTCTTATATATGGAGTTAATCGGTGAAGAACAAGAAGAAAATGAGAGTATAAGGATAGAGAATCTCCCCATTTTTTAGGAATACATTGATGTATTTCCTAAGTAGTTACCTAGACCTCCTCAGAAATATAGGAGGATTTCTCCAATGAACTCATTTCTAAATCTCATCTTATATCAAAGAACCCATATATAATGGAAAATATGGAGCTGGAGGAATTAAAGAAAAACATCCATGATCTTTTAGAGAAGTGGTTTATCAAACCAATTGTGTCTCATTGGGGAGCACCTATTCTCTTTGTGAGGAAGAAGGATGGATCAATAAAGATTTTCATTGAAAATAGAGAACTTAACGAGATAACATTTAAGAAAAAATACCCTCTTACAAGAATTGATGACTTATTTGACCAACTTTATGGGGATAAATTCTTCTACAAGATTGATATTCGATCTAGTTATCATCAATTGCAGGTGAAGAACAAAGACATTCAAAAAACCACCTTCCGATCAATATATGGGAATTATGGGTTTGTAATTATACCCTTTGGATTGAAAAATGCCCCTACTACTTTTATGGATTTGATGAATAGAGCCATTAAGGACTAACATGATAACCATGTGGTTGTTTTTATTGATTATATTATGATATATTCTAAAATTAATGAGGAGCATGAGGATAATATAAGGTTGATACTATAAACTTGAAAGAGAGGTTATTTGGAATGTTCAGCAAGTGTGAGTTTTGGTTACAAAAAGTTTCTTTCTTGGGGAACATTTTTACTAGTAAATAAATATCATATTACCCTGAAATTACAATGGTTGTAGAGTAGTGGCATCACCGTGCAACAATAACTAATATTCATAGTTTCCTTGGATTAACAGGATATTATAGGAGGTTTGTGGAAAAAAAATTCATGAATTTGTAATCCACTAACCATGTCAACTCGAAAGGGGGTTAAGTTTATCTGGATAAAGGGGTCTGAATATTGTTTCCAAAAGATAAATAATATATTGGTTATATAACCCATGTTAACATTAACCTATATAGGATAAGGATTCATAATTGTTAGCGATTCATATCTAAAATGGATTGGGTGTGTCCTCATGAAAAATGAAAAGATTATTACTTATGCATCTCAACTACTAAAGTTTCATGGGAAGAATTGTCCAACACATGATCTAAAGCTTCATATGGTTGTTTTTGGTCTGAATATATGGTGAAACCATATTTATGAAGAGAAATATGATATATAAATAGACCATCAATGTTTGGTATATATTTTCATGCAAAAGGAATTGAACATGAGAAAAAGGAGATGGTTGGAGCTTCATAAATACTCTGACCATACAATTCATTACCACCATGGAAGACAAAACAAAGTTACTGATGTATTAAGTAGGAAATACCATGTTGTTCTGTGAATGATGAGGATTCAGAGAGATCCCTTGATCAAGGTCCTAGTGAAACTGGACATGGGAATCATAAGGAAAGGTACATCATCAACCCTATCCCAAATGATTTTTTAACAATCATTACTAGAAAATATCATGAAATTAAAAAAATAAGATCCTATGTTATAGAAGAAGTTTGAAGTTGTGAAGGTTGGAAAATTTATAGGGTCAAATATTAATCAAGAAGGTGTACAAAAATTTAGTACAAGACTTTGTGTTCCATCTATTCCATAAATAGAGAACTAGTTAATGGATGAATCTCATAGTTCTACATTCTCTATACATCTGGGAAATGATAAAATGTATGGGGACTTTCATGATCATAACATGGAAATGGAGATTTTTGAATACACTACAATGTTCCTTGTGTGTTAGTATGTGAAGGAAGAGCGACAAATTCATAAAGGGGTATTACAACCACTACCCATACCAGCATGGATGTTGGACAATAACATTATGGACATTGTCACTGGTCTCCCAATAACTTCTAAAGGAAACAATATGATATAGGTTATAGTGGACAGTCTCACAAATACTTCCCATTTTTTCTATTTTTGGGAAGATTTATCTCTTGAACCACTCACCAAGATATACATGAAGGAAGTGGAAAGGTTGTATGGAGTTCCACTTTTTATCGTATCTAATCTTGATCCAAGGTTCACATAATGATTCTAGAGAATTATTCATCATACTCTAGGTACCGAATTGAATTTCAGTATAACCAATCTACCTCAAACTGATGTCTAATATAAAAGTAAAATTCAGACACTCGAGGACATGATGAGAACTTGCTCAATAGAATTTAAAGGTTGATGGTATCGACATCTCCCATTATTTGAGTTCTCATACAGCAACAACTTCCATTCGAGTAATCAAATCGATCCCTATTAAGATCAATATGGAATGTGATATATAACTCTTACTTTTTGGGATTAAGTTGGTGAGAGAAATCTTATCGTGCCTAATCTTTTCAAAAAATTATATAAAAGTTCTATGCCATCCAAAAGAACATTAAGTCTACTCGAATACTGTAAAAGAGCTATGATGACGACCATCGAAGGGACTTAGAGTTTGATGTGGGTGAAAAATTCTTCCTTCAAATTTCACCTTGGAAGAGAGTCATGAGGTTTGTGAAGAATGGAAATCTCACCTCTAGGTACATTAGACCCTATGAAATCCTTGATCACAAAGAAGCAGTGGACTACCAGCTTGACCATCCCCTAAATATAGCAGAAGTTGCAGATAATTTCTTTGTATCCCTCTTAACAAAGTACATAACTCACCCTTTACATTTACTAAGTCCTAAATTGGTACAACTAGAATATGACCTCTCTTATGTGGAGTAGCCAATTGAGATTTTGGACTATAGAGATAAGGTTCTACGCAAAAATACTACCCACCTCATTAAAGTGGTGTGGAGGAACCAAAAATATGAAGGAGCCACATGGTAACTATAGGAGACTCTGAGGTATAAGTACTCACACATTTTCTCTTATGAGGGTATGAGTTGAAATTTTGGTGACAACATTTCATAAAGGGGGAAAAATGTAACAACCCGATGTTTTGAATGATATTTTGCTTCCAAAAAATTTATGTTTTAATATGTCATAATCAATAAAACTATATAAATATAAATGAAATGTGACCATAAGGTTTTGACCATTATATGACCATTGGTTAATACGACCGTTGGAAATAATAATAATTTTTAACGTTATGATTATTGTTTATAAATAGAAATGATAATGGTTAGTTAATACAGAAAGAAGAGTCGATGGCCTTATCTAGTAGAATCATTCCATACAAAACCTATTTTTGGAGCTTAGGAAGGAGGTAGTGTCACTACACTTTACTCTAGACCATTCACAATCTAAGCTTCAATATGTTAATCTTTAACAAAGTCGACTACAGGAGAAGTTCAAGTTAGTGGAGATTTCCACTCCGGGAATATTTTCTGATACGCCCATAAATTCCATCACCATCACACACCTTACCATTAGTTCGTATGTGGGTGTTTTAAGGGGTTTTGTGTCAAGTCCTTAGTTACTTAAAAATTTAATCCATTTGTTTTTATAAAATTTTTATTTCATCATTTCCATTTTAAGAATAGTTTTGATTAAAAATTGAGATGGAATTTGATAAATTGATTTTTTGGTAAAAATTGTACTTTTTATAGAGATATAAATTATTATATTAAACTGTTTTATTATTAATAATGTTTATTATAATGAAATAGTGTTATAAAAACACTACTTTTAATTTCTAATGATAAAACAATTTTATTTTTTTCAGGTGTTGAAATTTTTATTATACTGTTTACTATGCATTTTATGTCAGATATTATTTTTAATAATTAATTATTTTAGATTTAAAAGTCAAATTTATCTTCTTTAAAGAATTATTATAATGAAATAAAGATTATTTTTGAATTCATAAGGTTGATATGAGGTTATTTTGAATTTATGATATTTTTTTAAAATATTTTATTTTCCGGTGAATAATAAAAATACACTTTTGAGTTTTCAGTGCGTTTAATGACATCATAATTATGTAATATGTAATTTAAAATTCTGGTTGAGTCATGGGAATTAAATTTTGATATGATATGTCCCAATTGTCCAATACCATAAGAAATATTGTGGTTCTTCAAAAAACACTGCTATGATGTGCTAGATTATTAATTAAAAACTCCCTCACTTTTGTTATAAATACCCACCCATTCCTCCTTTATATTTCATTACTAATTCACTATCCTATAATATCTCACAGTATTACCTCCCAATTATTCCTCATAAGGTTTCATCAATCCCCCAAGGTCCTGATCTTCATGTTTTATAAGTTACTCTTCAAGGTATTGGAATCCACCACCCTTCTTTTTTCAAGCACTCCTTTTATGTTATGACTTGTTAATTTATAGTTATTTGGTTTTGATATTTAATTACATATTCCACTTACATACCATATTATGTAAAAATTACTATAGACCATGTTTTCTTTCATGAACACATTTTTTGAATTTTTAAGTGACATCTTTACACTGCTGAAATTTCGTAAGGTAATTCTCGATGTCTCTTTTACTTTCATTTTCCTTTTTATGTGGTATGTATTTAAAATTTCCATAAAATATTATTATATAAATTTATTCCTATCTGTTTATTTTGTTATTATTAATTTATCAGTTTGATACCCTTTTCACTTCTCTTTTTAATGATTTTTAAACCATGTTTTATAGCCATTATACTACCATATTTTCATCTCAAAAAATTTATCCTTTGTCTTGAAATTATTTTATATTATTTTTTGACTACCCAAACCTATATATTATCAAGAGTTATTTACATATATTTCAAAATTATACATTTTATTCCATTATTAACAAACATTAAAAAACATTCCTTTCTCATGGGTTGAAAATGACTTAAAGATCTTATTTTTATATCAATTTTCTAAATGCATTCATTTTAATATGAAACCATTCATTTTATTCTCCATGGGTAACTTATGAAATTTTTTATGATTACAAATTTGGATAACATGAATATAAATACATATTCATTTTTCACCTTGATATTTCTCCAATGCATTGGGTAAATAATTTAATATATAAAGATGATAAGTTTTGTGATACCTTGGTGACTAACCTTGGTAATTTTTTTTAAACCTTGGGGATGGACCATTGTGATATAATTATGAATTCCAAAATTAAATGTTGTATCCAAACCTAAAAGTTATTATTCCTGTTATTTTTATTATTATATTCCTATTTCTCATGACATAATACAATTCCTCAAATTCCTATTGTTATGCCTCCAGATCACAAGTAAATTGTTTTCCTTATTATCCCTTACTGGGCCTTAATCTAACCATTTCTTTGATGTATGTACCCAGGTTAGGAGATGAAATAAATGTTCATAGGATGAAAATTTAATAATTATTTCAATTTTAATAGAAAAATGTTTAATGTTTTCATGTTTTATGTACTTTTTTTCCAAGACACTAAACTTCAAAAGATACTTTTTTTGTAACTATATTGTAATGTTAGATAATAAAAAGGATGGATTCCATAAATTCGGTAGGAATAAAATTACACACTATGGAGAATGGATCCATACCAAGGTTTATTCACAAAACAAGATCTTATAAGACTATTAATTATCACATTATGTATGGTACTCTTTCATGACATGTCATTCTTACATGTTCCATATGACCTTAGACCATTCAAATATTTCATATATATTTTATTGAATGTGAGAATTAATGAAATATGGAGGGTCCATAAATCAAGGATGAATGAAGTGATAATATGAGTATAGTTGTTGACTAATTAAGGGAAGGAATACTTCAATAAAAATATTTATAAGGAGCCATGATTTTCAAGAGGCTATTAAATTTTTGTAAGTGAAAAATCTTGTGAGGTTTGAAAGAGGCATAGAAGTGGAATAAATAAAAATAAAAAGGATTTAGAGACAAAAAATGGCTATGAGTATTTATTTATTATTAGTATTTTAATTATTACTATTAAAAATATTATATTTTCAATTTTCCTTCCCTAAATTTATCAACTCTCTATAGAGGGTTAAACATATTTATAATAAAAAATTGGGAGGAAATTAAATTTTTTATTATTGATCACATGAATTAATGAAGAAAAATATCTCATGTTAGTAAATTTAAATACTCAGTTCAAGAATATTCCTTTTAAATCAATTGTATTTAAATTATTATTTTTATTCATTTCATGTTACCTCTAGTTTCCAATTTGTTATTCTTCATTCTTTTAGTTTCTATCATATGTGATTGAATAGGAAAGGGTAAGTAAATATTATCTAATAATTAATGATACATGTATAGAAGGTAATGAATTACTTATGAATTTCTTAGGTGTGGAGAAACATGATTATAATTTTCATGAGCCATTCAGAGATGATCAATTTCGTGGAGGTTATTTGAATAACGTTTCACACAAAAAAATAGTATAACTACTAAGTAGTGATAATTTTTGACCAATACAAACCACTTCTCTCAACCTAGGGTGAATGTTCAAGATAATCTAGTGATTTTTGATACATGTGTAGAAGGTGGTGAACTTATTTTGAATTACATAAGAGTATAAATAACAAATTTGGATTAGCTTAAGTTGTTAAAAGGATTTAAATTAATTGGGGGCTATTTGATTCAATTTTCCCAAATATAAGAAGTAAATTTTGTAGGTAGTGATTACTAATAACCAATCCTAATTGTTTCTCTCAACCTAGGATGGAAGTTGAATTGATTTTTTATTCTTTTTTATTTGATAATAAGAAAAATAATAGACTAATTTTTGGAATAGGATAACATTAAAATGTATAATATTATCCTAGATCAAAAAAATTATCATCATTTTGAAAAAAATTATTAATTTGATATAACTATATTTAAATTCATTACATCTCAATTTATCTAAAACCCCCATTTTTAACTATGATAAAAGTGATTTGGTGCCCCTATTTGAATAAATAATATGGTTTCAACTATACTATATAATTAACAACCGTAGTTTTAAATATATTTCTAAAACCACCTCATCATAGGTTGTCCACATGAAAACAACTAAAGGATAAGAGGTAACATCCTAAAAGTTTAGTCCATCCTATATGTATACCGATGTGAAAGTGGTATAATATAATAATGGACTTTGATACTGTAGTCTCCAAGACATCTATGAATATTGATTTTGTATGGGTTATTTTGGATTACCTAACAAATTCAACACAATTTACAGAAATAAGAGCGAATGTTGTCATGACCCGACCTCCCTCGACCCTGAAATTTGTTAACTAACCTTAGGTATCTAATGTAATATATTGGTTGCATTCATGGAATTGCACATAATATTACAAATTAGGGTCACTTATTAGACTAATTTTTATCCCTATAAGGAATCACATTTTCTTTCACTTGGATTTTTCCTTACTCAGACACACCCTAGGAAACTTCCTAGTTGATCACCAATACTTACACTACTCCAAGCCTAGCTCACTAAACATTGAAGTAAAAGTCATCTAATTATTGAAAATAAATGTGAGCCTTATTTTCATAGATAGAAACATTTATCCGTTTAAATATTATTTTTCCAGGCCACTTATAATCCCCTACCCTTAAAAGTACAAATCCATTATTGTGGAAATTACACCTAAAACCTATTTTGTGCCTATAATTTAGGCTAGGTTTTGGCTCTAATAACATTTTTCATGACTTGATCTACCCAGGACATGAACATGGTTATCTGACCCCATGGGTCTCTAGTTATACCTTAGTTACCTTGCCAACACACAACTGGTTATTACAAATCTTAGTTAATTATTAGAATAATGAACTTCCCCACAGGCCAGGTAGAACTCTCCAGGTTATAGAAATGTAAAATTTTGATATTTTTTCATCCCCTTTGAAGTTCTATAAGATTTCATGGGCCGGAGATGAAAATTTATAGTTTTACAGGAAATGGTCCATTCACATTATTAGTTGTAACCATGCAAGAACTATGTGAGCATAGTCTCTCTAACTATACTGGCTAGGCTGTCCTTGGATGTCCAGATATCATACACCCCATCATTCATCCCATTTGTGCAATGTTAGAAGACATTCCTTCTATTCTTTTTCTTTACTGGTCAATTTGATTTGATATACAAGGATTTACATTTTTATTCCATTTTATTTAAATAAAACATTCTTTACCTCTATGTTCTTATGTCTTAGGATTTGGAATAATTCAAAAGGGAAAACCAAATAGATGATTTATGAAAATTTATTTTAATATGAAATGGTTTATAAAATATTGGTTGGTTTTAAGTCTTGAATTAATGGTTTTATAGGGATATAATTTGTGTAGATTAATTGTGGTATCCTATTGGGAAACTCCGTACACCATACATATGCCATTGAGAATATATAAACATGGATGTTTTAGACAAAGGTAAAGTGAAGGGAGTCATGTATCTTGGGGTATCCTCTTAGTCGACATTGTCTTTAGGTGTTTCGAGGTGGTGGTGGTTGATGGTCAATAGAGATATACTCTTGGATCATTATTTTCTAATGTTCTAGACCATTGAGATTTTGTGTTGTTATGTCTCAATTTTGCTTTTAGTATTCCACTTTATACTTGAATTTCGATTTATATTCATATATGTATCCTATGCTGCATGATACATATCCTAGTAATGTATAGGGTTAAAAATTCACATTGTTTTCTTATTGATACTTAGGTGATTTTCTATATCCTATAGTGATCGAGAATGTTCTTCAGGTCTTAGGGTGGTTCATCTCAAGTAACATGTCTTCTTGACTGAGATTGGTTTGTTAAAAAATGTAAAAATATCAATGTTGTCACCATGGTTATTAAAAAAAACTAGAGTGGGATATATATAACTTGGTTAGTATATGTATAAGTTTTACTAATTAGTTTACTTCTAAATCTAATCATTAGTTACCATGGGTGGTCAAAGATTTTTCCTCAAAAATGTGTATGGTTTTTAAGGTTATTTAAATAATCCTTATTTTACGGTTATATAGATAAACCTTATCTTGTCTTATATTGGGTTCTAATGTTACCATATCTTATCTAATAAATCTTTTGTTTAATTTAATTTTTTTGATAAAGGGATTTAATTAAAATTCTATGGGTTTATCTTTTGATTTGAGGATGTTTCTCATTATTGATTAGGTGTTATGTTTTGTGTTTAATTATAATTATCCCAATAAGAGGTCTTCCAACTGAAAAATAGGATATGTGGTGAAACCTTATTGGGTAGTTGCAGTTGTTTAAGGAATAAATTTGGATAGATTCATATGGTCTGCATTGAGTGTGGATGGTATGGCCAGACCAGTACTGACTATAGGATAACACATATAACATGCCCAATATTCAGAAAATCTGATTATCTCTAGTGCTTCTATGGAAAGGTACCATAAGGTAGAAAAGATGGACTATGTTTACAAAAAGTTGTCTTCTCTAATATGACATATAAAAAGAGGAAAATATCACTCTTAGGTCAAATGGGATACATAGTCTTTGAACAAAGAATATGGAGTAACTAAGGATGGTAATATTTAAATAGTATAGTATGGGAAAGATGAATATGAAGTAGAACCAACTAATGTGACTAGTAAATTGTTTATTTCATCTTCAATGGTTATGTTTTTTTGGATACAGGTGCATATTATCCCTTTAAATCATATAATTTGATTGATCTATTGGGATATAAATTTTATCTTATTCCCTTCATGATATATAATTCTAGTCCCCTGTAAAAGAGAAAAGAGCATATTTTTAAATACCCCTAGTTTTGAGTGAGTATTTTATACTTTGAATCAATATGAGATTTCTTGGTTGTCAATATTAATTTCTTTAACCTAGTTATTTTCATAGATTTTCTTTTCTTTTTAAGGCCCATATTGAATATTATATTTGTTGATTTTAGTTACATTAATTAAATGGAGTTATTAAACTATTCTAGGCTACGTATTATTTTGGAACATGATGAATAAGGTATATTTTTTATTATTTTGGAATGATCTGGGGTTAGTTTTCATAGATGTTCCATCACTATGGTGAACTTCTTTTAAGCAGTTCATTTCCTACAGTGGTGAGTGTTTATCCTGGGTTATTTTTTGATGAGTTTTCAGGTTTAAAACTCTAAACAACTATCATTTTTACTATTTTCCTACTCTTTAGGTTGAGACCAATCTCTATACCATCATATCATATGATACCCACTTAGTTAAAGGATCTTAATGTTCAGCTTAAGGATGATGAGGCTAGAATATTTATTCATACCAACATGTCTCTTTGGCCATCACTAGTTATTTTTACAAATAAGTCAAATGGAATCCTCTTATATTATGTTTATTATCACAATATTAATTAAGTGAATTTTATAAACAAATAAACACTTCCTAGTTTGGATGATCTATTTAACCAACTCAGAAAAGCCAGATAGTTTTCTAAAATTTATATGTGATTGGGGTGTAATTAGCTGAGAGTCAAAGAAGATGATATACATTAGAAAACATTTAGGAACTTCTATATGAATCTAAACTTCCTTGATATTACATTTGGTACTAATAATTTTCATATGGTATTTATCGAATTTCATGAACAATATATTTCATTAATTTGTCAACTCGTTTATAGTAAAATTTGTTTATGATATTTATTTGTGCTCTATGTTAGAGGAGGAACACATGGATCATTTTCATATCATCCATATAATTTTGAAATAATATATTCTTCCTGTTAAGATATATATATGTGTGTGTTTTTTTATCTGATAAGTAAGGTTTTGAGGGAATTTTATATTTTAGAAAGCAATCTTAGTGGATCTGAGGAAGATTCATGAATTTATAACCAGGGAGTAAACCAAAAATGTGTTTAAGATCTGTCCCTTATTTGGTTTACCTACCTATTATAGAAATTTTGTTCAATAATTCGACAATATTTCATCTTTTTTTAAATAAATAACTCATAAGGGTATTAGGGTTACATGGAATTAAAAATTTAAATGATAATTTTGTGAACTGAAGGCCATGTTATCTTCAGCTCCCATTTGGATTCTTCTTAATCTAGGTATGAGCTATGATATTTACTGAAACACCTCTTGTATATGGTTAGGGTGTGTTTTTATATATGGAAATAATGTGTTTTTATATTATTCTCACCAATTATTTATTCATGAATGGAGTCATCCAACCCATATGTTAGATTTAGCTGTCGTGGTTTGTGGTCCCAAGACATTGTTCCATTATCTCATCGGTGAAGGGTTAACTATGTATTCATAAAATAAGATAAAAAAATATGTGTTTACTCAGGGATACCTAAAATTGTGATAGATTTTATAGGTTGAATATCATTAGGCTTTTGATTTTGATATTGCATATAAACCAAGAATTTGAAATGTGTCCACTAATGCATTGAGTAAGAAGAAACTAACATGATCATTGAGGGAATCATTTTAGGTGTCGTCTTTTATGGGTCTATTTACTGAGATGAGATGGTAAGTGGAAGAGGATGATTTTTAGGTGTTATTTACATGTGATAAAGTTGATTCATATTTTTATGAAACGATAAAAGATGGTAAAGAAACCAACATTGATTTTTTAGTGTTTTATTAAAATATTATAGGTTAGGAAGAACTTTGGTGTTTGGTCTCAACATCTTGTTGGATATTTTTTTGTTCGAGGAAAATTAGCCATTCTAAAATCATTGAGGAATTATATGGTGTATGTTTTACATTGATCAATTTTTTCTATGCATTCAAGTAATACAGAAATGTATTATGACTTGAGATATCAATATTGGTGGCTAGGGTTGAGGAGATCCATTGTATAAATTTTTTCACGATGATTAACATTATATAAAATTGGATTTGAGAACTAGAGTCATATCAATTTATTGCATACATTACATATTATAATTTGGAAATGGGATGATATATCTAGGGACTTCATGATTGTACTACCCTATACACCTATTCGAAAGGATGTAATTTCGGTCATATTGACCGAATAACTAAATACAGTCACGACCTTCTAATTAAAGATTCATTGGAGGCAGTGGATCTTGGGAGCCAATATTTCTGAGATATTTTGATGGTTAATGAAGTTCATTATATTGTTTTTCCTAATAGGATCATGTTTTACATCTTGGTTTTGGAATGTTTTTCCAGAGGTGATGGATTATCAATTGAGGTTGGGCATAGATTGGCATCCTTAGATTGACGGTCAGACGAAGTTGACCCATCCAAATTCTAGAAGATATTATTGAGGAAAGTGTTTGTGACATTAGAGGTCCATTGAATATTTACATTTAACTTATATAATCTTCATATACAAATTATTATCAGTACCCAATTAAAATTTCAATCATTGAACTATTGTATGGGTGCGACTTTTAGGTCCCCTTAACCTTGGGTAGAACATGGAGATAGGACTTTTACAGGACTAAATCTTTTTTCATGAGTCGATAGAGAAAGTGTAGTTTTTATGAAATATGTTAGTAATGGATCTGAGTACTTAGAAATCTTATTCTGATTGTCACGATCAATTATTGAAATTTTTTCTTGGTGATTGGGGTTTTCTCAAAATTTCCCCTTGGTTGGAGAAACATTATTTGGGAATAAAGGGTAAATTTTTTCTATAATATATTGGTCTTTTTGAAATAATTGAATAATATAATAATGATGCATATAAATTGAACTCATAAACTCCCTTGACATTTATTCAAGAAGTGTTATATTTTTTTCTATTGAAGAAGTACCATTAAGATACATCTCATGGATTGAATGGGAGAATGTTAAAATAGAACCTCATACATCAATGGGTATATAGCCATTTCAAATTATAGATTATTAAGATAAGTTTCATCATGATAAAATGATTCATTTTTTTACATATACTATGGAATTGAGGATAGGAAATCCACAAGGTATGGGAGAAGGATGTGTTCGTGTGTCAGTAATGGACTTATCTATTCATGACACCAAAATCTTAAGCAGTTTAGAAGGAAAAATTATGGAGGGGAAACAATTGATACCCTTCAAGTAATAGGTATGTTTATTTTTTATATTGGTTTATATCATTTTATTTTCTATATGATTTTGAGATTTTGGGGTTGGGAATTTATAGTTTCAAGGGATACATGTAACATGCGCACTTTTGGTGCATGGTTGGTGGTAACCTTGTGATATAGATCTATTTTTTTCAATAGTGATGCTCATCATTTTAACATGGTTTGTCTATTCTTGAAATAATCAAAGAAAATAATGAAGATGTTTGGGTTTGGTTCTAGATACTATTGAATGTATTGTAAAAAGTTTTTCTAATTGTACATCTATTCATAGGAAACCATGTAGCATAGTTTTCAAGGGAAAATGGTCATCACATGGTTAACAGATAGGTTTTCTAATCATGTTTCCTAACTGTGTGAATGAATCTAAACATATTAAAATGGAAAATAATCCTAATAACCTAGATCATTTTTAACTATAATCTCCTCCTAATATCTCGTTATATTAAACATTCCACTCTATGATGCTCTATTGGCTTCTTTATTTAGTTCCTTTGTGACCTTCAGTTGATTTGGGTGAATCTCTTTGAGGTATTTTTATATTCCCTCTACGATTATCCTTCTTTCTTATATTTACCATTGATCCCTTTTTTACTTTATCCATTGGAATCCAATTAGGATATTGTAGTAGGATTTGATGGGTTTAATGGGAAACTGATGATGTTATTTATAGATCTAGGCTTCTAAAGACTCGATCTCTTTACTTCTCTCTCCAAATTAAAAGGTGATGGTTTTCCTCTATTGTAGATGTATTTTTATTTATCTAATGGATTATTTCCCATGGAAAAACTGAATTTTCTTATGATATTCTTTGATTTTGTCTTATGGAAATTACTGATATACTGTTGTTAAGGGATAAATTGATATTCATGACTTTTAATTGATCTTTGGTGGTGATGGGAACTTTTTAAAGGGGTTTTATTTGAATAGTTTTTTATGGAATTTATGTGTTTCATGAAATTACAAAAATATAAATGCGAAAATTTTTGGGTTGTAATTTCTTTCATCTATTTGAAAAAATTGGACATGGGGTGACCTTATGATACATGTGATTTGAGATACTTAAGAATTCACCACCCTATTTCGGGTGACCTTTGATGTCTTGGAATCATTTTTTTGTTGTAACTCTCTGTGATTTTAAAATGAGGACAATATGTTTGACAACGTGTATGACATGAAACACTTAGCTTAAAGGAACCATGAAATAGTATCTTTTAAATATATACCTCATAATATATCCATTAGATTGGAATGTAGGAATAGGATTAAAAAAAATGTGAAATATATATAAAACAACTAATAAATTAAAATTTACTATATAATTATTAGGAAATAAGTACAAAATTTTTAATAAGTTCTTTTTTTATTTAAAAATATGTTTTCTTCAAAAATCATGTTTACTAATTTTTGTGAGTGAATATTATAATAATTTATAAAAAAATATAAATTTATTTTATAAAAAGGTTATTATTTTTTAAATCATAAAATCAATTTTTCCTTATTGTGAAATATTAATATTCTTCAATTTTTTTGATTTTCAATGAATAATGAAAAATAATAATTTTCAGGGAAACTTGCATCTTCTTTTAATGTATTTATAAATTAAATTTATACATTATATTAGTTTTGAAATTTAATAAGTTCATTTTGATTATATATAATCCAATTATAGTATTTGGAATGAATTTTATATTTTATTTTAGTATAAAAAACTTTTTGTAATTAAAAATCATTTTTAAAAAACAATTTTTCATCTCATTTTTATGTTTAATTTAAAAATAAATTCTACCATTTATATGTTTTAAATCATGAAAAATTTATTCCCCAACTTGGAATCAATAGGTGAAAATTTGGTAAATATTTCCCCTTTATTATTATTCATTATAAATATTAATCATATTAAATTTTATTACTAAAAAAGGTAAATATATTAACTAAGGTTAAATATAATGTTATAAAGACTATAAAGTAAACCTTGCAGTTGAATTATTTTATTTTATCAGTTTATTTCTTCCATAATCATCCAAATATTTAAAATGTTACGCTCTTTCTATAAGGCCATGATTTTGACCGTTGTAATATTTTATGTAAAGAAAGTCAAAAATGACATTGTCATTGTTATATTTCCTTTATGTTTTTTACATAAGGACAAATACAAGTTATGTTTAGTTATAAATATTATTTTTAAAGATAATTGATTTTTTTTATCATGGTAATTTATTTCTAATTTTTAGTGATGAAATAGTTACCTTAAACTACTATGCAACACTGATACAATATTTATTCAATCAATAGAAAAATAAAATAAATCACTTAAAAAATATTAAAGGTAATATGATTTGAATGATTTCTTTTGTTAAATAATTGTTTTAGATTCAAAATACATATTTGGGAGGTTTTAATTTATTATATTCTAATTCTGTTATTGTCTTGCAGTTTTAAAAGTCAAATTAATTGAATACTTCCAAAATTAATAATAATGTTATTTTATAATAAATAATATTTAATTATATGACTTAAAACTCAAAAAATTATATTTTTTCCAAATTTATTGGGATGTGGTATAAAATATTAACTAATATCTAATTTTTCTTTTATATTTTCTTTATTAACCCCTAACGAGTGCAATCTTTAATACCATGACAATTCTCAAAAAAGGGTTAAAAGGTGTTAAATAAAAAATATATGGGTTAAATAATCACATAAAATTGTCCAATTATTATTGTATGTGAGTAATTATTAAAATAATCATATTATATTATATTGAAATAATTTTTTATCTCTTTTAATGTGAAACTATATTTATATTAAATTAATAATTTAAGAATGTCCAAGTGTGTCCCTTCCCTCTCTTATAAAATAGAACATGTTATTATCCATTAATAACAAATAAATATCCATTTGGATCCGAAATTACATATAAAAATAACTTTATAACATCCCTAACCACATCATAGATTCCATGGTTTGATCACAAAACCATCCAAGTTGATGTTTTGGTGTAAACCATAATACGTTCTCTGAAGAAGATATTTTGTTCATAACCATGAATTTTCATTTTAAATACTTTTCCACATCCTTCCAATATTCTTCAGCCATGGTGAAATAATAACAACAGTATATTCAATATAATGTTACTTTATTTTGTTAACATAACACCTATATCTATCACCTCTTCCATTAAATTGGAAGTGGAAACATAATTCGTTTGTACAATAGACTCGCACATCACCAACCGATGTAATTCTTCTTCCATAACCACCTCCCAAGGCTTTTTATAATGAAATATTTCTTGTAAATATAAAATATTAATGACATATTTATTATTATTAATTTATAGTACATCATTTACTTTCTTAACTTTTCATTCACAAAAAAATGATAATGATGTTCGTGTGCATGTGTTAACTACTACGTCCACAAAACAATGGGATGCATTTTTCACCACCACATAACATGGATGATATATGTATGTATATTTAGATAAATAACATTCTATTTATTATATAATTATTATTATAAAAAGATAAAGTAATAACAAACTTTTTATCTAATTATATTTGAAAAATGGAAACGTTACTCAGGCGTACGTACGACCAACCTCCTCCATGATTGTAACATAGTTCACTTTTCCTAAAAATCAATCATGATTGGTTTTAAAATTATAACTGATGTATAAAAATTAAAATTATTTCGTGATTATTATTCTGTAGTTGATTTCATAATGTCCTATTGGACTATAGTCAACCTACCAAAGTTAGTTTGGATACATGAACCGAATATCGATGAAATATCTAACATGAATGAAAATGATTATGTAATTGTATATAACATGATATTAAATAAAATAAAAGGAATAATAAACTAAAAAATATTCATGAGGAAATAAATAATTAAAATAATTTTTTATTTATAAATATAAATAATGTACGTGATGAGTTGATCTCAAGGTATGGGACTTTGTTTTAAAAATAATCTTTTAATGATTCCCATAAAAATATATTTTATTCCATGCACCTATTAATAAAATTACATTATAGATTTATTAATATATACATAAATGAAATATAAAGGTCATTTCATGTAACTGTTTAATTTAAGTAAAATTTTATAAAAAAAATATGTGTATGTCTTTTAAATACAATGTTTTCACATTCATTACAAAAAACAAAAGGAATGTTCTTTTCTAACGTATAATGTGGGAATTAATTTTCCTACCCCCATAAATGTTATTTTTTATATTAATTACTTTATTGGATAACATTATTTCTTAAATGAATAGTTTTATTTACCTTTATTCAATGATTTTTTTTGAAAAATCAGTTTTAATGAAAAGGGATATATCAATATCTAGAAATATTTTTTTATGAGTGCAAAGAATATTTTTATGAAATATTTTTTATGTTTTGGTTCTGGGAAATTTTATATGTTGATTGGTGGTTCCATTATAAACCAACAATGGTTGGTTCTATTATAGCCATCTAGTTAGTTGGGAAAGATTTATGTTTGGAAGGAGGTCATGATGGTTATTCCAAGTGTAAATGTGATGGTTACTTCAAAAATAACTGTGATGGTTACTCCCAGTGTACCTATGATGGTTCTTCCATGTGAAAAAATGAAGGTTAGTCCATATGTAATAGTGATATAAAAATGATTCCTCAAGTTTCCTATTTTATTAATTTTTTATTTCTATGGGTTTTTATGTAAAAATGATGATAAAAAAGTTAATCAATGAGTTTATTTGTTTAAGGGAAATTATATACCACTTTTTTAGGGTGAAAAGTATAACGTCAAAAAAAGTTCATTATTTTTTCATGATTGAAGATAATCCTTTATGAGTTTTAAATTTCCTTTACTATTTTATATTAATTTTTTTATGAAATAATTTTGGAAGATAATTTGATTTCATATGTAAGAAAATGTATATTTTTAACCTTGATTTTATTTTGAAAAAGTCAAAATTTTACAAGTATTAATGGATTAATTGGTTCTTACTTTATTTCTATGTCACTTACTGATATTTTTATGCTCATAACACATTTGAAAATAATTTTCATAGGGTTTTAAAGGATATTAAGGAAAAGGAAGAGTCCAGGATCAAAATTTTGATGATATATTATGAAAAGAAATTTTTTTTATCTATTTACCACACTAATTATATTTTTTAATTAATTATATCGAAATTAGTTCAAAATGTTATAATTTTAAGTTTACCAAACATATTATATTTTTATAATATTATATGAATTTATCATAATATAATAATGAACATAAATTTTAGAAAACCCTTTAATTTATTTAATATAAATTTGACTAATTTCATTATACATTTTACAATATTATTTGAACTTATAAAACCAATAAAAAACATTTTTAGAAATAAATAAAATGATACATTAAAATAAAAACTTTTTTTCTATATTTTCACTGAATCTACTATTTTATAGGTAGATTTATATTTTCCTTTTCTATAAGCCTCATACCTTTTATTTATTTTATAATCATCCATTTTAGAACATTATAATCAACATCCAAAATAATTTTATATTATATATAAATTTAATTCATAAAAGTGTTATATATCAAAAAAATGATTTTTACATTATTAAAAATTATTATTTATAAACATACTTCTCACTCCATCATAATTGTTTGGTTCTAATGATTTTAAAATCTAAAATTATAATCAATTTAGGTAAAATTTTCAACCTTATCATTTTTCATTAAAATTAATAACTAAGATTATAAATTAATTACCACAGTAAAAGTAAAAGGGATTAGTTATGAATGACATATTAAAATAGTCCCAAAACATTTTAAAAATGTGTATAAAATTTAAAGGTTAATATTTGACTCGACCAACACATGTTTCCACTACACCTTTTCATTTTGATCCCCGAAACCTTGAATATTTCTATGGTATTACTGAAAATGTGAATGTATTATCGAAACTAACCTTCCCTTAAATTATAAAGCGGAGAATCTTCACTGCTTCAAGACATATCTCCCATTAAAAATTTAGAATAAAAAACATTTATATTTATCACCCTATAACTTTTTCCCTTAACACAATGTCCTAGTCAATCAAAGTTATCATAAGACCTTCAAATTCAAGGATAATTCCATGGAATAATCATGACTCGTACATTTGTATTATCAACCACTTAGTTTTATTCTTTATTATTTTTTATAAAATTTATTCCACACACTAATATAATGATATTATTATAATTTAAACACTATAATATAACTATATTAATGTTATTATCAATATTTGTTCATGTACCATATCCATTAAGAAAACCAAAATTGTTGTTCTTGCATTGTATGAACTACCACCTCCATGACCTAACATCCTTCATTTTCAATCAGAACCTTAAAAGGATAGATATGAGGATAGTATTAAATAGTAAATATGATTTTTAGACAAAATTAATATTTTTCTGATAAATTATAGAACATATTAATGATATGACCGACAAAATATCATCTTTAGTTTAGTCTTGAAATTAAGTATATGAGTTAGATAATATTTTATTCAAATTTATAATGTTATCATATCCAATAATTATTCTTATACATACATATAATTACTATTTTAACACTAATAATCACTAAATAAGGTCAATATTCTCTTGGTAAAATGATCTTACAACAAAATCATTGTATAATTATTCGTTAAAACATTGTATTTTCATGTTCGGGTCAGTTTAACCTCCTACTCTAACTATAAATTAAATATATACAGTGAATGAATATGGGAAAATAATTGAAGGTATATTGTGATATTAATATTTTAATAGTTCTTGATTTTGTTTCGAGCTATATTATATCATTATTTAATTCAACAACTAAGAAATCAACCTTTGTTGATTAAAATTTACAGAAACATGCTTATTATCAAATAGATATTCAAGGATATTGTCTAAGAAATGAGGAAAGGAATTTTCAACAACATAAATTATTATAAATAATCCATAATATTATATTTATTAAATTATTAATAATACACTTTGGAAGAATAATGAACATTTACATTGCAATTATGAAACATGTACAAATGATCAAAACTATAAACATTGATGTGGAAAATCATATGAATTCATATAGGGAATGAATTTTCATGATGAGTATAGATAAAATTTATATGATTAATTTTTATTAATTAAGTGATTAAGATCAATATTATTTTTCTATAGGCGTTTAGAGTACCTTTATTGAAGTCAAGACCTGAGTTAAGTGTTTTCCATCTCAAATTCCTCTCTATGAGAAATTTTTTGTAATATGAATAGAATTTCCACTATGTTGTGTATATAGTAACAATTTTAGATGTTATATAGTGATATTATTTTATTAATTCTATTTTATGATCAATTTTAATACATTTTTTCAAGTGGTTATGATTGAATAACTACCCAAACTAGAAGTGGGTTTTCCAACTCAATTTTTATTATTTGGGTCTCTTGTTATAATCAAATCCTATTTTATTTTGTGTGTTTCATAAATTACCATGAATAATTTTGTCATGTTACTCATGAAATTTAATGTATTTACAATTATATAATGTTATCACTATATTATATTCCTTAAATTAAATAGTTACCTTTTCTATGGTGGAAAAGATCATCTAGAGTTTTAGTAATGTAAATGTGTGAGGAATTTCCTAGAATATACATCACTATGTGGATACTAAAAAGTGGGAGTGTTTGTGGAAATTATTCACCAAGGGGTAATTACCCTGAAAAGGGTTTTCCATGAATTGACCCAATCATCATCCTGATGCATGATGAGTGTTCCTAAGACTACAAACCTATAGAGACACTCTCAGGGGATATGATTTGGCATATTTACAAAATCCTATGAAAAAATTATGGCGGATTATTCCTACAATTACATTGGTCTCTTTCCAATTCAATATATTGAATCCAATTACAATATTCCATGAATATCCTATCACATTTTTAATACCCACTCCAATATATTTCTTTGATAAGGGTACTTCATTTTTCTTTTGATGATACCCCCACAACATTAAAGTTAATTAAAAGATATTGTTTTATAAATTCGAATTATTTTGTTGAATATTCATATATTTTATATTTTTTTTCTCATTATATGGATATCCAAAAAAAATTAGTAATAGGTTTCACCTATATTGTTAATGAAGGAATGATAAATCATATGGTGAATGAATTGGATTTAAACAAGTGATGGTTGGTCCCATCACTATTTATCCCATTGATACACCAAAAGGTATCATCGGACAAAATGGGTTGGTTTTTTGTCTCAATATATTCCCATAATTAGATAATGGATTTACTTTGGCCTTAGTCGAAAGTAAAGAATATTGAAATTAGGAATTAATATCATTTTATTGATTTATTACACTATTAATTCTATTTGTAGGTGATCAATGATAATTTTATCCATGTTTTTACTTATTTACATGGGTAAATAATTCTCTTTTTTTTTATTTGATTATGGATTTTTGTTGTTTATTTATTCTTTCGAAATGAATTATTCAATGTTTAGATTAGCCAATATTCTACTGTATAATACCCATTAAAGAGAATATGGTTCCAATATTATCTGATTCATTTCCCCAAGAAACCAATAAGATGAGTATGTTTAATCTTCATGGTTATGATGGAATGGATAATCATGTTATCATAATATGTTCATACTGTATCTTATGTTTTTCAAGTGTATTGTATATATTTGTATTGTCTTCCAATAGAACTAAATTGTTTGATCCACTGGAATTTAATTTTTAAAAAGTATGTAATATAACTAAAGATAATGGGATTATGGAGTCTGGGGTGTTATAGTTGGTATCAAATAAATTTTAATATAATCTTTAGGGGTTAAATTTTTAGGAACCAATTAAGATTGAATAAGTACTATTAATGTCCCCCAACATTTTTATGGAATACCCAAGAAAACATAGTAGGAATTGTATTTTATTATAATATGAGTTAATTATGTGTAAAATATTTTATAAAGTCAGTGAATAATGTAATGAATGAGAATCTTATAAACCCCCATAGTAAGTGTATGGATGCTACCCTAGAACAGGTTAATAAAGTTGACGTTTAGGCGAACTAATTCATATGTATATTATATTATTTGACCTAGTTTATGAAAAATAATATTTCTTTTATAGAGTGTCATGTTGATCAACAACAATGTATATTTATGATGGAAAATTTATGCAACAATAGCATCAATAAATCAATTTAACTACAAATACATTGGTACAATAGTTATGGATCAAGTCCCATGAGAAGATATTTCTCATTTTTGGAAGTATTGAGAGGAAAAAATAATAATGGTTCTGTATTATTTGAATGGATATGCAAACCAATGGTGTCACTAATTCAAAATTATAAAGGGGAAGATCATCTCAAGTGCATGGGCTGGGAAAATTTTATGGAGGTATTCTATGCAAAATACTTTCCTCATGTGAAAAGAGTATAATATGGAATGTTAGTTGCTCCCACTTATAAAAATGGAGAAGGAAAATATTTTTGTTTACTGGGATTACAATATATGATTGGATACACACATTTAAAAAAATATATAATGACTAGAAGGAAATATTAATCATTTATTTTATGGGTTAAAGCTAAAACTTTGAAGGGAATTGTTCTATCAAACCTTTTCTCTATATGAGAATATAGTCTCAGGAACCATCAGGACCAAAAAATAGTTCTCTAGGATGCATGTATTCCTAGACAATCAAGATAATGAGATGTTGGTTTAGCATCATGTGAAGTAAAATACTAATAAGGAAAAGAAATAAATAATTGTATTTTACACATATGTCAAACATGGAAAGAAACACCTTGGGGATTGAATGAAGAAAATGGGAGTTTTTTAAAACTATGGAGAAAAGTCCATGACAATCAACAATTCAAGGGAGATGTAGAAATTTTTTATGTTAAATTATTTAACTATGAGTAGAAGGGACATTATGTAAACTAATTACCTAAATTCCAATGGATTTTTTTCAAAAAATTCCAAGCTTATTCAGTTACCACAGTGGAAATTTAGGTTCCAAATGAATCTTTGTTAGGAAATTTTATCATTTAATGAAATCTAGATAAGGGTTATTTGAGTCAAGATCTCCAATCTCTTTTATATCTTCTATATTTTCAAAAAAAAACATTAGATTCTTCCCTATCACCCTACTCATGGATTTTTCAATTAAGAAACCAAGTGGAAATCATTTTAAAATAAGTTATGTCAGGTAATTCCAATTATGATCCATGGGTGTATCCTATTTATAAATATATTTATTATACATATTTTTGAACTTTATATAATTCTTGATATGGATTAACTATCAATATATAATGAATAAATTTATTTATAAGAGAAGGATATTATGATACGTGAAGGTTATGTTTAATCTCTTATCTTTATAGGAGAAACATCATTATTTAAACATTGTTAAATTCCTCCCCCAGTAGCTCTCCATATTGATATTCTAGTAAAATAGAAAGATAAAGTGTGATATATGTATAAGGAAGGAACCCTAAGAATAAAGGACATACCCATGGTATCACATTTCATTGATTCTTTTTCATATGATTTACCTAGTCATCCACCAAAGTGTGAATTTAAGTTCTCTATTAAACTCATTCTTGATGCAAGACCAATATATAAAACACATTAAAGTATAGAACTCATGGAGTTGATAGAGTTACGGAAATAACTATAGGATTTGAGTGATTAGGGATTTATAGAGCAAAGTGTTTCATTGTGGGGATCCCCTCCTTTTTTAATTAAAAATAAGGATGGGTTCAAGTGATGATGTATTGATCCTAGGGATATTAAGTCCATCACTATAAATAATAAGTATTATTTTCCACATATTACAGACTTATTTGATCACTATAAAGGATCCCAGTACTTTTACAATATCAATAATTTCATTGGTTATCATCAATTAGGTATGAAAAATGGTGATATACCAAAGAAAGCGTTTCGAACAAGGTATGAATATTATGAGTTTACAGTAATGAATTTTGGATTGACTAATGTGACTTATGTATTCATGTATCTGATGAATATAATATTCAATACATGTCATGATAAATTTTTGTTGGTATTCCTTAATTATATCTTGATAATATATAATGTCTATGAAGAGCATGTGAGTCATCTAAAAATAATTCTAGAGAACCTCTGAAAAAAATTAATTATATGGTATGTATAATATGTGTGAATTTCGTCTTAATGATATTTTTAATAGAAATTTTTTATAAAAAGATGGGATATTTGTTGACCTATCACATACAAAGGTATTTAAATAATATACTAAAACTATTAATACAAAGAATATATGAATTATTTTGGGTTTATGATGTGGGTTTAATAGGTTAATATATTTTCTTTGTCCAATATTATTCCTAGTTAAATGAACCATTTACCATGTTAATATGTAATGGGTATTATTTCACTTGGTAAAGGGAATGTAAGAGAAAAATTTAAAGGTAGAAGACAGTATTGATCAATGAACCTATATTAAATCTACCTTTAGGAAAGCATGAAATTTTAATTTATAGTGATACATTGAATAAATCACTTGTTCGTGTACTTATATAAAATAATAAATATATTTTCCATGCATCATGTAAATTGAAATTACATGAATAAAACTATCTAACTCATGAAATTAGGCTTCCATATATAATATTCACTTCGAAAATATGTAGACACCAACTCTATGGTGAATGATATGAGATATATATGGACCTTGAGAGTTTGGACTATATTGTATCTTAGATATTGTTCAACATGAGGAAAAGAAAACAATTGGAACTAATCAAGGACTAGGATTTTTCAATACACAACCAACTAGGAAAGGAACACATGTTACCTAATGCATTGGGTATGATATATCATGGAGTTATGACCATGATGAGGACTAAAAATGATCCCATATATAGAGATATAGTAAATATAGATATAGTTATTTCTATGAAATTGGGACCATGATTCCTTTTCAAGGAAATTTATAAAATATCCTTAATTGAAAGGATAGAGAAGTCTAGTATGATGATGATAACATAAAAAGGAAAATTAAAAAATTTAATGATGGGAAATTGATAGACTTCATACACACACACACACACACATATTGAGTATTGAAGTTCGTAAATAGGATATGTGTTCCATCTGTACCATAGCTGAAGAGTGAACTACTAGATGAAACACATAGCTCAAATATCTCCATAATCCCTGGAATAAAAAAGATGAGTACAGATTTAAGTGAAAATTTATAGTGGGATAGTGTGAAGTGAGAAATTATAGATTATGTGTCAAGATTATTTTTATTCCAATAGTTAAAGGTTGAAATAAAACATCCTAAGGTATTCATACATCCTACTCCTACACTAATATGGAAGTGGTACAATTTTATAACCGAATTTTTAACTACTATTCCCAAGACTCCAAGGTTGAATGATTCTATATGCATCATCATTGATCATCTTACATAGTATTCTCATTTCATAGAAATTAGTGAGGATCTACCCATTGAGAATATTTCCAAAAGCTATAATTAAAATCATAAGTCTTAATGGGAAAACTTTATCTATTTTATCTGACCATGAACATGAGTTCACATAAAAACTCTAGAAGAGTCTTGAAAGGTCTCTCAACAGTAAGTTACATTTAAGAACCTCCTATCATCTATAGATTTATAGATAGTATGAAAAATCTATCATGATATTAGAAGAAATGTTGAGATCATATTCTCTTGAAATACTAGGTATATGGGATTATTATTTACCTTTGGTTGAATTTAATAAAATAATAGCTTCCATTTTAGAATCCATATGGCACTATATGAATCATTTTATAGAAATGTGTTTCATTTTCTAACCTATTACGGAAAAATTTGGAGAGATAAAGTTAGTTAGCTTAGATCTGGTAGGGGAGACAATAGTTAAAGTATAAAATATTCAAGATCATATTGAAGCATCCCATAGCAGAAAAAAGTCATATGCTTGTAATTGACGGAAAAACATGAAATTTCATATTGGGGATCATGTATTATTGAATGATTCACCATGGGAGGTAGTTTTAAGAGTTTCTAAAAAAGATTATATAGGACCTAGGTATAATATAACTTTTGAAATACTAGAATTAATTAGGGTTGTACCTTACCAACTGAATATGCTCCCCAATCTTTATAAAGTATGTGATGTCCTTCATGTTTAATTACTAAGGTAATACATGACAGGTCCAATTCATGTGATCACATCTGATAAATTCAGGCTGGAGCCTAACTTATATTATAATTAAGAACCTATACAAATTCCTAACATGAGAGAGAATGTTTTTTAGAATCATACAACCCATTTTAAAATTATTTTTTCACACTATTATGAATTATAGTTGATGAAATGATTTGAATATATGAAACTCGAAGCATAAAATTATTAAAATTGTTAAATCTCCGTGTTTTGTATTAAAATTAGATACAATTATTTGAAATTAAATACAAATATAAAAGTAAAAGGGGTAATTTATTTTATCTTAATTTCAATGTCCTAAAAAATTTTACAACATGAATATTATTTTATTATTGATATTTTTACTGAATAATAGATGTTTATACTACAATTATTTCAATTTTTTTATCCATTTTCTCATTCAATAGTGCCATGGAATAATTGAAAAATGAAAATGTGTTTCCAAAACTACCCTTCATGTCACTTATAAAAGGGGGAAAACTTCACCACTTCAAGGAAAAAACCTTTTAGAATTTATCCACGAAGATAACCATTTTTCTCTTCATAGAATTATATATATATATATA
This sequence comes from Viscum album, assembly GCA_963277665.1. Classification (NCBI taxonomy): domain Eukaryota; kingdom Viridiplantae; phylum Streptophyta; class Magnoliopsida; order Santalales; family Viscaceae; genus Viscum; species Viscum album. Next base: position 176,680,193 of record OY728153.1, on the reverse strand, counting down.
TATAATATGTCTATGTTCCCTCATAGAAATCCTAAGACCCTCATATCCATGTAGATTTCTGAGGAAAAATTATGTCCCTTATGTGTGATTTATCAATTACTTAGTGTTCTTATAAATTATATTCATCAAAATTTTGTCTATAAAAATGCATAAAATGATATTATTAACATTAATTTTTATTAATCTTAATTTATTATGTTTATTATCATTATTTATTCATATACCTAGTCATGTCCTATCCCCCGGGGCACGTCCCGTGACTACCCCAAGCCTGCCTTCTAGAGGCTAGTGGATGGCGACTAGCACCGAATAGGAATATCACAGAAAAGTAAGGAATTTTCGTTTAAATTTGTACACACACACACATCACAAACGATGGAAGGGTAAGAACTACGTAAACCAAAACTATCAAAATTAAACTACTAAAATTATAGTACAATTGAAAAGTACATGGGGCCAGAATACAAGCCCAAATCCACAAGAAAAGTACAAATACTAATGTCCATCTACTCAAGCCCTAACTGAAGAATAGGTGGAGGATATATGTCATTTTCCATATATGTAAATCTCATCTATCCCATTCACTACGAACCACCGGGTCCTAGACCACCAAGGTCTCTGTCGAAGCATCGATCACCTACACAAGACACGACATGTGCGGGTGAGTCATGTGCAAGGGTGAGTAACACAATACTCATTAGGGACCCTAATCCAAAAATGAAATACCACAATGCATCACAACAATTAAAAACCACAAATCATGATCATAAGAAAAACAGTTCACACAAGGTATTACTCAAATTATTGGAAGTCGAATTATCAGTCGTAAAACTGAACATTCATACTGGTGAGGAATTCATTATTTGGGCCCTCTCATCACCTGGGCCAGTTGGATCATTGACACTGGCTCCACTCTAGAGCCATATAGATAATATAGACCCACTCATCTCTATGAGAGATAGATCACAAAGACTTGATCAACTTTGGGCCAGCAAGATCATAATGAACCCCTCCACTCTAGGATAGCTATATCACTAAGACCCACTCGTCTTTGGGCCAACTAGATTATTAAGACCTGCCCATCTCTGGCCAAGATGGATCACAAAGACTCTCTCTTCTCTTGGAAGGCTGGATCACTAAGACCCCTCATATCTAGTCTAGATGGATCAGTAAGACCCACTCTTTTATTGTCTAGTTGGATCCCTAAGACCGGATCTTCATATCCTTTGCGTCACTGACAGCCGTATGATTCGTGCTTGTAGTGGGCTTTATTCAGGGATAATCTAATCCTCAAGCCATTGGTTTCATCTCAACTACCAAGAAAACTCACTTAGATTATTTCCAAAGGATTTTTTCATCTCAAGAGTTTCAATGCCACATACAGAACATCAATCAGACACTCGTTGTGAAAGATATTTGAGTTTTCGTAAACAGGGGTCGGTTGTGTTCGGGCCCGATTTGACCTGGTTGGACCAACCCAACCAACCTAGCCTGGGGGTCTTGCATGACCGAACTTGGTTTGGCCAAACCAACCTAATTCAGTTGGGGATGGACCAACCTGGTCCGGCCTGGCGGCTGATCCAAGCCCATTGGGCATTATTAGACCTTGCTCGGTTCGGTCGTCATTCCCGCCACTGGGTTGCCCAATGACCTAGTATTATCCGTCCCAACCCGCAATTGGTGGTCTAATTATTTTCCATCTTGGGCCACCCAGCGGCCTAATTTTTGTTATCGGCCCAGTCCGCATTGGTGTTCCGCCCAGTTCCCCGATTCGCACCACCGACTCGGCCCGCATGGCGGGGTGGTCCTCCCTTTGCCTAAACGCCGACTGGGTGCCCGGTTGGCATCTCAAGTGGATCGTTGAGGCTAACCACATCCCGTCAGCACATAGTCTCGTAGGGACCGCCTTCCAGCTGCATGATGCAGACCAACAACATTGGTTTCTTTTCTAACGTGGTGCCCGAGTGGCACCGCCCTTCTGTGTCGGTCCTCTCACACAGACCTATTTCTTCCCGTGGCCCACGACTTTTCCATGGGCCCATCTTGCTACCGTAGTCTAGGGACCACAACTTTCCATTGTGTGCACCTCTAATGAGGCTAGGTGGTCACATCCGCCTGCTGTTTCCTACCAGCCTCAATGTTTGCGGCTCTTGTCACTATCGTAGCGTTCAACCAGCACGCCGCTTCCCGCCTCACGCTGTGACCTAATGACACCGCTACGGTCTTGTGTTGTGGTCATTCACCAGTGTAACAACTTTTCTAGTCGTGACTCCTCCATCTAGATCTTCTACAACCAATGGGCCGTCATCTATTACACCACAAAGAATGGGGTGATAGAGACCTAGAGGATCACAATGAACACCAAAATTAAAAAATGACCATTGTTCGCGTTTCTCTTGAATTGTTCTTATTAGTAGATCACAACGTATAAATTATAAATTACCAAGATTTAATCCTGATAAGAACCATTAGTTTTATTCCCCAACCTCATATGGAAAATCAATCTGCAAATCAACTTGTTAGAAAGTTGATCTATAATATTTTTTTAGAGGGGGAGAATAGGGAAAACCGTTTCACTAAGAATTTAAACCCATACCTGGTTAGAGTTTGATCGCAGGAAGAATCTATTTTTGAAGGTGATCCATCTGTGAAGGTCTTTGATCTGTCTTTAAGAGAGGGATCTCTTTAAGAGGAGGGAAAGTGCTCAAGGCATTGGTAATCCTTGTTCATCTTTCATCAACGACAATCCATCATAGATTCAGAGTGTTTCTCCCAATTTTTCAATGACACACCCCCGATTAAATTATTAAAGTGAAAAATCATTTTTCGTTACTATTGTGTTGTAGTGTTGTAACGTTGTTTCATTTATCAATCACTCTTTCATTTTTGTAGCATTGCAGTGCCATTTCCATGCAAAAATTGAATGTTCAAAATAAAAAACACTCTCACATTATTATTTAATGAACCTCAACAAATAGTTCAAAAATACGTTCTGGCCACTTTGGGCCTTGGAATTACGTGCTGTCTTCAAACCTAGTATGGAAATAATCCCATTTAATTTTCAAAAAAATTCATTGAATTCTAGGGTATTATATACCTATCCATTAATAACAAAATTTTTGTGCATGATTTGTGTGGACTGCCACCTCAATAAAAAAATGTGTGGAATTTTCCTTCACGACATTATAAGGTTGGATGTAAGTTTTTTATTAAATGATAAATTTTATTTTTAGGATATCATTAATATTATGGTGTGACAAATTTTTAGAACCTTGTAATGATATTAACAACAAATAATTATAATTAATTTAATTATTTAAAATAATAATACTAAGAGGTTAATCTTTTATTTTCATTACATAATGTTTTCATATTCATTAATTCCTCTTGGTGGCCCACAGCTTGAGATTTCACAGTCAGAGTTCTACAAAGCATCGAGCCATGTGGATCTGACTTTGGTAACATGCTTCAATCATCGATGGACTTCGATTGATGAATTTGATCAGTTTGTGTTCTACAAATGGGACCTGCAAAACTGCATGATAGTTGTCCTTCTTGATACACGACATCTTATGGTATGGTTTTCCTTAGTGGATAATTTGATCTGGTATTGGTCCAATGCTCAATGTCGTTGCAGCGGTTGTATGTTTTTCCTCCTTCGATGGTCGTTCGATCTGTGCATGAACTATGACCCGCCCTCCACCACGACTTGGGTAAGTCTGCCTCACCTTCCTTTACCCATTAAAAATCCCTCAATTATTCGTATGACTGGAAATGTGGTGAGATGTTTCCTATGCTCTGCTGTTCGAACCTCTACTGTATGTCATCCCATCAATCCACACATCTGTGTTGAGGTGGATGTGTCAAAGCCCCACATTGATTGGATTTGGATTGTTGTCGTAATGAAGTTTAGATAAGAGTAGGTTGTGGTTTTTGAGTCATGGGATAGCTACTGCTCAAAATGTTATCGTCTAGGGCATTGGGTGTCACAGTGTAATGATGAAGGAAGGAGTATGATATTTGATCCGAAGGTGAGGATAGGTGAGAGGAAGAGTCTTTTTCCCCGTGTGGTTAATGGCAGGGAGTCTGATTCAGGGTAGCGAGGTGCAGTGGAAGTGGGAGGAAATGTAGTGGCCTCATCCAATCTACAGGTCAATGTAGTATTTGACCGGCTCAAATCTGATCTGAGGGTGGGGGGTGGTGAGAAGAAGGCTATTGACATGGGTGTTGATAAGGGTGACCCTAGTTCTGAGGGGTGGTGGACTGGAAACAATAATAGCGTCGTTCAGACTGTGGAGAAGATGCAAGGGACTATGGGAAATATGAATTCTACTGGATGTGAGGGTTGACTTTCTTTTGGGATTTCAGATTTCTATGCTACTGGGCTTAAGGGAAGGGTTGATGGTAATGAAGGTGTGTTGGCTATTGTCCCCATGGGGAACCTATTTAATAGGCTAGAGCATGATGATGTGGAAGACGTCTTGCAGGACAGTTCCAATATGCAGACCCATGGAATTTTTCAGGAGGATTCTATAGTGAATGAGAGATTTGAACAAGGGGTTTATAAAGGAAATAAATTGATAGAAAACCCGCAATTATTAGTTGTGATTGACACTAACTTTCATCTCCATCAGAACCGACTTGGGACTTATCAGGATATGCAGATTCCTGGTAAATGGGGGGATTTATCCAATAGTGACAAAGAAAATGAGAGTGGCATGGTCAAACCCTCATATAGTGATGTTTTTTTAAGGAGGGAAGAAGGTTTTGTCTAGGATCTAGGAGGATATGCTTGCATCGCCACAAAGATGGTCGAGGATGGAATAATCATACCTACCAATGTCGATGTCTACCAGGTCATTTAATAATGGTAGGAAAACAACTAATGAACTCCTCTCATTGGAATGGATGAATCTTAAGAGAAAGTATATAAAGGTCCTCAAGCAATGTGAGAGCTCGGAATGGGAATCTGCGACCGTGGATAAAGCCTTTGTTCATGTAGGTGGTGACGGGTTGGATTTTGATGGTATGTAGCTTCTGTTTTGATCCTGTGGTGCTTTTTTTCTATACTTTTCCTTTATTTTAATAAATGGTTAGGGGATTTGCCTCTGACTAAGCTTTCTGGTATGGTAATATTATATCAATTTATAATTCATCAGTTAAGGAAACACCCTCCATTCATAAAAAACACCACAACATGCTTATTATTGACCTCATTGAACAAAATAATCTCTAATACACTCATGAAAAGGATTTATACCATTATAAATTATTATAAACAATCCCTATTATTAAATTTAATGACCTTGAAACAATTAAATTTGGTTTAAGAATGAATAAAAACACTTCTCGTATGAAACTCAAACAAATGATCAAAATTATAAAAATTGATATTGAAAATCGGAAGAATTCAAGTTGAGAATGGAAATTTATTATGATTATCGAAGAAAATGGATATGATTATGTTTATTAATTAATTAAATAAGATAGATATGTTTATTATATGGGAGTTTAAAGTATGTTTGTGGAATTCAAGAAAAGTAGTTATGGTTTTCCATATAAAACTCTACTCATTGAGACATGTTTTGTAATATACACCTTATTTCCATTAGGTGCGGTATGCACGGACAATTTGAGAAGATAAATCATGAAATTATTTTATTCATGGTATTTAAAGATCAATTCTATGAACATTTATATGATTGTATGATTTAATTTCTACCCAATCCATAAGTGTGTTTTTTCATCCCAATTTTCATTCTTTGGTACTCATGTTGCAATCACCTCCTATTTTCTTTTTTTGGAGAATACATTGACATGGAATAATTTTTTCCTATTCAAGATTAATTTAAAGATATTTACAAGTCTATATTTTTATCCCTATCTCAGATTCCTTTGATTTTATTGTTACCTTTTCCATGGTGGATAAAATCATCATATGTTTTATTAAAGTAATGTTTTCATAATTTCCAAGAAAATTAATCCCTGTATTTATATTTGAAAATGGTTACCGCTTTTACATATATTCAATTATAGGTAATCACATAAAAAAGGGTTTTTTTGAGAATTGAATAATCATAACCCTAATAATTTATGAGTGGGCATGTGACTATACACTTGGAGAGACACTCCCAAGGGGGTTTGTTTTGAAATATTCACACACTCTTAATGAACCATGATGGAGGATTTTCCCTACCATTTCCTTAGTATCCTATTAATAGAATCTATTGAATCAAAATATTATCGTATATAGATAACTTATCAAATTTTGAGTTCCCTCTCAACTATAGAACATTAATAATGGTACTTCATGTTACATTTATGATACCCCATAGATGCCAAGTTTGTTATGTGATATTCTCAAAGATAGATAAATTATTCTATTGAATAGTGATGTATTTGTTATCCTTGTTTCTCATTATATTGATAGACATGATTTTTTCAATTGGTTGTTCCTTATGGAATAATGTAAAATTTCTTGATGATATATGTGGTGAATGCATTATACTTAAACATGTGAAAGGTGAGGCTAGACATTATATTGAACCTTGACTCATTGACAAGTCTCATGGGATAAAACATGTTGTGGTTTTTTAGTTATCCTATCATAATAAGATAATTTCTTACATTCGGTCTTGATGAAAAGTGAAGGGTATTGTAATAAGGCATTAAAAGAACATTTTTGATGTCCATCATTATGAATTCCATTAGTATGATATGAATTATTATTATATATATTTTAAGTTATTACCATGGATATAGAATGACGTTAGTTTTAGTTTATTATTGATTCATGTTGTTCATGTATTCCTTTGATATTACTTATGACAGGTTTATATTATGTAATATTTAACTAAATATCACCCCTTACAAAGAATCTGATCTCACCCTTATTTTTGTCTTTTCCCCAGGAATCCTACTGGTGGACTATGTTTACATGTAAAAGATATGATGGATGTGATAATCATGTTCTCATAATATGTTCATGTTTTATTTTTGTTTTTAAAGTGCAATGTATGTATGTATCTAGTCTTCCAAAACTAGTAAATTATTTGTTCCTTTAGAAAATCTTTTACTTTATTCAAAATATGTAATATAACAACTAGATATGGGTTTCTGGAGTTTTGGATGTCACTCATAGACTCTAGTATTGTGGTTATTTTTTTTCTGGTCCATTTGATATTTTGTCTTGTTATGTCTCATATTTTTTATCATAATTAAACATTTTACTCTATATTGGATTTATATTTCTATATTTATCATATGGTTCATAAGGAATATCTATGTTGTTTTTAAGGTTAAATAATTATTATTATTACTTCATTGATACTCAAGTGATTTCACTAGCCAAAAGTAATTTAAAACACCCCTTGGGCATTTTGTCAAGTCATCTCAGGTGACATGTCAGGTTGACCCAGTTTGGTTCGTTATAGGACAACCAATGTTCTTTTAGTGTGTTTTGACCTCACTCACACACTTATTGAGAAACATCCTTGAAGGTCACCCATACCCAACTACGCCAAGAAAATATCCCTCAACTATAGAGTTCTCATTTATTAGGCTCTGGAAAATAAAGGTGAACCTTATAGATAAGTATGGTGATATTTATCCTTTTAAGTATCCCTTTTCCAGAGCTGTTATAGATCTAAAACCTTTGCCTCTTTTATGTATATATATTAATTATGTCTAGAGACTTCATGTAATATCTTTATTAACTAAAATGAATTGTGATCCTTTTATCATATCAAAATTATAGATGAGACACTAGAAATATATAAACAGTAAGATAAATTTGAGCACTGCATACTATACTTAAAGCGATAGGCAGTATGAATGAACCATCTAAACATAAGAGGATATGTCAAGTTCATGCACATTGTACTTATAAGAAATACAGGACTAGTACATAAATTTGGTTTAATTTTTATAATATAATAGCTTCCATTAAATTGTCCAAATAGAACCATTTGATTCCTTGTATGTGAAATTATGTCATACCCTAACTCATGGGGATAGAGTTAGGGAAAAGAGGTTATTAGTTTCATAACACATAGATAATATAACAAAGAAATTTTCACCCATTTAGAATCATATCATGGACGCTGAAAGCTGGTAGAATATCTACCCAAGTAATCAAAGTAAGGGCAAGAAATATTAAGTTGGGTATCATGTATTCTTGAAGCTATGTCCATGGAAGGGAGTTATAAGGTCTAGTATGAAGGGACACATGATCTAAGTTGCATCGGTACTTTTAATGTTTTATACATAGTTGGAGTTAGGGATTTCCATTTTTTATGCCACCCAAACCTCTCTAAATTTAATGATGTCATTTGGGGATCACAAGTGATAAAGTACATCCAGACCCAACATGCATACTCACCACTATGAAAATTGAGTTGGAACATGAATTTTCATATAATGAAAATATTTTTTAGATTCTTTTTATTATATAGTAAGTGTTTAGGAATTAGATAACTTGGCTGGTGAAAGTAATTTAAAGGAATAATAAGTTATTGGAACCAATGTAGGATCATAAGAAAGAAATGGTGGAAAATTATTGAAATTTATTTATGTACATACATATAATTCAAAATTTTTTAGGAAATTATTTAAGGGTTAAAATGTTAGACACAAGATTAAACTACAGAGAAAAAGAACTTCATAATAAAAACTATTGCACAATGCACATTATTTTATATTGTCATAATAGTATAATAGAAAACATGAAAATTATATTAACCATAAAAACTAAAACTAATATCATAGAAAAAGTAACATTATTACGCAACACCAAAATCTTGAACTCTAAATGATCATACACTAAAAAGAATGACTTGTATATAAGACACATTTCTATTATGAGGTAAATAGTATGAAATATAAAGGACACGGTATATGAATAAAATAAGAAGATAAATAATTATAGATATTGGAATAGAGTGTATTTATAAGGGGTAATATGATTATTGGAAGGGTATGGTGACTGTTGAAATCAGACCATTGGGAATCTGACCATTTCAATTATAACTTCCTTATATAGCCAATCTAATAGTATATTAACATTTATATATAAATGTTTATAATAAAAATATATAATTTTTTTGCTAATAATTAATTGTTAATATTATATATCCATGAATAACAATGTAACTATAATCATATGTCTTAGAATTTATCTTTAAAAATTTTAGCACCAAATTAATGACTAAATACCCCAATATTTTTATTCAATAATAAAATTTCAAAACTATATAATATAATTTCCATAAAAAGGATATTTAATTTTCAATTAATGATTAAAAATTATAATGTGGGGAAGTTTTCAAAAAAAAATCATGCCAACAAAATTTTGGGGTAAATAATAAAATAAGGTATGAATATTTGATAAGTATCATAACATCATAATTATTTAAAAATGATTTAAAGAATAATATAATGTTATTTATCAACCAAAAAAATTTATACATTAAAATATTTTTATTTTTAAATGATAATATTGTTTTAACAAATATATAATGAAGTTTCTATGGACAAAAGTATATTTTAATATTTTAAAACAACCCTTTATAAATAAATATCAATTACATGTATGAAATAATATAGTTTAAATGATTTTCGTTATTAAATATTTAAATTTTCTTATATAATCCATAAATGGAAAATAAAGTCTTTTAAAACCATGGGGTGGACAATGATTTTCAATTTTTCTAAAACTTAAATTCATAAGCCTATATTTGCAAATAAATAATCAATTCTCTCTTGTTTTCTATAAATAATCTCACATCATCCCACTCCAGTCCACTAAAAAATAATTTAGCATAATTTTATTCTTTCTTCTCCCATGATAATTATAGTGAAGTCGCCTATGTGGATAAGAGTTTAAATTGTTTTGTATATTTATCTCCTGAAGTTCTCCTAAATAGTTTTTTCTCAAATGATATGGTAAGGTAAGGGTCTATAAACACATATCTATAATTATTCTTCAAGTGACAAAAATATAAGAATCCAAGGAGTTTAATTTCATGATTTTGTAAGGAAAATAAAAAATTATTGTTTTTATACCATTATCGTTATTTTCCATCTTAAATTAATTTAAATTACATTATAATACCATCTATAATGATGTTATATTTCACTATCCCAAAACCATTATTGTATTGGGAATAAGATATTTTCATTTCCTCATATTGTAATGCACTAATATTCCATTATATTTTCATAAACATCATTAAATCATGTATTTTTCTATCATTATTTTGTTCTTCAATAATTTCATTCATTGATTAATTATTAATAATCCACTAATATGATAAATGTATCCCAATCTTCTAGATTATCATCGAGGATACATTAAATTAAAAATTTAATATCCAATAACTCCTATTATATTGATGAATATTCACCTAGTTATCCATTTAATTGAATTAACTAGGAAAAAATTGGTAATCTGTAAAATAGTAACTTATATAAAACCAAGCATTGATTACCCTTTTGTATATTATGATATGTGTTATTTGGTAAACTCTTTTATATAACACATACACATGACTGATTATTTTGTGGTTGGGGCCTAAAATTATATTTTCCCATGATGAATTGGTAGGTCTCGTGTGAAAAAAACTAGTTTGGCTATTCAGTGTATACTTTACTCATTTACATTGATTTCTTAGAAAAAAATTGATAATATTTTTATGACGTATGTAATTAAACATTTAATCAATATAAAGTAATTTATTATCTTCTATATGATTACGTATTTCCATTTTTTTGTTAGCCATATTTATATATTATTCTCATGTTACTTTTTATATAGAAACATTTTATTAATCATATTATATTATTAACACATTTTTATTACATGATATCTTCTATTATATGTTATCCTCTACCAATATTCTATTATTACTCTTTTATTATGTTTTCATTTTTCCCATGGTACCAAGAAAAGTAAAATTAATGATCCAAGAAAATTATAAAAGGACTTTTAAATATTCCATTATATTTGTTATGATGTATTTTAAGGATCACACATGAACCTAGTCACATAAAAATACTAAACTATTGAATTTTATTTAATGTAAACGTTATTATTTTTTACCAATGTGAGAAATTAACTGAAAACATTGGGTTACTAGAGTAGGGGTAACATAGATTTTATTATAAAAATCTTAATAGAAACTATATGAACCAAAGTTATAAGAACATAGTTTGATAAAAAAAATTATGACAAACCATTAAGATATTCGTGAAATTTTTTCAAAATAATTTACTTATATAGATATTGTATAAGGTGATAAACATTCATAATTTTATGAGCTAATTATGTGTATTCCATTTTTTAGGAATAACACATAATAGATGGAGAAAAAATATATTCAAAAAATTTAATCATTGAATGGACTTATATCATGAGAAATTAAATGAGGATGGTGTTATAGATGAGTGGATTATAAATATATTAGGGTAGTTGACTACTAATATCACTAATAATAGTTCACATAGGGGAAAAACATTTTCTCTACAACATAGTGTAAAATTTTGGACTTATTTATGTGGTAAAAACCACCTTCCATTAATAAAACCCCTAACCCATTAGTATTTACACTATATATCAACTCCCTCAAGTAAAAATTACTCACTTTGGGATGTAGTGAAATATATAAGGTTATCATCATGGTATATCATCTAAGGGTAGAGTGCTATGAATGTTGATCATTGATTTAATAAAATAAGTAGCATGAGAAGATATAGATTTTAGAATGTAGATATTTTAAGGTTATATTCTTTATAATTTAATTTCCATGTGAGAAATGAGATGATATGGAAAATTAATTCATACATTTAAGATAAATAGAAGAAGAAAATATTACTATGTTTAAGGATAACTTTACCTAGTTAACAAGACACATTATGGACTATGCATATAAACCATGAAACTTAATAAATATATTCTTTGATAGACTATATCCATGAATTTTAAAATGAATTAGTCTGTTAAGATATTTATTTATATGAGGAGATAGTGGAAATAATTTTCAATACTGAGAAATTGTTTAAAAGTATTATACTTTTAATGTAAATAATGAGAATAATAGTACAATTGAGTTTGATGTATTAAGAAATTTAGTGAAGGAAAAGATATGAAGGGTGGAATTCCCAACATACAATAACCATATAAAGAAATACCCTAGGGATTACTTGACGGGAATGATATTTTTTATATGTTTAGAGATAAATTACATCAATCACATGATTTTACAAGAAAAATAGATTCATATAATTTACAATGATTCATCTGAAAGTAAAAGGGACTCTATTATATCAAATTACTGAATAATTATGGGATTAACGTAAAAAGAGGGAAATTGAGAAACATTGGGATAATTTGATTACTATATTAGAATTTTATGTCTGAATAGACATTATATTAGGTAAATTGATCATAAACTAGATTTTAGATAAATCATTATTTTATTATAAATATACAAACACTTCTATATCTTTCATGATTTATAATAACATTGAACCACACCCAAACATTCTAATAAATGTGTTTTCAATAAAAAAATAAAATAAATATCATTGCAATGAGGATATAGTGGAATTTTTATATTAGGTTGTAAATATATTCCCGTATTGAATACCTAATTATTATAAATATTGTTGAAACTAATATAATACATTGTTTGGATTATAATTAAGGTATAACGGGAAAATTTATTATTTAGAAAAAGAATTTTACAATTTTTGAATGAGGTATAAAATCCCTTGTTTTAAGGGATATAATTTATTATATGAGTCATTTTTTGAGCCAATTATAGTATCTCATTTTAATGAAATATTGGATGTAGAAAAAGAGTACACACAATCTATGTATGCGAGGGATATAATAATAATAGGGGATGTTCCAATTATGCCAGAAAATTTTGATATATTTTCCAAGGAATTATATATTAATCTTTTCGAAAATGGTGTTGGGTTTTCAATTTTAATCACCCTTGATGAAAAACACATATATAAGGATCCATATAGAATGGATCAAATGGAATTAGTAGAGTTTAAAAAATAATTAAATTTTTTTATTTATATGGGATCCACACACCCTATTGTCTCACCTTGAGAATCACTTATTGTATTTGTGGAATAATATAGTCGGGTTTATGAATTTGTGCATTTATTATAGATAAATAAATAAGACTATTTTTTTAGAATAAGTATCCTTTATTGCTTATTGATAAATTGTTTGATGAAATTCAAGAATATGAATACTTATCAATGATAAATTTGATTCTTGTTATATACATTAAGGGTAAATAATTATAACATATCAAGGGTGACATTACATATAAGGCATAGATATTACGAGTTTACAATAATTACCTTTGTATTAATTAATTAATCCTCATGGTTTATTTATTTTCTTTATACTTATTTCATGACTCATATTGAAAATTTTGTGGTGTAATTTATTAATGATATCCTGATATCATATAAAAGCTTTGAAGAGAATGAGAATCATTTCTGAATTTTTCTTAAGACACATATGTAAATGTTATACTATTTGAAATTTAGTAGGTGTGAATTTGGGCTCAAGAAAGTTTTTTCCTATCTTTATTTTCTCTGAGGTTAGAATATCTACTGATCATTTAAATAAAATGGGATTAAATAATGGAATATACCAATGAATATAAATAAGATACATAGTTTACTTAACTTAACAATTTACAATCAGATATTTATTTATAATTTTACCTGACTGGCTAACATTTTAACCATGTTAATGCATAAAAGAGTTAAATTAAATAACTTAATGGGATGTGAAGATGTTTTTTGGAATCCAAAGAAGATATATGTCAATACTCGGTCATTAAATTTACCATTATGGAAGGTAATATTTGTAATATATAGTGATGCATCTAAGAAAGGAATGGGAAACATCCTTATATAAAATGATATAGTAATTTATTATAAATCTTGAAATTTAAATAACCATGACCAAAAATACCCAACATGATCTTGAGTTGATGGCCATAAAATTTTCGTTAAAGAATTAAAAGCACTGTATCTATGGTGAAATATGTGACATATTCATATCAAAAAATTTTGAATGACATATTCACTTATAAAGATTTATACATTTGCCAAATGTGATGGAAATAACTACTCAAAGAATATGATCTATTGATGCATTATTACATTCAATAGAAAAAAGGTGGCTGGTGCATTTGTATTAATGATCATGTAGTTCTATTCAAGATAAGAATATATAATCATATCATATTTATGGATATATAAATGTTAAATATATAAATTATATGGTAAGGGGGGAAAATTATTCCTTTTCCAATTTATTTCTCAATAATATTCACTAGATATTGTAAATAAACCTAATTATATTATAATACATTTATAATGGAGATTTATTTCATTAATGGGGGATAATTGACATAATTCATCTACTAAGAGAGAGTATTAAAGATGGAAATGAGAATACGTATTCCATTTTGTACTTTAGTTGAAGAGAGAATTACTAGATTATGCTTATATCACAAATAAATCTATAAAAACTTGTATTTTTAAGCTATATAAGGACTTAAGATAACATTTATGGCGGGGAAACATGAAGTGGGAGATTATTGATTATGTGTCAAGATTGTTGGTGTTCCAAAAAAATTAAGGTTGTGAGGAAACATCCTAAGGGTGTAATATATCCTCTCCATATATCAATGTATATTTGGAATAATATTGTAAAGGACATTGTTATCAAGATCTTCAGCACATCTAAGAAGAACAATATAATACGGGAACTTATTAATCCCTTAAAAAATTATATAACATTTAAAACAATATGGGGTGATTTATCTAGTGAATGTATTCCATGAAAATACATTAATTATTTCAGGAGCCTTCATGTTTCACCTTTATTAAAAATATATAATCATGAATCTCATTTCCCATTGAAATTATGGAGGATTATTTTGAAACCTCTAAACACTAAGGTATAATTGAGTACTACATATAATTATCAAACCGATTAGGATAATGAAAAGACAATACAAACATTAAAGGATATGATGAGGTCATTCTCACCTGACTTCCAATGAATATGGGAATAATATATAAATTAATATAATTTTTATTCGATGATAGTCTCTATTGAAGCATTTATATGGCCACATATTAATCCATTGACTGGAAAATATATTATACCTTAACCTGTTGAGATAATGTTGAGGAAAGAAAACCAGTATGACGAGAACTCATTGAGAAGATAATTGAGAATTCTTTATCCATTCAGAATCATATTAATATTTCCCATAGAAGATGTATGATCTATGATTCTAATTGGGGAAGGATTTTGAATTTCAAGTATGGAATCATATCCTCTTAAATATATCACCGAGAAAGGAATTTATTAGGTCTTATAAGGCGGGGAAGCTAAGTCCAAGGTATTTTAGGCCATTGAAATTTTTTGAGGAAATGATGTTATCGATTACTATTTAATTATTACACCCAACCTATATAAATTAAATTACATAATTTATTTCTCAATATTGAGGAAATACTTTTAAAAAGAAATTAAAATAATATCAAATTAGGGAATAGAGATAGAACTAAGATTGAATTTTAATTAAGATCTTGTAATAATTATTGATAATAGAGTTAAAGTGTTGTGGAATAGAGAAACTTAGATAGGGAAACCACTCTGGTGGAATCCCATGGTAATGGAAGAAGATTTTGAATCTAAGGAAACAATATTGAAAAATTACCCACATTTTTTAGGCTAGTGTATACCACATATTTCTAAGATAGAATTACTTGAAGTGGGAGAATTTAATACTAAGGAATAAACTTTATAAACTAAACACATCAAGAATAAAAATAATACACAATACACATTCTATTATTTTTACATAATGTTAAAAAAAATTCTAAAAAATTCAATTCTCAAGGATACAAAAACTAGTACAATAGAACAAGTAAAAATATAGTGAAATTTTATATTCTTGACCACTCTAGAATCAAGTATAAAAAGTGTAACAAGTATATGAGATACATTTTTATTATTAACGAAATAATATGAAATGGAATATACATGGTATAAAAACTAAGAGAATGATATAAATGATTATAGATACTAGAATGAAGTTTATATATAAGGGGTTATATGATCATTGGAAGGTCATGGTGACCATTTTAATATGACTATTAAAATATTAAATTCTCTATATGATCATTTTTATATTATTGTATCCCTTATACACCCATGTTTCTAATAGAAATAAAAGAAATCATTGGTTAATCAATAATTATTAATAATTTATATTCATAAATAATAATGTAACTATACATATATGTCTCTGAAATTTTTTTATAAATTTTTAATGCTAAATGAATGTTTACTAAATATACAAGTGATTTTTTAATAATTAAAATAGATATAGTTTGAAAAAAAATGTAAAAATAAATTTAAATGTGGAAGAAATATGTGTAAATAAATAAATGGTGAATTTTTCACAATTCATATACAAGTTATATTCTTAGATAAATAATAAAATAATATATGAATATATGGTAGTGTTATGAAATCATAATGATTCAAAAAATGATGTAAAAAATAAAATAAAGTCTTTATTGACCAAAAATATATTAACTCATTAAAATAATTTATTTTAAAAAATAAAATAAGTTTTATAAACTAATAAAAAGTTTCCAAAGAAAAATAATAATATTTCATGACATCAAAATTAATTATTTACGAATAATATTTTTAAAATGAGTTTGGTTCTTTAACTTTTAAAACTAAAAAAATTAGGCCCTAAATGTCTAATAGAATCGTTTAAAACACTAAGTTGTGAATTTTTTTTATATTTTTCCACAACCTATGTACAAGGGCAGTGTTTAGAAATTAAGAAATAGCTGCCACTCATTTCCTATAAATGTCCCCACATACTCCCTTTCTTATATTATATAAAATCATTGAGTTTTTTTCCCCCTCTATTTCCCTCTGACAAATATTTTTGAATAAAATTATGTAGATAGGAGTTTCAAACTCTCTCCCTCTGTATTTCTCTCTCAAATTTTCTCTTAAAAGTTTTTTCTCAAGATACATTGTAAACTGGGGGTTCTTAAAAACATTTCTATTTTTCTATTTTTAGACCCTTGACTCTATGTATTTAAGGATATTTTGTTCAATATTTTGTAATGTAAATAATAGTATTTGGGTATCCATGTTTTTTAAACATTAATATTTTATAATTAATTTAAATCCCTTTATACTTCAATATGTGATAATGTTTTGTTTAATTTTTACAAAACATCGATTATTTTAAGAATAATATATTTAAATTTCTTCTTATAAAAACAACCTCATATACCATTATATTTCTATAAAAATCAATCAATAAGTAATTTTTTATCATTTATTTGGTCTCTTGATACTTTATTCATTAAAAATTTACTAATAATCATTAAATATTTTTGAAATCGTCCGGCATACTGCAATATCATCAAGTATGATTTCAGTTACAATTTGAATATCCTATAACTCCTACTATATTGATGGATATTTACCTAGATAGACATGTAATTATATTAACTTTATAAAAAATTAATATTTGTATAAATGTTACTTCTATACGAACAAGTATTGACTAACAATACATACAAAAGAAAGTGATTCCATTGGGAAATTATAATATGTGTTTTTAAAAAAAATCTATTTAATATGATGGATGCATTAAAATTATTAATTGATTGGTATTTCATAAAATTATATTTACACTCAATTCATAGATAGATCTCATAAGGAAAGCTAGTTTAGATATTTTTTGTATTCATTAATCATTTTGTTATGATATCTTGGAAGAGGGCCTTGATGGTATGTTTAAGATGTCAGGAATTATGTACTACTTTACAATAAAATCTTTCATTATCATCCATACATTTTTTATTTCCATTTTTATTTCATTAGTGAATATATTTAAAGATTATGTTATCATTTATATAGAATAATTTTATTATTCCTACACTATTATTTTACATTATATGATTTATGATAGAATATTCTTTATGCTACACCCTACTTTCATCACAACATGTCCTTTTGTTATGTTTTTCTTTTACCTGGGTTACAAATAATAGTATTTTGAATGATTTAAGAAAATTGTGACACCCAGGATCCACACACCCTAAGAGGAGAGGAATGAATGAGTTCGTGAATTTCATTTTTTTACTTCTTCGATCATAATTTTGTATTTTTAATAGTAGTAGGAATATGTTGTTTCTTCATTAATACTAAAAATATACTGATATAGAAAAAAATTAGTCGAATGATAAAATGTTTTATCTTATTTATATATAAGGTATATTATATGGAACATATGCTGATAGAGTATCGATATACCAGGATGTAATACTATTAATTGTGATAATTAAAAAGGTTTCTTAAAGATAAAGAATTGATCCTAGGAATAAATCCTCTTATAAACTACTATATGACACTTTTATCCTAGGAAATATGAGGTGTGTGATGTGATATTCCCTTATAACATTTTTTATGTATCAAAACATTTAATCTAAAATAGATTTGGGAGTCATAACTTTGATCCTCCACTACCTTAATTCAATTAATATCATAAAATTATTTAAATGTATTTTTCTAGGATTCCTCTCTTCTTCATTGGGCTCCATTCGTTTAGATATCATCCTCTCACTTTTTCATTATCCAATAAAAACAGTAAATGTTTCACTGATTCTTAATTTCTAAAGATCCAATAATCTCATGTCAATTTTTAGTTTTGAATTTGAGTCGAACTTCCTCATTTATTTTTTTGATCTATGTTCTTATGGAATAAAATATTTAAAACCAAATTTTGTTGATGTTACATTTTCTCATAAAAAAATCCATGTGTGTGATAATGTACACCGACCCATAATTATTTAACTCATGCTATGATTTCAGTCATGATACTTATATAAAAAATCACAATATTTTAAAAAACCCACAATATCATAAAATAATCTTATTTAATCCTAGTTCGTTTCTTTCCATAATCTTATAAAAATCCCAAATATGATTTTCAACTAATTTCATTTGTAAACAGAATAGACTTACAAGGTTCACTAAGAAGTCTTATAAAATTCAAAAAACACCTTATGAAATCAACCAAGGTATTATGTGGTCATTGATATTATTTTGTGGATCCCTAAGGAGTTTTATACAACCTCCTGATAAGTTTTATGTTCTCCTTGAATTCTATAAACTACTCCTTGAGAATTATTAGTCTATTCCTTGATAATTCTTCTATAGATCTTTGAGAATTCTTATGGAATTTCTCAATGAATTATGAATTAAAAAGAAAGTCTTATGTAATACATTAAGTGTTATGATTTCAATCAAAAGTCTTATTGAATATTTTTTTAAATTAAAATGTCCTTAAGAATGAGAAATAAATACTTAAATTTACATATAATCCTTTAGATATATACAATTATCAGAATTCCAGACATGGGAATGTCTTACATGCACAAGGAGACATAACCTTTGGAAAAAAAATAAACTCACCAAATTTCTTATGAAATTAGAAAATACTTCCGAACTTTTCCATTCATCAAATATTAGATTAAAAATAGATTTCTATCATTTTTCTTATAAGATATATACCCACAACAATGACTCCAAAAAACATAACATGTTTTATAATAAGTCCAAAAATACAATATTTGAATCCAATGTTTTCTCACTTTTCATTTTTTTAATTCTTTCACTTCACATGCTCATGCATCCATCTTTAATCCCCCTATATTTGACTCTCCTTATACTTCCATTCATCTTCTATGATAATAAAATTCAAAGGAGAGTTTTTCTATTTATATAGAATCATAGATGAGTCTATATACTAATTTTTATTAATGGATTTATCTACCGTGTATCTAAGACTAAAATAGTATGTTCTTAATGTAAGCAATAGGTGACATAATTTTATGTCCGTAATGGGGCCTATTATGCTCAGATCAAGACACTATTATTCTATTATAAATCCCCTTATAAAGTATCTCCCTTTGTTTTCTGAAATGCATGGAATATTTATAGTTGTACTACAAATAGAATAAAACCAAATAAAGTATTGAAATACATCAATGAGAAGATAATTCTTACAAACATATTCAATTTAAAAAAGGTTATGGAACACCATGATTCAACCTGTATTTCTCAAAAATTATTGTATCTAATGGTTTAGTCAAAATATAAGATACATGTTGATTAATCAGGGTATTCTCTATCTTCCTAACTCCTTCCTACACATTTTCATTAATAAATTGATACTTTATTTTAGGAATCCCAATAAGAGATTGTTTCATGTTAATTTTATTATGTTAAACTGTATTATTATTACGGTAGAAGATAGAAAAATGTTGTTTCACATCATCATAAAATATTTTTCAGTTTCTTCTATATATAATAAATATTTGTACAATAATGGCTTACATTAATGTATTTTTCCTTAGGTTTACTAACTGATTTATGTTTATAATTCATGCTCACTAATCCCACCAATTTAGGGGCAATAAAAAATGAACCTCCACTCTTTTATTTTATCTTCAATTATAATCAATATCAAAGAAATATAATAGTTCATGCTATTAATCATTTAATATTTCACCACATTTGTGTGTACCTCATGTTAGGGTTCACATAATCATTTTTTTAAATGATCAAAAACTCTATTTGAAATTTTATTGGTTCCATTTATATAGTTTGCAGTTTGTCATGATAATATCATGTTGGATTATTGAAACAAAATCATGATTAATCCTTGAATATAATTAATGGATTTTTAATGCCTTGTATGGTGGATAAAATATCCATGGAAGACCATTGAATCAATTTGATAAACTATTTATTGAAGCATAAGGTTTTTAGATATCACTATACAATCAGTGTAGACGGGTAGTAGTAATATAGCCTTTAGGTGATCTTCATACTTGTGATGGGAACTGGAAACCTATTGGTAGAATACATAACGTATAGACATTCATATGGTCTATCAGCTATCCCAAATAGGCTATCTAATAACCAATTGAAACATAATAGATTTTTTGAGACCAGTATTTATAATATTAAAAATTCATTCAATTAAATTTTCTGTGGAATAATTTCACACAATAGATTAAATAAATATTATAGTGGGTTTACAATTTATAAATATGATTCTTGGGTGCCATGGGAACTAACCTTGATACCTTCTCTACCATTCTCTAAAAACAAAATGTGCTATGATTAATGATTTTCTCTCAAAGTGATATCATTTTCTAATTCTTATATTCGCCTTTCTAGTGTGTGTGGAAATTGTATAATCTTCTCAATCTTATATATTTCTTATTCTCGCATAGTTATTCTTAATATTATTTATATAGAATCAAGAGAAATCCAAAATGTTATTTCTTCGTAGAAATCCTCTCTTATTCACCTTTATTTTTTATTGGTTCTCGCTATCATTAAGGAGAGGGATTAGGGTATACAGAAAATTATAATTTAAAAGGAAAGGGAATGGTATATTTTGGGTTTTTAATTATACTCATTAAAAATCAAGGGTATATTATATTCTAGTTTCATTCTAGAACCTAAAATGAAAGTGAGTTTCTGCTATATTAGCTATAGATAATTTCAATGTAAAAATACATTAAATCCTTCAGATATTTAGGTAGTATTGATAGGGATTTTCTTGAGGTATTAACAAAAACCCTTACCAAATATTTTTCCTTATTTATATTTTTAATTTTTATTTATTTATAACATTCATTAATTCAATTAATCAATTTTTTAATCTTTAAATTCACTTAATTTATTAATATTTGAATCCTTATTTCTTTCTTTCTTTAACCTTTGTAAATCTGTTTAATTATATTTTCCTCCTATAACATTGATTATTTTTTCATCTCATCAAAAAATTTTATTTATAATTAATATTTTAGTAATAGTTTGTTATTATTATACACTTTATTTATTTCGTGTTCTTAATGGTAATCCCCCTTTCTTGAAATTCCATGCTCATCAGGCCTATATTTGGTATCAATGAGAACTGAAGTTGGTTTATTAAATTATTTTGAAATTATCTCTAATACTATTTCATTATAAAAATATTTAACCTATTTTCTAAGTATTTTTTTTTAAATTAATTTTTAAATACTCGTGTAATTACTGAAGGACACTATATGGGTTATATTCCCTATTTTTATGGTAATAATTATGGTTATTATAAAACTCAGTTTTCTACATTTCTAAGATATTTTTTATCCTATATCAAAAAATATTATGCATGGTTATATCCCTAGTACTAATGAATAAGATAAATATAATCCAGATGATATTTATGATTTTTAATTCGATTTAAAATAATTGAATCTTTTCATTTTGGTTTATATCAAAATTAATTTAATAAATTTATACATGAAAAATGGATCATGAAATTTGGATACTTTTAGAGGAAACACATTATGGAACTAAAAATTCAATGATATATAACTAGATATGTTTATTAAATAGTTTTAACATTTCTTTATGAAATCTAGAAAATATATCAATGGAATATTTACTATATTAACTATAATTTGTAATTAGAGAAGGATTATGATGAATATATTGATACACAATTTTTATTCAATAATATACATTATGTTTTACTATGAAATATGGAACCCAATGTCATCATGATCTAATAAGATAAATATATAAAGAATATAGTGGATGAGGAGATCATTGGTTCTCTCATGACATATGAAATAACTGTAAAAATATAAAATAATAATGATACAAAGAAAATTTAGGTTACTAAAAACTCAATTTCATTAAATTAAATCAATAGTGATTCATAAAAAATCTATACTGAGACAGTTTTTCTTTACAAAAGGGTGAAGAAGTATAAAATTAAAAAATATTTACTCAAGGCCTCAAAATGGAAAATCCTAATAAGGTTGTTAATTAATTCAGCTTCAAAATAAGGTACACATCAAGATGGATTTTCCCATGACCAAAAATAAGAATAAATGTAAGAAATATATAAAATTATATACTTATAGTGAATAATGGGATTCAATTTCAATTTATGAATCATGTGATGAAAGTTACAACTATCTAATGGACAATGTTGAGGAATATAATGAAATTAATTCCATATGTTCTAGATCATCCTCTCCATCTTCATCAACATATTCTTTAACATATTAATACATTATTTATGTTAAATATAAACTTCAATAAGGTTTTTGTGAACATCATTAAAAAATTATTGTCCTTCAAAAAAAATTTAATCATATTTTTTTTAAAATGCTAAAAATTTTAGAACAAAAAATTTATTTTATTTAAAAATTTAAATAATAAAAAAATGTTAAAATTTTGGAATATTAAATTAAAGATATTAAAAACACACATTCTCATATTAATCAAGTTGAAGAAACTATAAATAAAATTTTAGGATCTCAAGGTGTTGTTAAATGTAATTCTATTATTGTTTTTGTAAACCAATATAATCTTCCCAAAAAATTTTAAATACCTCCTTTATGAAAGGAAATATCCAAAATAAATTGTGTTACTATTCTATTAAATTTGGTTATCTTATTTATGAATGAAATTGTAAAAATTATATATTTTTTATGCTAGAAATCATTTATCTATCATCTCATTTTTATAATAGAAAAAATTATTTAAAAAAGATTCAATCCCAACTTATTTGTTGGATAACTTAAGTAGACTCAACTTGTGGGTACCAAAATAATTAACCTATTAATATTTTATTTGAAATAAGAATCATTATAAAAATCTGGGAATATACTTATTATATATATATTGGAAGATCAAGTAACACGTGTGGTGATCCTTTCGAATTAAATAATCTTGAAGTATTTTATGGGGGAAATGTTATTTTTATTAATGACTAAAAAGATACAATTACTAATAAAGGTATGATTGGTTTCCCAAACACTACAATATTAAAGGATATTTTTTTATAAAAAATAATGAAGTATAATTTGGTATTTATTTTTACATTATCTAATATAAATGTTCAAATTACTTTTATAAAATTATTTTTTAAAAGTTATAAATTCTAATGAAAATCTGTCATTTTCCGCATCCTGTTTTCAAATTATTTATTTTTATTATTTTAAATCTATTGAAAATAAAAAGTTAAAGTTTTTAATTTCCTAAGTAAATTAATATTTTATTTTTCATTGGTTACTAGTTCATTATAATATTTACACTTTTTTTATTCTGATCCATAA
Source organism: Viscum album (assembly GCA_963277665.1). Classification (NCBI taxonomy): domain Eukaryota; kingdom Viridiplantae; phylum Streptophyta; class Magnoliopsida; order Santalales; family Viscaceae; genus Viscum; species Viscum album. Next base: position 176,655,911 of record OY728153.1, on the reverse strand, counting down.
CCGACTAGTATGATATTTTCTAAAAAAAATTCAAAGATGACATCTTTTGTGAACCTTACAATTTTAGAAAGAAATAAAATATTCATTTAAATATAAAAAGGGTTGTTTCCTCTTCTAAATACTTACAAAATGTTCATAATATAATTTTTATAAAAACTCTAGTTTTTAGTAACAGAAGGAAAAAAATACACCTCTGTAATTATCGTTGACTATAATTAATTTATATGGTAATTATTCTTAGATCATAAAAATTACACTTGTAAACATTACAATGAAATTATAAAATTAAAAGTATTTAAAAATCAATTTCCTTATAATTATCCATGGTAGACAATTTTAAAATAAGTACTTGGATTTGTTTTATTATTTTCAAGGATATCCTCAATATTTCTATACACATTGAACTCCTCAAAAAAATGGGGTTGTTCAATGATAAAATAGGATCCTACAAGACATTTCTAAAACTATCAAGAATTATCATAACCTTCTATGATAATTTTCTATCTTGGAATTTAGTACCACTTTTTTTATCCTATACTATGTTCTCTTAAGACCCATCTTAGTGAAAAAACCCTGTGAACTTTTCAATGTAAAAATTTATAAAGATGGATTTTCTAATGTATTTGTTTGTAAATTTATTATCCATAATATTAAGGACAATATTATAAATTTTAACCATAAATCTTATGAATATTTATTGTATGGGAAATCAAGCTCAAGTAAAGCCTTTCTAGTCTACAATTAGAGGACAAAGACCTTTTGATTTTCAATCCATATCAAATTTTATGAGAATATTGCTAAATAACATCCTCCAAGTGACTATGATGTTGAAAAAACTAATTTTAACTTACCTAAACTTCAATAATATAATTTAATTGAAGATGTTAACGAAACCTCTTCAACTCCTTTACCCAATACATGTGATTAATACAAAGTTTATCCCTTAAATAATTTTATCAGTGAATTACAATATGAAACTCATTCTTGATAGTTTTTTTTAAAAATTATGTTGAAAATAAAGCCTTTATCTCTGACCTTGATCCTCATTCCCTTGATGAATTTTTTAATGATGATAATTTCAAATTTTATATGGAAGAGGAGTTGACTAATTTTAATGGAACAAATTTTGGTTTCTTATGGAGCATCCTGATAATCATCCAATTAATGGATCTAAGTGGGTTTTCTGAAATAAATAGTATGACCAAAGAAATATCCTTCATAAAAAGGTTATAATATTTTTATAAATTATATAATCAATAAGAAGGTAATAATTTTTTCAAAACCTTTTAACTCATTTCATAGATATTATCTATTAAAATTGTGTTGGAATTTACCGCTCATTTGATTTTTAAAAATTTTCAAATGGATATCAATTATTCCATTCTAAATGGATTTATTTTTGAAAAAAAATTATTAACCACTGAGTTTTGAAAAACACAAATATTCAAATAAATGTTAAATGTTAACTAGATATTTGTATGATTTAAGGAACCCTCGCTCTTGGTGTGAGATGCTAACCGAATTCATTTTATCAGATGATTTTAATGTGGTAGAATCTAAATCACCATTTTTCTAAATTTTTTTAAAATCATCTATTAATTATTTAAATTTATTTTCTTGTTGTTTTTTTGGGATCACATAAATAAACATGTTGTAATGAATTTTATGAATTAATGAATAATTATTTTTAAATTAATTTTATGTGAGAACTAAAATTCGTCCTTGGTTTTAAAATTTTACAAATTTTGATGTAACGTTTTCAAAAAAAATAAATATGCTAATAAACATAAAAATATGTTTTTTATGGATTAGTAAAAGGAAATATTAATTCCCATGACTAAAAATAATATGATAACATTGTATGAATCTTGTAAATCAGTCAACCAAAAAATTTATAGATGTATAATTGGAAGTACCCTTTACCTTACTGAGACTCGGATGAACATCATGTTTAGTTCATAAATTTTTGATCATTTTAAATATAATTTAAAAGAATATTATTTTAAATCCCTAAAAATAAATTTATTATTTTTGAGTGGAACTAAAAACATTGGTTTATTTTATCCTAAGGAAATCACTTCTGTAGTTAATTGTTTTTCCTATGCTGATATGAAGGTAACATACGCTCTTAAAAAATTGGATTATATACTCTCATGTCCCTATCAAATGTGACAAGTGAAAGTGATTAGTGTTTCTAAAAATATTATCCAACAAATTCTCACAAATAACATTGATCTGAGACACCCTTTTCTCTGATATCACTTTTAGAAAGGTGATATCATGATTTACTTTGTTTTCACAATGTATCAGAATTTAAATATCTTCACTAATCCACCTCCTCTTTATCACATTCACTTTATTAAATAAGAGTTAGTTATTATTATCTTTTGAAAATTATCTCTTAATCTTAGAAAGCATAACAATTTTTCATATTTTTATTCCAATTTTTTCCCAATTTAATTTTTTCCCAAAGTAAAATATTTTCATTCATTTAAAATATATTTTCAAACTTTAATATTTTTGGAAAAGTAAAGTGATTTTAATACTCTAAGAGAAGAATTTATATTTGGGAAAAATTAAGTGACGATGATTTTGGAATAGATGTTACAAGGGATTTTAATCTCAACATAGTTTACTGGGTTTTAACCCTATCTCTATTCTTGGCATCATGAGTGATCCTTTACTGTATACATAGTTTAACAATACTAAGGAATTTTAAATATTTTATCAATATAATATTTGATAAATCCTAATATTGAAAATATTTTTAAATTTTTTATTTATTTAGATTTTTTATTTTTTGTTATCCTATTACATCATTTTATGGATTATTAGAGTCGGGGATTATATAGTTAACAGTGAAATGACCCAAAAAAGTTACATTTTAATTTTAAATTCTTTTCCAAATTTTTATTTTAGATCCTAGGTTTCTTCAAAAAAATAAATGTTTTATTTCTATTTTGAGAATTATTAGAAATGATAAATATTTTTTTCATTCATCTTAAGATTCATTGAAAATATATGTTTTAAATTTTTGATATTTTTTAAAATATTTTCAAACTGTTATTTTCATCACCCTAGAAATATCATTAATGAGGATAATCAAAGTATTAATTTAATTCACCTTTACTATAAACTCATTTAAATAATTTTTTATAACATAAATTCGAGATAATTATATGTTCAATAGATTAAATATAATTTTAAAGAGAAGATTTATATGATGTTTTATATGGGATATATTTTTTATAAGGGGAGTATTTTCATTATCTCATTAAAATATTTTAAATTTAATATTTATTATCTTATTATACTGTTTATATTATTTTTTATTAACTTATTATTCAAGTATTTCTGCTAAAAAAGTGGAGACTAATGTTCTTGTCAACCTATTTTTTTAAATGATCAAAATCAATTTTTAATGTGTTTAATGATTTTTATTATGTAGATAATAGTTAGTCTTAGTGACGTCATTTCATATTCATGAAATAAATTTTAAGGGAAATTAAATATTGTTAATGGATGTTTTAAATACTTGAAAGTATTCTAGGATATTAATTAAATTACATTGAATCATGTAGATAAGCCACTTGTTGAAGAATAAGGTTCTAGGTAGCATCGACCAACTAGTGGCATTCCCAATAGCATTCCCTTCTAGAAAAAGCCCATGAGCTGGCCTATGGAGGAGAACTAACCAGCCAGCGTAGATAGGTAGTATAAGTGTATCCATAAAGTTTCCACCAACCAAACATTTGTGGATCATTAGATACCTAGTTGTAATAGAAATAAATCATATATTTCTAGGTGGGCTATTGGATACCCGGTGGAGACTTCCGGGTAACCGATGTCATCGTAATAGATCCTCCAGGACACGAATTTATGATGGTAAAAATTAATTCATTTCAAACATAAATTGATTCCTTTCACCTTAAAACATTGAGATGTTTCATAGTTGATTTAATGGCTATAAATAGGCTCCTTCTGTTCCTTGTAAACTCACCTCGATACCATCTCTACCATTATCTAATTTCAATATGATATGATCACTGATTCACTCTCAAAGAGATCCCATTTTTTAATTCCTCTATTAGATATTATAAACTGTATTCTAATTATATAATCTTATAAATCTCTAGGGGGTCTATGGAATAAATTTCCAGCCTGTTTGTGAGGTCTGTGTGTGTGTGTGTTTAAATTTAATTATACACCAAGGTTTACTTATAAGAAATTTTAAAAAAAATCTGACTATTCTCTTTGATTTTTCTATACATACGAATTAAAATCACAGTGTCTATTGTATTCTTGTATCTTGAAGCCACCTAAAAGGTGAGATATTTTTAGTATATTGGCTATAGTTAAATCCAAGGAACTATTACATTAAATCCTTAATAAATTGTGGTTTTAGATGTAGGTTATATTCTTGAGTTATTTTCTAACATCCTAACTAATATTATGTCTTATTTACTTTCCTTGTTTTTATTTATTTATCTCTTCTATTCATTTAATTAATCTATTGTTTAATCTATAAATTCTCATAATTGTATAATCTTATAATTACTCATTCTTTCATTCTTGTTATGTTTTAAATATATTTATTTATGTTTATTATTTTAAAACATTTATTCTTCTATTTATCTTTATGAAAAAAATTTATTATCATAAATAATTTTCTAATATTTTTTTCTTTATATAACTATAATTATTTATTTTTATTTTTTAATGATAAATTCATCCACCCCCTTCTATTTTACCATACACTGAACAAATTTCAGGTCTACCTCATAATTCTCTTTTCTATTTCAAAATATCACTCCTTTATATTTATCTTAACTGAAGAAGTCAAACTAATAAAACAATCTTTGTCAGACTATGTTACAATCTTGTAGAATAGAATTCAAATAATCCTAATATAAATAGTTTTATTTTTTGGCAGTCTATTTTCATGTATACTAAGCATGGTCCGAAAGTTAATGAGAGTTATCATGGGATAAAAATAATACATGTTAAACTTAATCAATAACTCATATGTTTATTTTACTTTGACTTAAATTAATATCTCTCCTTGTGAGTCACATATAGTCCGTAAAAGTATATTACATCACCCTTAATTAACATTTCAAATTTATAACTCACTAGTTTTGAAAAATTATCTAACAATTATTGCTTTATTCCTAAAAAAGTAATTTCATCCACATACACTAGAACCATTAAATATTCAACCTCTAAATTTTCACATATAAATTAGGATCAAAACCATCCATTATATATTCTAACCTCATTAGGTATGATACAGGTAAATAATTCCATTTTCATGGATCCCAATTAAAAAAATTACTACATCCTTTAACCTAAATACATCACTCTAATCACTATAACAATTTGAAATCCCATGGGTTGCTTGATATACAGTTCTTCCTTAGAAACCCCATTCAAGAAATTTGGTTATACGTATATCTAAAATAGTTTATAGACACATTGTTTTTAAAATTCCATGAATATCATAATAGGAACAAGTTGATCCATGGGTGTAAAGGTATTTTCCACATGAACTCATTCAATTTGTTAATATCCTTTTCACACCATTTCATACTTATTCTAAAACATAGTTCCATGTTTATCATATTTAGTTCAAAAGACCCACTTAGTTCCTATCACATTATGGTTATTGAGTATATCCACATGTTCCCATGTCTGATTCGTATAAATTTTTTCTAGCTCCTCATTCATGGATATTACCCATGATTCATCCATTAATTTTTCATAAAATTACGTAGGCTCTAAAGTAGATAGTATAGCATCATTCTCTACCAGAATCATCCTTCATGTCTTAGTCGATATGGGGTTTTCTCCAATAATATTGGATAAGTCAACTTGTACCCTCTTACATCTTGTCTTAGATATAATATTTCTTTGTTAAATATAAATTTCCACCCTAGATTCATCTTTCAATACATCATATTTCATGGGACCTTGAATAGTCCCCCTTTTTATTTCTATTTTATCATCTTCTTCACAAAACTCTTCCATAAATGAACTTATACATTTATTTCCTTGTTTATAATTGATAGACTTTACATAATCAATTTATATAATATTTACTATCCTATTATTTAATAATTTATAATCATTTATCTATATTGATAATCCTAGAAATGCTATTTAGTTTGTTACATCAACATATTTTCAGTGATTTCTTTATTTGTTTAGAATGTAACACTTACACACAAAAACTCTAAAGTGTTCTAATAATGGATTTATACCATTAAAAATATCATAGGGAGTTCATTAATTAATATGGATTAATAAAGGTTTTATTTTTGTATATAAAATGAAATCAACTTTCCCTTTTGATTAGAATAATGATACGATGCATTATACAAGAATTTTTTTATCCATGTTATTAATTATTCAGTTTTGATGTCCAGACACAATATTTTATATGGTTTCCTGGATGAGGATACATTATAAATGATATGATATTTTTCAAGATAATTCCTAATATCAATGGATGTATATTCAGTATCATTATTTTATCGATGATCCCTTATAGTGTGACAATGTTCATTCTCTAGTCATATCATGTATCTCTTCATGTAATCTATCATTTACCACTTTTGTTTTATGAACATATCAACCACCATCTAATTTTAATCACAAATATAGAGTATTTAGTATTTTCTATATATTTTCATGATAAATTCATTAAACCATAATTTTTTTGGACTAAATAAATCTTGTTGGATTATCATTTTATCTTCTTCTATCGGTAAGGATTGTAGACCATCACACATTTCATCCATACATCATGTTTTGTCTCTCTATCACTCTATATATTATTGATGTACACAAATACCTTATTCATGGATAGATTACCTATTATTTACTATATAATATTTCCAATCATTCATTTTTATAAATTATTTTTTACTTCCACGGTGTGAAAACATGTGCCTTCTTTACTATTAAACTATTCAGAAGATTGTTGGTCCATTATCACATTATAATAAAACGTAAAATATTTCTATTAATAAATAATACTATTCGATTAAAATTAAAATCTATACCATAGTCACAACATTGAATTATTCTTCGCATATTGGGTATTAATCCATTCACTAGAATGACATCTACATTTTTGAATTCATTCATACCATTAGTCTTTTTTACATATCCATTTATTTTCAATGCCCCATCAATGAAATTTTTTAATGTCTCATAGATCTCCTCATGTTCATTACATAGAATATTCACATTTATTATAATGTGGGATATGGACACACAATTTATGATCCATGTTTTATCATTCATAGTTTCTTTGATTGAAATTTTTTACTAGATTCATCTTATCTATCAACCTTGTTTCCTTCCATGATAAAAAAACTTGTATTTAGATTAGATATTTTCTATCCTTTTCCACCAATATAAGTAGTAAAATTATATAAACCATCTTATTCAAATAGATAAAATTTATTTCTCAAATGAATCGAGTTAGGTTTCAGTTTATTCATTTACCATTTATTTCAATTATAGTTACTCCCACCTTTTATTTTTCAGAAGCCAATGGATTTATACTCAAAGTTAGAGCATTTAAAACAATTTATATAAATTTTTTGCATGTATAATGAAGGATATGGGTACAATATTCTTTTTAAACTTCTGTTAGCTTCCCCCATTAAATATTATTCAACCTCTACATAGTAGGTAAAAGTGTACCCAAGAGAACAAAAAAATGATGAGTGGGAATATTTTCCTATTGACACTTCTCCACATATCTCAAGACCTTATTAGATTCTATAGTTGATGAGAATTTTTTGAGGACTTGGTGTTTTCTATAATATATTTTATCACCTTGAAATAGATAATTTATTATTTTTGAGGTCTTAGTCTCATATCCAATAGCCTTTTTCACTACACAAGGGTCTTTATTCATTTAGATTTTTCTTAACACTATGTCATCCTTGATTGGCCCTTTTTAATAGTTGTTTACTAGACAACCTATTTAACTACATATTCTTCCTTGAAATACATTTATTAATTATAGTTTTGAGATTTACTTTCAACTTAACCACTTTTTCATAAATATTTTTTAACTCCACTTACATTTTACCTTTATATTAAAATTGATATTATAAATCTCTTTAATATACTCTTAAATATTTTGTTTATATTTGACTATATATCTCTTACTTCTGTATACTAATTTATAATATTCCAACACCTCATATAGTCTATCTATTTAATATTTAATCTAATCCACATCTTTTAAGGTTTATTTTAACAATGGACTAATTTTTTTATTCTTCTTACATTGGATATCATGCTATTCAAGAGAACCCTCTAGCTTTACCATGATAACAAAATTCGCTTCATGTTGTTCACAATTGTCTTATTTAAAATATCATTTCTTAACAATATCTTTTATATAATCCTCTAATATTTTAAAATTCAATTTCCTATTAATATTGATAATATTAATCATATTATAGTTCCTTTCTCTCATGCCTCTTTATTTAAAACTTCTTTGTTGAATAGATTCCATTATTAATGTCTTGTACAGGGGAAAACATTATTCCCAGATTATTTATGGTGTTTGTATTTCTATCTTTATAATTTAATCTTCTTGGACACCATGAAATAATATATTTGATCTTGACATAACATAAAATCTAATGGTATATTCCCTTTAAATACATAGTTAACTCTTTTGAATTTTCTATCAAATAAATACAAAAATTCATCTTCAGCCTCTTTTTATTTATATAAATATGTATTTATATTATTTTTCCCTTGGTATCGATTATTTTTTTAATTTTTAAGATTTTATATACTTTATTCTTTATATCTTAACTCACATATTATAAGGCACAATGATACATTAAAAACCATCCATGGATAATGAATCCAAGTTCCTCTTTTCAACAGATAATACTTTTAGATCATAATGAGGTGGTAGTCTTCTTATGATATTTTTCATAATATTTACATCTATATCCTCCTCAACCTATTCCCAAATGGTTCCAAGGAGTCTATAGTGAAGTTGAAGGTCACAAAAATATTTTCAATATGGTGTATTTTTATATTATAAGAATTATTATGTAAGTATTAGAATTATTTACATCCTTGTCCTTGATATAACATTCAAAAATTTATCCAAATTTCACATAGCCTTATTAGTAGTATAAATCATCAAATTTATACATATTGGATTTTATTATGAACCATAAATAGAATTTGGGGCCTTATAATTAGAATTGAACAACATTTATCTCTTTTTTTCATGGATAATTCATATACATAACTTTCTTAAACTATATAAATGGTTCTATTGAACACTTTGAATCCAACAGACCTCTTATAAGACATCATTTTTTCCTTCAAAATTTGATATTTCTACCGTAAAAACAATAATACCCTCTTAGAATTCATTGCATTATCCATGATATAAAACTCATTATAAAATTTTTTTTCCTTGAACGTGACTTTGAAACCACTTTTTTCACCCTAGTCCTCACACACCATTAGTGGTGAGGGTTAAATTTGGTTGTGGTTTTGTTTTAACTTCTCAAATATTAATATTTTATGGGGTAAGAGTAGTATTAATTTATTTTTTATTTATTCATATGAACAATAACAAAATAAGGGAAGGAAGTGAATTTTATGACATAATGTTTTACTTAGTTCACCACTATGGGTTAGTATAAGAAGTATACCCTGATAATGTGTTGAAAAACCATGAGGTAATATTATCCACAATAGTGATTATAGAGGTTTCGTGTTGACGAGATACAAATCCAAGGAACACTTTCACTTTTTGGTTATTTTCATTTTTATTTAAGATAAGGAAAGATAAAACATATAATTTATAGGTAGCTTAAAACAATATTTAAGTATTGAAACAATTACACCAAAATATATTGGTTATTGTAAATTTGATCCTCCTCCTTCTTTGATTCAGGATCAAAAAATTAATTTAATGAATACACCTAGGTTACATTACTTTTTATTAATGTTATATATGTTTATTAATTTTCTACTCTCTTCTTCATTATCAAATCAAAACCATAAATAATTAGCCAGTTTTTAAATTTGGAGCTCTAAAAATATCACAATGGTTTAAAATTATTAATTCCATAATGGGTTATTTCATTTATTTGCATGATCATTATTCCAAAATAATAAGTTATTTATTTCATAATATATTTGTTTTCATGAAATATTTCTATAAAAATACTTATATTAAGTAATGATAAATGCCTCATAAATATTTCAGTTTCATTATGATTTCATTCATGATATAGATATCTGAAATCTAAGTATTTTAACTTTCCAATAATATTACAAAATATATCCTTCATTCAAGGATTACACCTTTCCATAATCTAATGAAAATTCCAGTTTTGATAAGAAAATGATTGAATATTAAAATGGAAAATCCTTACATTATAAGTGAATATTATAGTATGGTGGTATATATATAGGGTTTAACATTTGATATGACCACTAGGATCTGACAGTTACATGAATGTTTCACAATATTACTATTGTGAATTATGACCATTGGAACTATAGTCATTACAAGGTTATCATTATAATTATAGTATATAAATGGTTAATGATGAGATTCAACTGAATGAAAAAATATTCAACAATGACCTCAATTGGTAGGATCATGTCATTTTAAGCTCATTTATCTAAGGATTGTAAAGAGGTAGATTTGTTGGGATTTTCCATTGACTATGCCAAATAATATATTGAACAAGTGAGGCTTGAGATAAATTTCCAATGGGAGAATTTAAAGATGATATAGATCACCAATCTATCAATGTTAACCCATTTGTCCCATTAATTTACCATGACCACAGACCATACAGTTAGGTAATGTGTTGGTGTAGAAAATTGGTTATGTATCTGGACACTAGTGGTGTTAAGGTGTACATTAAATTATAAATGAAATAATAGTCTCAAGATTTTAACATTACTATTTAGTGTATCTATTTTATATAAATAATGAAATTCTTATTATTATAGGCTGAATATGATAAATATATTTCTAATACCAAGAAACTGTAATGATTTCTTGGGATATATATGTGTGTGTTCAGTTTTCATGAAATAATTTTTAATCAAAATTAAATTTTATTTTATTGTAAAATATAATTTTTATTTTATATAAATAATAAACTAATTTATCATGCTATATTTGTTCTTTTTAAGTATTTTAAATACTATTTTTTAATAAAACTTATGTTTTTATATAAATAGGAATTTTTAAAAAAAGATTTAAATTTATAACATTTAAAAAAATCATGTGAAAATGGATTTTATTTTTGAAATCAGCTTTTCAAAATTGACTATTGGTGATTTTTTCATAATATTTTGTTATAGTCAAATTGTTTTCTATAATATGAAAAATTATGCAATATATGGTAAGGCTTATGAAGTCTTAAATACATAAAAGTTATATAATTTTCAAAATAAAATTTTAATCTACCAAAATGTGTTCACTCATTAATATTATGCATTTCAATGAAATAAAATTTTTTTTACAAATCTATAAATGAATTTTGAAAAGCTAATTTAAATTTTATGATTTAAAAAAAATATTTATTATTTATAATCATGACCACCCATAAAATAATATCATTTTAATGGAGTTCGAGCAAGGAAAAATAATTATTATAAAATTAGTCCCAAATTATTAAGACCATGGGACAATACAGAGGTAGGTCTAATGGTTTATAATTTTTAATAACATAGAGTCAAAAATCATGTTCTAAAAAATATTAATCAAATTCCTCCTTCTTTTCAATAATTACCCACTCATTATCCCATTACTCTTTTTTGTGCCAAATTAGTGTTGTGTTTCATTTTTTATTTATGTGTTACAATATTTTAATAATAGGAAGTTATTGGTTGTATCTTTAGCTTCCCATGTATTAAAAAGATTAGAAGACAAGCTTGTGATAAAGGATTTCCCAAGCATTTTGACAAGATGACTTGTGTCCCCAAAGAATTGTTTTTTATTTACCTTGGTGAATGTGTGTTTGATGAACGCATATGGGATGTTGTAGGTTCATTTCTTAACTCATTTTAGAAAAATAAATATGTTCATTGATTTCATAAGGGATACTGGGAATCAATCATATGATTGAAAAGAAGTGTTCTATCCATGTCAAATTAAAATTTTATCTGAGAAGTTAAACTAGATGAAAAATAAGTGTTATGGTTTTATTTTTGATATTAAATTAAAGGGAATGTTTTGATAGATCTGTAAACATTTTATCCTATATGATCAAGGTGATTGAGAAGTTCTTGAAAAGGTTATAAGTTTGTATAAGAATATTTAAATCTGAAATAGAAAATTTTGGAATTTTATTGGATTATTGGTAACTACATCCATCGTGATAATCTACTACATGATAAAAAGTCCCCATCTGACCATATAAAGTAATTTTTTGACCATATGAAGAAATTTATCAACCATATGAAGTATTTTAGTGACAACATAAAGATTCATGAGTTACCATGAGCTCTTACATATCGTGATATTCACACAATAGCTGAATCGACCACAAGAGTATGTCAGACAATGAAGGTTCCCTTTGATAACCTAAGTGACCATATATACTAACTTCATAAATAAAATGATGACTGAACATGATCCATTGTATTGAACATATGTGTATCTTAAGTATTAAATAATGTATTAATAAGAAAATATAGGAACATTGGTATACTATGAGCATTTAAACTACAGATGAATCGACCACACAGTGAAATGAATAATGGTCACGATCATTTATAGTTTCATGAAATACCATGAGTTGCAATAAAATTAACAACAGAAATATAATGAGAAGGTTCTTTGAGTTAGGAAGCCTGATTATGAATCTCCCATGATTTTTATCTTATTTCATGAATAATTAGTGATAATGACAATATTATGGTTAGTTTACCAACTATATGTGAAGTGTTAAGCTACCACAAAAAATTAATATTATTGTGATGAAATATAAATAATTGATGAAAATTTATGTTTATGGTGTCAACAATGTTGTGGGATCTGAGTTTGATTTATGCATGCATGTAACTTTATATACATCCATCTCTTACTACATAGACGATCTGGAAACAAGATCTAATTAAGAATTGAAGAGTTCAATCAAAGTGTTATGTAAACATAGTAAAATAGAGGTGAACTTGTGTTCATGGGTTTTAATAGAAGATTTAATTGATGAATGAAGATCCAATGGTTAATATTTTTGTAAATAAGGAATTAAAATTCATGATTTACCATAATAAAGATTTTATACGACATGAAAATATAGAAGTATCTTGAAATTCATGCATTCCACATACTAGTTTTATGATAAGATAATGTAGAAAAAATGGGTGAAATAATGAGTTGAGTGAATCTTTGATATATACAAACATATTCATGGATGTTCATTGAAAATGAAATAAAAAAAAATCCACACCAATCCTATTTCATTATCACATGTGGTTATGAAGAAATGAATACATGTTTTATATTTGGAAGAGGTAAACATAATGATGTAAATAGTTGTGCTGAAAATTTAAGTATATCATTAAGTTTTCATAACCGTTATTCCTTTTACAATAAAGGAGTAAAAGTGTATGTTTTGTCTCTATAATACTATCACATGGGTAATAAGGTAGTCTTTCACATACTCATACATAAATTTAATTATTATGAGATTTACAGTGAAGTGTTTTCATATCTTTTTTAAGTGATAATTGGAAAGAATAATTAAATATGACTGATTCATCCGAAAGGAAACATATTATGAGATTTAAAATGGATATATTTATGAGAATTTAAATAAATAAAATACACAAAAAAATTGCAAAAATAGATACCTAGTATTTTAGGAAAATTGAATGTTGAGAATTATGAGCCTTAGAATATTTAATAAGATTTACATATAGTGAATATAAATTCCAGAAGATTGAGACTAAAAGTGTTTTTTGATGCTATTATCATGAGTGAGTTATTTTGGTGATAAGGAAATAAAAAGAATAAGATCAAATACCATGTGATTAAAGAATAAATGATCTAATTATCGAATAAGAGAAGATATGGTGTTTCATGCCAAGAATGTTTTTTATTGAATTAGAAGAGAATAAGAATAAAATTTAGAGGCATACATATATCATATACTATATTAAGGCATATAAAATGAGTTATCTAGACTAAAGGGGTCTTCTGTTGAGGTTTGAGGAATTGTGAGACAACAAGGAAGATTGTGGAACACTATGGAAGATTTTAGAATCCCATATAATTATTATAATTAAGGAATAACATAAATAAATATAGTCTATGATGAACATAATAAATCATAGGTGATATTTCTACAAGGTAGTAAAACTTATTCTATTATACTAATGGATAGAAAGGCCTATAATTCTTTTTTCTTGGTCAGTGACAAAATAATGACTTCAAGGCTATACCATTTATCTTAATTTATTTGATAATAAGAAGGATTATATATGAATGGGATAATAAACACATGTTAATTAAGGTGAAACTCATCAAAAGATATTGGTGTTTCCTTATATTAATTTTCAATTATCTATCAGAATAATGACTAATAGAGAAATGATTAATCATAGAATCATTCGTTGAATATGTAAATAGGTAATAAATGGATAACATGTAAAATTGAAATAAAAATTATACCTTCACTAATTCATCCCCCCATTGTTAGACACATGTCTATGTGATCCTAAGAATTTATGTTAGATAAATGATATGCCTCTAATTGGATTCTAAAAATTAATTTTCTGTGAAGATGCAAATTTTATCTTTCTGGTTCTATAATAAATTTTTGACTTAGTAAAGAAGTAAATTTAATATATCAAAACTCTATTTTCTTTAAAAATCATAACTGGAATGAAATCCTAGATAAGTTGTATCATTTGAAAATATAAAATGAGTCCCTTTTAAGACTTTCAGTAATATAAAAAATAAAGAGTCAAAGAAGTTGATAAAATATTCATCAAAAAACACAAAAATAACTCTATACTACTTATAGAAAATCAATGTTTTGGTCAACATTCAACTTGTAATATGTATCTTAAAGCAATTATTCATTAGAATACCAATGAATTCGTCTCATCTAGTTCACAATATCAACATGATAAGGATAATATAGAAATATCATTCTAGATATGCCATCAAGAAGATCCATGAATCAGTATGACTAATCACATATCAACAATTTCAAAAGATGACTTAATTGTTGTATTAAATGACATGTTTCTTAATTATCCAAAAATAATAGAAAATCTTTATATATGTCTCACTCAAATGAATGTATAAAGATATAATATAGCATGAATAATATTTAGAGAATATGGATAAGGATTTTAATGAAAAAGTGAAATACTATATAAAGATATCTAAACAAGTTGGATCGATTGAAGCAATGAATATGGAAATTAAATAAATATTATATAGTTATGATAAAAAGGTTAATAATATAGTTCATAATGTCAATAAATAGTTTGATGATAATAATCATGCATTCTAAAAAAAAGAGAAATACATGCATTAGAAAAAAAATTATAATTCAGACATTAATGTTAAGAATAAAGAAAATGGGATCAAAGAAGATGAGATAAAGGACCATAAAACATTAATATATAATAAAAAAATATATGGTGATAAAGTAAATAATTTCAAAACATAATACAAATACAGACTAAAATTTAATGTGGATGAAAAAAATAATCATAAATATAAAATGTCTTTAATTAGATATCAAATTATAAAATACAGTGAATTCAAAAGATGAGAAGGGATTTGATTCCACTAAAAAATTTCTAGAGGATTATTAACCTAATATTTAATTATATTATTGAAATAACATCTTGATATTATCTATTAATAAGTATATAGTAGTTGAAAATATGAAGGAACCATCTACTTCTGAAAATAATATTTGTTAAAAATATATTTTCATGTGTAGTGAATGTGTGAAACGTAAATATATACAAAAGTTGATGAAGGAAAATGATGTGGATCCAAGTACAACATTTAAATTTATTGGAATCATGAATATTTATTCTACTAAAGAATACAATTTAGTGATATGGAAACACAAAAACACTATGTAAATAATACTAGACAGACTTATTTTGGTGATATGAAAGATTCTGATATAGGGCTTGTAGCATACCAATGCAGGTAAATTCATAACTTCACCCAAATTAAACTATTATAAGGATCTAAACACATTCCCGATCCCCACGGGCTGGAAATAATATTGTGGGTATCATACAAGAGAATATGGGAACTGTTTCACCCTCAATAAAAATATGATATCAGAGAAATAGAGTAAAATAGAGAATAAAAAAATATCATATATAAAAATAAAAAACATACAGGTAAAATCAATCATCTGGAAAACAAGTTATCAAAATATAACAAGATGACCATCAGTAATATAAAACTTATAATAACACATGGTTCCATCTTCACATGACCATAATTCACCATCAACCAAACCCACTAGTATGAAACAAATGAAAGAAGATTCATCCACAACAAGAATCTTATCCAAATACAATTAATTTTTAAAAACAAAGTTATAAACTCCCAAAGGTAAAAAATAAATTTTGGGAACAAATTACCAGTAGCTTACCACTAATGAATCTATATAATGTCTAACTGTGTGTATCTATTAGTTTTCATTTAAAAAAATATTTCTAAAACGCATGATTATAAATAAAATTATATTAATAAAACAACCATTGGTTTTTTATTCAAAATCATTAAATATTTAGTAAAACATATCTGTATCACATATCAAATTTTCAATTGTGAAAATAGATTAATAATCAGTTTTCAATCATCACATCATCTAACTAGAAAAAGTGGGAAAGTAACCATATCAAAAGATAATAAAAATAATGTAATATAAAATAAGCCATGTGGATTATACATGAAATGAGGGTGTATATAACAATATCTCCTAGAATATAAAAGGAAGACATGCCATTATACGTGACCCCTAAAATTTGGGAACCTCGATCCCTTCGAAATGCTACCCCCAGTCACCGAGACATAAAGGGAACCACCACCGGTGATTTATAAATCCATTAGGGATAGCCTCTATTTATTTTTACCCATACCCCGAGCTCTCCAAAGTGTTATATTACATCATTATTAAATTTATGGGAACAAAAATATTGTTCTATAAACATTTTTTGAGGGAAAATAAAAAACCATGTTTCAAAAACATTTTCCAAGTAAAAATACATTACAAATCCAAGCCCACATTTTTATATTTATATAGATCAACACTACATTTAACTATTGAAACAACATTTCCCATTTAAAAAAATAGTTTTTCACATTCTATTTTTTTATAAAATATAAAATTTAATTTATAGTTTATATTGCACACAACATTGAGTATAAATAAACCCCATAATATTATTATTTAAATGTGATCATTATAACCTAGATGATAAATTAGTTGGAGGGAATTTTATTGACCATATTATTAGATATATAATTTTACAACTCATATATAATATATTAATTAATTCATTGGGAATTGGAATTTAATTTTTAGTAAAGTCTTTTATTCTTCAAAAATACGTTTTCTTCAAAAAATGGTTTTCTTTCTTTTGAAATTTAAATATTATAATAAATTTATAGAAGTTTTTTAAATTTTATTTTATAAATATAATATTATTTTTTTAATCATCACTTTAAAATTAACTTATGCGTAATTTTTATGAATTTTCTAAAATGACATATTTTTGAGTGAATATAGAAAATGTTGATTTTTAGAGAATTTTCATTTCGTTTAAATTAAAAGGCATCTTTATGATTTTAATTTGATATAAAAAATAACATAATTATTTATTTGGTTAGTTATAATTTAATTAATTACATTTCAATCATTATTAAACATCATTTTTGTGTAAATATATTTTTTTTTCTAAAATATTCATTTTTCAAGAAAATTGTTTTTCATTGTGCATTACATGATTAATTTTAAATT
The DNA here is from genome assembly GCA_963277665.1 of Viscum album. Classification (NCBI taxonomy): domain Eukaryota; kingdom Viridiplantae; phylum Streptophyta; class Magnoliopsida; order Santalales; family Viscaceae; genus Viscum; species Viscum album. Next base: position 176,637,873 of record OY728153.1, on the reverse strand, counting down.
TAATTATTAAACTTACGTGTTTTGAATATGAAAAAATGAATTTAATATTTTTATTTATAAAGTTACAATTTAGTAAATAAGTCCCTTTTATATTTGACCAATATGATTAGTAATCATGGGAATTTTTGTTATCCTGATAAAGGGTAAATTGAGTTATTTAGGTTTAAAATAATAGGATAATGATAATAAAATGATCCTACCACTAGAGAAAAACTCATTAAGTGAATTTTATTCATCCATAATCATTAAATGTTTGGTTAAAGGACCTTTTATTTCCATTTGGATGAGATTAGGACCTTCATAATATTTTATTTAAAGAACATTCAATTACATCACATTCATGATTTTAATAACTATAATATTTTTTGTATGGGGTTATCCAAAGGATATATTTGACTATAAATATTAATTTTAAAGATAAAATATTTATCTTCATCATGGAATTTGTTTTTATTTTTTACAAAATAAATAATTAACTTAAAATAATTCTCAATGTCGGTGAAGTAATTATTTAACAAATGGAAAAAACCAAATAAATGATAATAAAAATATAAAGATAATTATATTTTGGATTAATTAAGATTACACATGAATTTTATAGATTATTATTACATATTATTTATATATTAAATGATATTTTATGTTTTTTTGTTATATTTAATTTATTAAATTCAAATTAATGAATAATGAAAAAATCAACAATAATGATATTTTATCTATATAATATTTTATTAAATTATTTAAAAAAAATAAAAATATTAAATAATAAAAAAATAATAAAAGATATAATCTTAAAAATAATTAATTTTGAATTTATATTCCATTTGAAAATATTAATATCCATAATGGTCAAAATATATTATAATATCTTCTAAATTTCCCAATGTGCCCCTCATAATAATTATAAAAATCTCACCTTTTCCATTAATAATTTAGACCATATTGAGAAATATTGATCAATAATCCTATGAAAATTTCTATTATAAATAACCTTATCCATGTTAAAGATTTTTTCCTTCGAACATACTTATCCAAGATCTATTTAGAGGAGATCTAAAAGAATTCTGCTGAAGAAGAGATAATCGTGTTTACCAACTCTTTCAAGTTTATTTCTTCCTCCACTGCCACTTCATATTTTTATTATATTTTAATTCAATAACTCTATAATAATATATATACTTAAATTTTATAATTATTATTATGTAACCATATTATACATTTTATCCATATTATGAAAACTGAAAGCATCGTGTGTGTGTGTGTCCATATTTATTACTGGATCCACGTAACAGTGTTATTCATTTTTCATCAACAATTTATTTGGATGGGAATAATGATTAGAATAATGTATATATATTATAAATATTACATTATATTGATTATATAAAATTAATATATATTACATTTTGTAACACCCAGAGATTTTCTGAAATATTTTTTTTCAAATGAATTTAATATTTTTTATATTTTTCATTTAACGCAACACTGAATATAGATTTTTAACTATGTTTTGAATGAATTATACCCAACCCCAAGTTAATATTTCACTAAAAACAAAAAATATATTATCTTTTAGTACATAAAAAACTCTTTTTGAAATTTTTTACACAAACTTATAAGTTTCTTCGATAACTTGAGTAACATGCGAGGCTGAGTTTTACAGAACTACAATATATTATTAATATCATTATTAAAATATTATTATAAATACAACCTAGACATTTTAGTGGAATTTATTAATAATATTAACTAAATTTTGAAAATATTATTAAAATATATGACTCAAATGAACACTTTGGTTATCAATTAGTAAGAAATTAACGTAATAACTAAGAAATTCCTTTTATAGGAAAACTATTTTTATAAATGAAAACACCTTTTTGAATCAATAAATTAATCAAAACATTATTTATAAATTTTTTCTGATATTATATATTAGATTAAATATTTTTCAATCATCCAATATATATCATATACATAATGATATGAATAAATCCAATTTTATGAATAAAAAGATATAGTTTTCCAAAAGTTCATTTCCCTCAATTTAATGGTGATCCCATTTTAAATATGATTTTTAAAACTTATATAATTTTTATTTTACAAAATATACATAATTTTTTAAATATTAATATTAAAATATACTTTGGGTTAATTTTTTTTTTGAGAATTTTCATTTTTGATAAATAGTGAAGAGCACTAAATTTTAATTAAAAACTGATTTTTCATCAAATTTATTTATAAGTTAATAATTTATTTTTCATTGGTTTTAAGGATTAATTAGATCAATTACACAAAAAAAATCCAATTTATTTCACTAGTATCAATTTCAATATGAAATTGGATCTAAAAACATAAAAAACATTTGAATGTTTTAACATTAAAAACGCACAATGTCATCCCATCTGAGGGATTAAATTTAAATTAATTTCTGACGCTTATATGGTTGGAATTTGGAAAAATGGATTCAATAAAAATAATTATAGTAATAATAATAATAATAATTTATAATTTATAAAAATTTTATATTAGTTTTTGACAAATAAATCTTAGTTAAAATTAAAAAAATTAATTAAAGTCGTTAAGAAAACAATTAAATTAATAAATGACTAACCCTTAAACTTTTGGCCCAAATGACCTATAAAATTTTCAAAAATATATTTTATATAAATATTATGACTCTATAATACATTTTTATATAATTATTTTATTTATTTGATCCACTTATCAAAGTAAAAACGTGGGTAGAATTCCTATTTCCAAAATTTACTAGAATGTCACTACTCATCCACTATAAAAAGGAACTCAATCCTCCAACTTATTCACACCTATAAATCCATTTTAATATCGCATATTTTTCTCAAATAAGATCCCAAAATAACTCCATTAATCCTATAATTCTTTCTTTCGGCATAAATCCAACCAAGGAAGGCATTTGGTGGAAACCAAAATGAGTTACCCAAAGAATTGGTAACTTCCTTCCTCAGACTCCTTTTTTTTTCTTTCTCTACCACCTAAACCCATATAATTCCATTATTATATAATATATTTAGTATAATAAATATAATTAAATGATTTAATAAAAAAAGTTCTGCCTACACTAACATGCAAACTTCCATCTAATGGTTAACCAACCTACCATTCTTGTGTTTATCGAACTGGCACCTCACGAAACGATGTTGTTCATTTTTTCCATTACCTCCTCTCATGGGTGATAATTATAATGAGAAAAAAAATTATATGAAATATATGATATTTATTAATTATTTATGTTTATATAATCAATTTATAAAACATAACTTCATTCTTTCCATTTTGTGGATATATAATAACGTCGTTTGTGGACATGTGGACTACCGCCTCCTCAAAGCAATGTTATTAGTTCACACATTACATTGAATGTACAAAATATTTTTTAGAAAAAATATATGATATATATGACATAATAGTACTAATATAATTATATTATATATATACATATATTAGATTTACATTTTATTTTTCAATACGACAATAAAAAGGAAATATCGTTAATGCGTACGCACAGCCTACGGTCTCCATGAATGTTGTATTCCATTTCCTAATTAAAGATTATATAGTTTATTAAAATACACATATAATGAATATATATTACATTTATATCATTTTTTAAATTATGTAAATCATATAATCATGGTTCATGTAAGAGGACCAAGAATAACAACTCAAAACATGTATGAAAGACAATGAAGATATTACCCAAAACGTATTCTTAACATGGAATTATTAAGAAAAAGGTAGTATAAAGTCACAATAAAATAAAATGTGGTAATATATATATATATATAAGAATATGTTTCTTATTTTTATGTATTATATACTTATATTTATTTCACAGGAGTTTTGAACATGTACAAATAAAGTCAAGACATAAGGAAATGGTTTTCAAGTCCCACTTTTATTTCCATGAGACTTAAGCTTTATTAACCATTAATTCTTTTGTTTGGTTTATATAATACCCATTAACGTATTCTATGGTTATTATACATAAATTTATTTTCATTTAAATACGTATTTTATGATATCTCTTTCATGTGGTTTTATCCTTCAAATGTTGGTGAATCAGTAATATAGTTTTGTCTCAATTTTCCTTCATTGAGACACATGTTTTGTAATATAGCTATATTATTTTATAAGGTGTATATAATTACATTTTAAAAGTTATATAATGAATCTAATTCTTTTCATGATATTAAAAGAATCATGTAATTTCATTTTCTTACATAGGGATTATGATTAAAAGTAACTCAGTGTTAAGAGTATATTGATACAATCTCATCATTTATCAATATTGTTTATGATTATTCTTCCATTAATGAAATTTTATTATCCATCTCTCAAGAACATTACTAAATTTTCATATCCACTATTAATTCATAAAATCTTCATTTATTATTAAAATTTTCACACTCTTTGTTACTTTACATAATTAATAAAAAAATTATGAAAATGTGATCTAATTTTTATTTTCTATTAGTAATTTTTTTATTCCAAAAAATGTAATGTTTTCAAAAAAAAGTCAACAAATCTTTTAAAATGTTCTCTAAATATCATTTTTAAGGAAAAATTATTTCAAAAATATTTTATGGTTTTCCAAATTTATTATATAAGTTTTCAAAGTGATGTTCATATAAAAAGGTTTTCAACATGTTTTTAAGATTCCTTAATTAGTTTTGAAAAAAAAGGTTTTCAGAAGGATTTATTTTTGAAAAATATAGAACGAATAAAGGATAATTTCATCAAGAAGTGTTTTTAAAGGATATTTTCAAATTATTTTCCATCTAAGATAACATACATTTGTGTTATTTGTGACTTTCTAAGAAAATTATCCAAAGGTTCCATTCATATTCTTTCTATAAATGGTATATGTTTTGATGGAAAGATTTTTATGATCCCCATCTCTATTTCGTGATTTATATATTTATTAAATCAATTTCACTTTAACGTGTTCTATTCTTATGAAACTATCTACCTTTTCCAGGTTGTGATTTTATGTAATGATTATAAAACCTATCTCATATTACATAGGTTTTGATATGATTATATTTCATTTCAGGGGTTATGATATGATTCTTTATGATCTTGTGAAAAATGTATATATAATTTCATTATGAGATGGTTGGGACCTACATCTCCCTTAAATTCATTAGGAAAATATTTTTATCTCATGAGTATGATAGGGAATTAATTGGATGTGAACCTTGTTCAGTAATATAGGGTTGGAATGAGTAGTGAAATCGGTTCAGTATGACAAGGCTAGAATAGGAAGTGAACTTAGTTCGGTAATACTGGGATGGAATGAGGACTGAACTTGGTTCAGAAATACAGGGATAGAATATGGAGAAAACCGAGTTTAGTATAGTAATTTATTACCTAATATGGTCTTGGGAGTGAAACTTTACTAATAATATGGTTTGGGGAGTGAAATCATTCAACTAATATAGACTTATAATTAATCCATAACAACAATGGAAATCAATTTATATATTTATATTTCTACCACAAATTCTATGTCTTATTCCTGAGTTATTCTTTTATGGCTAATGCTCTTGATCCCCTTAATATTTATTTTTTATAAACTAACAATATTTATTCCATGACTCTTGTATTTGATCATTGATTTGAATGATATGATCTTTCAATGATATTATCATTTTCTCATACCCTTATTCTCAGGTAATTCTCAGGTATCTCCATTGTTTAACCTCATTGAACATCTAAGATCACCCCTTTCTGATGATTCTTTTCCCAAGGTTATAATGAAATGTTTTATGTATAATTACAATCATGGAATATCTTTTTTTGGAAACCTTGAATATCTTTCTCTATGACAGAATATTTTGTTCTATGCTTCTAAAGACACTAAATGTAACACCCCAGGTAAATAAAGAATAGACATTTTCATATTTATCCATATTTGTGAATAAAATATTAATATTACTTTAAAAGTTTTCTATGTTCGAAAGCGTACCTGATACACAACAAAGAGTTTCATTGAAATCTTACGTTGCACTCTAATAATAAAATAATATTATTTTAAATGGTAGTTAACATGTAGCCGTTGTATTGGCGGGAATGGATAGAAAAAACTAAAATATGATTATATATGTTTTTAAATGTTTTTAGATATATCCAATAAAAGATAAAGGCTTAAAATACATAAAGAATTCAATTTTAGGCGTATATGCCCTAGTTCTCACTAAAGGTTCACTTATCGCCTTTTGATGGAGAACCAACATTAAATATAGTATTCTTCACTCTTATATATTCTATTGGACCAAATAAAACTCTTCTTAATAATTGGGACATCAAAATTTACTTTCTGTAAATTTTTGGTATCTTTCCGATAAAGTTCATTTTTTTAATGAATAGTGTAAAATGTTGTATTTTAATTCAAAACCTATTTTTAATCTAATTTATTTATATGATTAGATTATATTTTGAATTGGTTTTAAAGTGAAATTATAATATATTTTTACAATTAAATCCAATAGTGGTCGTTGGAATTAATTTCACTTTGAAATCAGACTTAAACCAGTGTCAATCTTTTGATACTTATTGTTTCATAAAAACACGCTATTTGCTATGACAACGAGAATTAATTATTAAATTAATTAATGTGACTTATATGTTTTGAATTTTGTAAAATAGACTTCATTTTTGAATTCATAATATCAAATATATCTTAGGGTGAATTTTTGGTAATTTTCTGAAAAACTACAATTTTTGATGAATAGTGAAACCACTAAGTGGTACTTATAAAGACTGATTTTCCATTTAAATGAAATTTTACCATCATTGTGTTTTGAATTTCAAAAATCCGACATACATGGTTGTCATTAATAAGTAAAATGTGGTTCAATGAGATTATAATAATTTTTTGGTGAATAGTAACTTATTAAGTTCTTAATCGCGATTAGAGGTAATTAGTGTAGTTTAAGGTAAAAATAATGTTTTAATAATATGAAGTGAACTTGACACAAGTCCTAAACTCATTGGATGTGTAATGGACGACCAATAAAATCCATGGGTCATCTTGGGGACCCCATGGAGCCACTTTGGTTGGGAAATGACATAAATAACTTTTTATTTAATGTAAAAGTAAAAATGACACATGCATGATATGTTTTACTAAAAAAACTTTTATGTGGGGTTATACAAGTTATATGTTTTATTATAAATAGTCATTGGAAAGATAAAAAGTTTTCCTACATCATAGTAATTTTTTTATAATTTTTAGACATTAAATAAATTAAATTATTTATGACAGAATAATGATGCAGCGATGACATCATTATCTGACGATTTAAATAAAATGAGAAGATAATGTAAACTCTATGACCTACACATGTCCAAAACATATTGGATGGGTGGATTTCGAACCCTTATCACCTTATCCACGAATTATATCAATTTGGGACCTTTTAAAACCGAAACACATTTTCAAATAAAGTAATGTTTAATACTTTCAAAAAGTCCCACTCCTCTCCTCTTATAAAAGGCCCCCACCTCTACCTCATTTCACACACTCCTAAAGCCTTTGTCTCGTCCAACCCCTGCCCATTTAATCTCTAAAAATCCCTCTATTCATCCTATAGGATTTACTTTGGGCAGAATCCTTTCAAAGGAAGACTTTAGTCTCAAATCAAACGGAGTTACACTTTTAAAGGTAATTCATTCTCTCATGTTCATTTGTTTTATTTTGCTTCTACAACCCCCTAAACTCTTTTTATTTACTTCTTTTGTAACAACACCAGTATCTTCAATATAATAGGATTTTTTTATAAGATTTATTCGAGCTACACTCTCACACAACTACATCAAATGGTTAAAGAACATACAATTTCTGTGGATGGCGAAATTCTGCCTCCCGAAAAGATGATTATTCAATACTCATTTAACACCTTCAAAGGTGACCATTATGATGAAACTATTTTTATATATGATATATAATATGTTTATGTTTTCCTTAAGCTTCTGTTTTTTTTCATTTTGGGAATACCTTTATGGTTTCCATTATCGGTAAACGCGATATCTTCATTTAAGGAAGTGAGGACTACCGCCCCCTCAAAGTGATTTGATTCGTTAAATACCATATGTGGGACGTATAGAGTATGGAACTATGATATTATATATGATATTATACTGGAATTATAATATACCTTTATATCATTATTATTCCATTCTATAAAATACGAAATAGAAATGAAAGTAGCGTTCATGCGTACGTACGGCTTACCGTCTCCATGAACGGTGCATTTCATTTATTACCTCTAAATGATTATGTAATATTATAAATACATGTATATGATGGATATATATGATATATATGATGTAAAAATCAGGAATTTCATTCTGGATATATAGAACCTTTGACCACACGAACAACATGTAATTGTAAGAAGTCCACTTTCGACTTAAGAACCAAATATCGACAAAACAAACATGATTAACATAAATGATTAAATAATGTTTATAATATGGTAATAAGTGATATAAAATGAATAATGAACTTGAAAAATGTTCTTAAGGAAGTCGAAATTAACTCAATTTTATTATTCATGAGATTAAATAACGATCGAGTCGAGTCGGACCCGAGGTAAGGGATCCTACTCCTCTCTTTCTTTTTAAGTACACTCTTTTATGTCATTCCCTCTAAAGCTCATATTTATTGTTATTGGGATGTTATTTTATATTACACATACTGTAATTTTTATGTTCATGTGATGAGAGACCCTATTCTCTCTCATCAATCCATTTTTCTAAGTTTTGAGTGTTGCCGTTAGGCTGCCGAATTTTCGTAAGAGATCTAACCTCTCTCTTTCTCTTTAAGTACTCCCCTTTATGTCACTTCTTTTAAGATCCTATTTGTTATGATGGGGGATGTTCTTTCATATTCCTCTTTCTGTACATTTTATTGTAATGTGATGAGATACCCTATTTGATCTCTTCAATCCATTTTTGGATGTTTTAAGTGGCGCTGTTAGGCTGCTGAGTTTTCGTAAGTGATTTTTCATCTCACTTTTATTCCCGTGAGATTTATGCTACATTTTCCACAATTTACTTTGAGTGGTGTATGTACTGCCCATTATTCTACTATTTGTGTAATATACTTTCTTTTATGAGTATTTACATCAATGATTTATTGTCCTTCTTTCATGGGGTGTATGTTTTGAAAGATACCCAAGTCGGTAAGGGAACCTTTCACCCTCCTCTTTTTTAAAAGACTTCTTTTGTTGGGTATTTTAATTTACATATTGTTATGATGGGATATGTTCTCATATATCCTAATTGATGTAAATTTTATGTCCAAGTGATGAGATACACTTTTTATCTCTCATCAACTCAATTTGATGTGTTGTCGTTAGGCTGTCAAGGGAACTTTTTAACCCAATTTCGATTTATTTGGGTTCAACATGTAGTCATTGAATATTTCATCCATTGAATATGTGTTAATGACCTTTTATTTTTTTACACTTAATATCCACTTATATTGGGTGTATTTATATTTTTCACACATATTTTTGAGATTGATTTGTCCTTAATTTAAAGATACCTTCTTTATAAGGGATTTCATCACATTTGACATTTCTATTAAGGGTTCATTGTTGTTATGCACCAATTCACTCTTATATGGTGTATATACTGTCCTTTGGAGTATTATATCATGAATCCATTTATTCTCATGATATTATAAAGTTCTGACTAAATGTTATTCCTCAATTATTGTATTCAGGTGTCTCTAATTTTGGTAAAACCCCTTTAACCAAAATATCATTTTAAATGTTTTAATTATTTGTCCTTATTAATATCCATGTTTTCAAAATGGTTTTAAGGATTTATTTATATGGATATTAGTGGTTTGAAATGTTAAAATCTTCAAGGTGGTATGGGACACTTTGATTCAGAAGTCTCTTTATTAAATGTTTTAAATGGTTTTGGAAATGGTTTCTTTTTGAATGGATTCATTATTTCAATATCCGAAAATGTTATATTGTGATTGAAATGTGGAAATGTTATATTTCCTTTATGCATGTTTTATGTGATACATTTATGTTATGGTTCTTGGGCATTGTTATGAATACGGGTGGTTCCGTGATAAACTAAGGGCGGGTGAGCCCGATATAGCTCTCCAATGCATTGGGTAACGCGAAGGAGTGAAACATTAAGGTTTCTCCGAATAGATTTAGGGAATATACTGTGATGTATATTCTAAATGTAACCAAGAGGGTTACTCCCTACGTAAGAATGTTATGAATTCCTCAAGTTACCTTTATTTCTTATGTTTTCTATGATTTGTTCATGATTTGATATGCCTATGTTTTATGGGTAATGTGTGATTTCATTATAATGTATATATGAACTCATGTTTCCTTTCCATATTTTTATAACTCTTACTGAGCTTTTTATACTCGTCCCAAGTTTTTGAAATGTTTTTCATAGGTCAAGGGAAGGGTACATGATGTGATGATAGTGTCAAGGATGTGTCAAGAAAGAATCCATGTTTTATTTTAAATATGTTCCTGTTGATGGGAATAATGAATAATGTCTTTTATGTAACCACTTTGTTTAAATGTGGAATGTAATGAAAGTTTCATGATCTAATTCTCTAAAACTCTAAACCTGAAAAGATCCTCAATGTGTAATCTTGTAATAAATCAAGATTAAGTAAGGTTTAAGGCTGGGGATATATAGTTGGTATCAAAGGTCGGTTTAGATAACTTTAGAGGTTAGGGTATTCTTTAAGCATAAGTGACATTACCATAATGGTTAGGATTTCAGAAAGAGTACTAGTTTTAGATAAAGTGAATGAGTAAGTATATCTTAGTGTTTATCTTGCTCATTAGTACATGATGGTTTTGTTGATATACTCACACTCACCTTTTTGGTTTTAGTAAATGGATGGATCTAGCAGGCACCAAAGAGACAACAGGTTTGGAGGAAACTGTGGTGGTTCTCTGATTAAGATACTAGATAAAATGGAGGATTCAATGAGGAAACTCGTGGTTGTTCTAAACCAAATATCAAGGAGTCATGATCAACCACTTGAACCTTGGTATGATCTTTAATGCATCATATATGAGATGACCAATCCATGTGGAGGTTCAAGTAATAATTATAAAGGTAACCATTAGAGTTTATATGATCCTTACTTTTGAGGTAATTATGGGTTATTATATAATATGTTGGAAAATGAAAGGCATGAGATAAACTTGAGGTTAAAATATGTTATGATCATTTTTGATGATTTTATCTCATTTTGGGGAATGTTTTAAGAATTATATAGTTTTGTAAAAAGGACAACACGCAGACCGTGTGACAACCCGTCGCGTCGGACAAAGCTGCGGGAATCGAACCCACAACCAAAGTGCGACTGGTATTTATCGCCTACCACTGGACTACGTGAAGTCCCTGGTTAGTTTGACTGATTTTTTTTAGTTATATGATTTTATGGATTAAGAGTAATTTGATTTTGGGTTATTTATGAAAATGATTAACCTATCATGGAGGATATGTGATTAGGTTAATTACTTTTCAATACGAGACTTTAGGAGCAACTGATATTGTTTGGAGATAAATGTTACGATTTATCTTGGAAGACTATGAGACTAAATCCTTCCAATATTTGGGTTTCAATCTTATATTGGTTTACTTTGAAGAATTTTATGGACAAATTGTTTATCGGATGGTCCTCGTTGAACTTTGGGTTTTGTTGGACAAATTTTGGAGATTAAGCATGGATTTTCTTTTTAATGGGTTATCCTTTTCTGGATTATCTGACCTTGTACTAACCTTTTTGGTTTTGGTTTTTGTTAAATCCTAAAGACATGGGATGTATATAGTTCTCTTTTGTGGATTAGGTGATTCTCTAGAAGTTGATTATAGTACTCTTAATGCGAACAAGTCTCCCTAAATACTCGTCTTTTGGAAAAAAATGAGTTTGATTAAGGAATCTAGTAAAAGTTGAAAGTCAACATGATAAGTGATTATGTTTCCTTATGAATAAATTCCTCAATAAAAAGTAACTTAAAACAAAAATGTTGTCTATTAACTTTTCCTACTGGGGAACCCAACACCGTTTAACCCATCACAAGTTTGTGATTTTCTCGTGGTTAACTTTCTCCTAAACATTTTTCTATCGCTCTCCATCAGAACATGACCCTTTGTTTTTTCCTCCATGTCCATATTTTGATACTCGGAATCCTATTATGGGTTAACTCGGGTGACCTCTGTACTTATCTTTATTTATTTTAAAGTGTTTGTTTTACCGACTTTTGTTCCGATGTGGGACTTTCAAGGATGCTTCCAAGCTCAATTTTAAAATTGAGAGGACGCAATTCCCAAAAGGGGGGAAGGATGTAACACCCCGGGTACATAAAGAATAGACATTTTCATATTTACCCATATTTGTGAATAAAATATTAATATTACTTTAAAGGGTTGCTATGTTCGATAGCGTACCCGATACACAACAAAGAGTTTCATTGAAATCTTACGTTGCACTCTAATAATAAAATAATATTATTTTAAATGATAGTTAACATGTAGCCGTTGTATTGACGGGAATGGATAGAAAAAAATAAAATATGATTATATATGTTTTTAAATGTTTTTAGATATATCCAATAAAAGATAAAGGCTTAAAATACAGAAAGAATTCAATTTTAGGCGTATATGCCCTAATTCTCACTAAAGGTTCACTTATCGCCTTTTGATGGCGAACCGTCATTAAATATAGTTTTGTTCACTCTTATACATTCTATTTGACCAAATAAAACTCTTCTTAAGAATTGGGACATCAAAATTTACTTTGTGTAAATTTTTGTTATCTTTCCGATAAAGTTCATTTTTTTAATGAATAGTGTAAAATGTTGTATTTTAATTCAAAACCTCTTTTTAATCTAATTTATTTATATGACTAGATTATCTTTTTAATTGGTTTTAAAGTGAAATTAGAATATATTTTTACCATTAAATCCAATAGTGGTCATTGCAATTAATTTCACTTTGAAATAAGACTTAACCCAGTGTCAATCTTTTGATACTTATTGTTTCATAAAAACATGCTATTTGCTCTGACAGTGGGAATTAATTATTAAATTAATTAATGTGACTTATATGTTTTGAATTTTGTAAAATAGACTTCATTTTTTAATTCGTAATATCAAATATATCTTAGGGTGAATTTTTGGCAATTTTTGAAAAACATCAATTTTTGATGAATAGTGAAACCACTAAGTGGTACTTATAAAGACTGATTTTCCGTTTAAATGAAATTTTTCCATCATTGTGTTTTGAATTTCAAAAATCCGACATACATGGTTGTCTTTAAGAAGTAAAATGTGGTTCAATGAGATTATAATAATTTTTTGGTGAATAGTAACTTATTAAGTTCTTAATCGCGATTAGAGGTAATTAGTGTAGTTTAAGGTAAAAATAATTTTTTAATAATATGAAATGAACTTGACACATGTCCTAACCTCATTGGATGTGTAATGGAAGACCATGAAAATCCATGGGTCAACTTGGGGACCCCATGGAGCCACTTTGGTTGGGAAATGACATAAATAACTTTTTATTTAATGTAAAAGTAAAAATGACACAAGCATGATATGTTTTACTAAAACAATTTTTAAGTGGGGTTATACATGTAATATGTTTTATTCAAAATAGTCATTGGAAAGATAAAAAGTTTTCCTACATCATAGTAATTTTTTTATAATTTTTAGACATTAAATAAATTAAATTATTTATGGCAGCATAATGATGCAGCGATGACATCATTATCTGACGATTTAAATAAAATGAGAAGATAATGTAAACTCTACGACCTAAACATGTCCAAAAATTATTGGATGGGTGGATTTAGAACCCTTATCATCTTCTCCACGAATTATATCAATGTGGGACCTTTTAAAACCGAAACACATTTTCAAATAAAGTAATGTTTCTTACTTTCCAAAAGTGCCCCTCCTCTCCTCTTATAAAAGGCCCCCACCTCTACCTCATTTCACACACTCATCAAGCCTTTGGCTCAGCCAAACCCTGCCCATTTACTCTCTACACATCCCTCTATTCAATCCTAGAGGATTCACTTTGGGCAGAATCCTTTCAAAGGAATCCTTTAGGCTCAAATGAAAAGGAGTTACACTTTTAAAGGTAATTCATTCTCTCATGTTCATTTGTTTTATTTTGCTTCTCCAACCCAATAAACTCTTTTTATTTACTTATTTTGTAACAAAACCAGTATCTTCAATATACTAGGATGTTGTTATAATATTTATTTGAGCTACACTCTCACACAACTACATCAAATGGTTAAAGAACATACAGTTTCTTTGGATGGTGAAATTCTGCCTCCCGAAACGATGATTGTTCAATACTCATTTAACACCTTCAAAGGTGGCCATTATGATGTCACTATTTTTATATATGATATAAAATATGTTTATGTTTTCCTTAAGCTTCTGTTTTTTTCATTTTGGGCATACCTTTATGGTTTCCATTATGGGTAAACGCGATATCTTCATTTAAGGAAGTGCGGACTACCGCCTCCTCAAAGTGATTTGATTCGTTAAATACCATATGTGGGATGTATAAAGGATGGAACTATGATATTATATATGATATTATACTGTAATTATAATATACCTTTATATCATTATTATTCCATTCTATAAAATACGAAATAGAAATGAAAGTAGCGTTCATGCGTACGTACGGCTTACCGTCTCCATGAACGGTGCATTTCATTTCTTACCTCTAAATGATTATGTAATATTATAAATACATGTATATTCTGGATATATATGATATATATGATATACAAATCAGGAATTTCATTCTGGATATAAAGAACCTTTGACCACACAAACAACATGTAATTGTAAGAAGTCCACTTTCGACTTAAGAACCAAATATCGACAAAACAATCATGATTAACTTAAATGATTAAATAATGTTTATAACATGGTAATAATTGATATAAAAGGAATAATCAACTTGAAAAATTTTCTTAAGGAAGTAGAAATTAACTCAAGTTTATTATTCAGGATATTAAAGAACGATCGAGTCTAGTCGGACCCGAGGTAAGGGATCCTACTCCTCTCTTTCTTTTTAAGTACACTCTTTTATGTAATTCCCTCTAAATATCATCTTTATTGTTATTGGGATGTTATTTTATATTACACATACTTTAATTTTTATGTTCATGTGATGAGAGACCCTATTCTCTCTCATCAATCCATTTTTGGAAGTTTTGAGTGGCGCCGTTAGGCTGCCGAATTTTCGTAAGAGATCTAACCTCTCTCTTTCTCTTTAAGTACTCCCCTTTATGTCACTTATTTTAAGATACTATTTGTTATGATGGGGGATGTTCTTTCATATTCCTATTTCTGTACATTTTATTTTAATGTGATGAGATACCCTATTTTATCTCATCAATCCATTTTTGGAAGTTTTAAGTGGCTCCGTTAGGCTGCCGAGTTTTCGTAAGTGATTTTTCATCTCACTTTTATTCCCGTGAGATTTATGCTACATTTTCCACAATTTCCTTTGAGTGGTGTATGTACTTCCCATTATTCTACTCTTTGTGTAATATACTTTCGTTTATGAGTATTTACATCAATGATTTATTGTCCTTCTTTCATGGGGTGTATGTTTTGAAAGATACCCAAGTTGGTAAGGGAACCTTTCACCCTCCTCTTTTTTAAAAGACTTCTTTTGTTGGGCCTTTTAATTTACATATTGTTATGATGGGATATGTTCTCATATATCCTTATTGATGTAAATTTTATGTCCAAGTGATGAGATACACATTTTATCTCTCATCAACTCATTTTGATGTGATGTCGTTAGGCTATCAAGGGGACTTTTTAACCCAATTTCGATTTCTTTGGGTTCAACATGTAGTCATTGAATATGTCATCCATTGAATATGTGTGAATGACATTTTATTGTTTTACACTTAATATCCACTTATATTGGGTGTATTTGTATTTTTCACACATATATTTGAGATTGATTTGTCCTTAATTTAATGATACCTTTTTTATAAGGGATTTCATCACATTTGACATTTCTATTGAGGGTTCATTGTTGTTATGCACCAATTCACTCTTATATGGTGTATATACTGTTTTTTGGAGTATTATATCATGAATCCATTTATTCTCATGATATTATAAAGTTCTGAATAAATGTTATTCCTCAATTATTGTATTCAAGTGTCTCTAATTTTGGTAAAACCCCTTTAACCAAAATATCGTTTTAAATGTTTTAATTATTTGTTCTTATTAATATCCATGTTTTAAAAATGGTTTTAAGGATTTATTTATATGGATATTAATGGTTTGAAATGTTAAAATCTTCAAGGTGGTATGGGACACTTTGATTCAGAAGTCTCTTTATTAAATGTTTTAAATGGTTTTGGAAATGGTTTCTTTTTGAATGGATTCATTATTTCAATATCCTAAAATGTTATATTGTGATTGAAATGTGGAAATGTTATATTTCCTTTATGCATGTTTTATGTGATACATTTATGTTATGTTTCTTGGGAATTGTTATGAAAACGGGTGGTTCCGTGATAAACTAAGGGCGGGTGAGCCCGATATAGCTCTCCAATGCATTGGGTAACGTGAAGGAGTGAAACGTTAAGGTTTCTCCGAAGAGATTTAGGGAATATACTGTGATGGGTATTCCAAACGTAACCAAGAGGGTTAATCCCTACATAAGAATGTTATGAATTCTTCAAGTTACCTTTATGTCTTATGTTTTCTATGATTTATTCAAGATTTGATATGGCTATGTTTTATGGGTAAAGTGTGATTTCATTATAATGTATATATGAACTCATGTTTCCTTTCCATATTTTTATAACTCTTACTGAGCTTTTTATGCTCATCCCAAGTTTTTGAAATGTTTTTCACAGGTCAATGGAAGGGTACATGATGTGATGATAGTGTCAAGGATGTGTCAAGAAAGAATCCATGTTTTATTTTAAATATGTTCCCGTTGATGGGTAGAATGAATACTGTCTTTTATGTAACCACTTTGTTTAAATGTGGAATGTAATGTAAGTTTCATGATCTAATTATCTAAAACTCTAAACCTGAAAAGATCCTCAATGTGTAATCTTGTAATAACTCAAGATTATGTAAGGTTTAAGGCTGGGGCCTTATAATAAACTATTACGATCTATAGACTTGTATTTTGTAATGTGCTGAATATTTGTCTAAAATGATGTAAAATCCAAATATGTTAAGCATAGATCTCTATAGGAGGAATAAAAGGAAATGTTTAGTCAAAATTTTTAAACTATAATGAGAAATCCTTAGTGAGAGTCCTAAGTACATGTTTAAGGATAAGTCTAAGGATAAAGAAAAGTATTAAAAAATGTCTTGGAATTTGGTAAAGGTTGGAGTGGGTGGTTTCCTATAATTACATCCTTGTATGGATACAAAAATTTGATATTTCTATGGCATTGACATACCTAGGGGTAACAATTTGGAAAATTTGCCTTGTTCCTTACTTGAGTATAACCAAGTTCATGATAATGGGCTTTTTTGTACACCTAGTTAGACTCTCATGAGGGATATGATTTGAGAATTTATAATCTATTTATAAACCATAGTGAAAGATTTAAATATTCGATGAATATGAAAAACCTAGTATAAACCTAATGTTTTATAGATTAAAGGAGTAGGTTTTAGGATTTAGACATCTTATAAGTACTTTTTTCATTATTATATGGTTTTATGCTATGATAAGTGTTTCTCACAGTATTATTTATAGTGTTATTCAATATCGGGAACTATAAGGAACTGGGTTAACATTGAATGTTTTAGAAGTGGAAAGTATGGTGATTATGAAAATCTATGTCCTAAGATGATATCCCGTGAAGGGAATCAGGAAGGTGGTATGAGTATTGTCTATACTATGAAGATAAAGAGAGCTCAAATGAAATGTGAATGTTTTGGGATGTTCTAACGGTATAATTTACATTAAACATAAGAATAATGATTATATATAAGTTGAGGAACCATAGGACGTGATTCATATTTTATATTCTGAGAAAAGGGTAATTATGTAATAAGATGATGAATCCTGAGTAATGGTTTAATAATAAAAATAATTTATTGAAGTTTATATGTTTTCGAATTAAAATATTATATTATATAAACCATGAATTATATAATTATTTTAAATATAATTTTTTAAATAATAATTGAAAAGGATGTGTTGAATGGTAATGAAGACTTAGAAAAGTGATAATTTTAAATAAGGTATGGTAACCCATAATTTGTTCAATATGTTGAGACAATCGTGTTTATCTTTGATAAAAAAGATTATTAATTTAGATTGAATTATATTTATGACCTCAAAATTGATAGATTATTTGTTGAAAAAATTGATCTATGTTATCATGGATGTAGTTTACCAAATCTTTTATTTACAAAATATATCCTTTAATAATTTTAATAACAAAGAATTCATGTTTTTTGAAAGTATTTATGGTAATTTATAATATTACGATGTTTCAAGAGAATATACTATGAGGTTATTCACATGTTTGGAATGTGATATCCAAGAGACATACTGTGATATATAGGGGGTCAATGTTAAGCTAATTTAGTAACCTTCCCTCTATAGTTTTCAATTTTCATCTTTTTAAGGATTATAAGGTTTATAATCTATGTAATGTTTTTAGTTAATCTTCGAATGAGGTCATATAGATTAAAGTATTATATCTAAATATTTGGATTTATATATATTGTATAACTTCTTATAAACTTTGGTTGTGATAAATACATATGGAATCACATATCGTTCTATTTATAGAACTCATGATATGAAAATTTTTTAGGAATGTCAAATTTAGTTTAATTTATTGGAATAAGAGATGATGTGGAAGTTGATCAAGTAAAAATAAAGGGTAAGGTTATCTTGAAATCATATAAGTATATCTTTTCCTGAAATTTCTTCAACTTTTGTAAAAACGATCTTGAAACCCAAAATTTTATCCTAGTACCTTCATTTCCAATGAATAAATTTTCCCCTTATATTATTTCATATTTATGGATTTGTGATTGTTAACATTCTCTTAGCTATGTTCTCAATCACTCTCTATCAAAACATGATAGTTGTATTTCTATTTCATTCGTATGTTTTCACTTCCCACTAATGTACTTCTATGTGGAAACCTAGTTATGTATAACTTTAGGTAACCGTTATGTTTCAAAATTTCCCTTTTTGAAGGATGTTTTATTAATAATTTTTATGATGTTGGTATCTATGAAAAGAACATTTTAGTATTAAACATTAAATACCCCATACAAATTATGAGGGAGAAATTAATTTAAATGCGGGTAAAATGTAACACTACAAGATCTTGTGAAATATTTTTTTTGAATTAATTTAATATTTTTGATATTTTTCATTTCACGCAACACTAAATATAGCTATTTCCATAAAATTGGATCGAATTATATGAAACACCATGTTTATATTGCACTACATACAACACATATATAAACTTTTAGTACATGCAACACTCTGTTAGGATTTTGTTACACATAATATCGAGTTCCATTGATATCTTTAATAACATGCAAGGCTGAGTTTTACCAAACTAAAATATACTATAAATATTATTATTAAAATATTATTATAGATACCTCTATGCTATTGGAATATAATTTACAAATAATATTAACTAAAATTTGAAAATATGATTTAAATAAGTAAATAAAATGAACCCATTGGTTATCAATTAGCTTGAAATGAAAGCAAAAACTATGAAATTCCTTTTCTATGAAAAAAATTTATCTATGTAAAAACACTATTTTATCTCAATAACTTATACAAGCCATTATTGAATAATTTGTTTTAATATTTTATATATTCAATCGAATATTTTTACTCTCAACCAATATCTTTTAAAGGCATATGATATGAATAAAACCAATTTTATTAATAAAAAGATGTATTTTTCAAAAAGGAAATTTTACCTCTTTTAATGGTGAACCCATTTTAAATATTATTTTGACACTTTTTTGGAAATATAAACATCATTTTAGAAATTTGAATATCAAAATTTACTTTCGGTGATTTTTTTGTTTTTTCTGAGATGTTTCATTTTTTGATTAATAATAAGAACACTAAATTTGAATTCAAAACCTATTTCTATCAAATAGATTTATTAGGATAAATTTATTGATAATTGGTTTTAATGTTTAATTAGATAAATTATAAAAAAATTAATCAAATTTAGATCATTTTAATCAATTTCACTTTGAAATTGGATATAAAAACATGGAATTTTTTTTAATGTTTTTACTTTAATGAACTCCATTATCATACAATCTGTGGGATTAAAGATAAGTTGATTTCTTCCACTTATTTGATTTTAATTTATAAAAATATATTCTATTTTTGGAAACAAAATAATTTAAAATTTTTAATAATTTCAATTTAGTTTTGACTAAAAATATTCCTAAAAGGGATTAAAATTAATTATTGTGATTAAGAGAAAAACGAGCTTCATGAAAGACTAATCCTTAAATTTCAGTCAAAAATGACCTATAAAATTTTAAAAAAATCCATTGGATGACCATATTTTGACACTATACTCCCATTTAATGCATTTTTTCACTAATGGATCTACTTTTCATGGAAAAACGTTGTTGAAATTCTCTTTTCAAAAAATTACAAGAATGATACTCCCTTCCACTATAAAAAGGAACTCACCCCTCTCACATATTCACACATCCCAATCACTTTATCTCACCCAAGATATAATAAAATAAGCTCCGAAAATACTTCCATTAATCCTAAAATCCACCATTTTTTATAAATTCAACCATGGAATCCTTTTGATGAAAACCAAAAGGAGTTACCAAAAGAAGAGGTAACACCCTTTTCCAAACACTTTTTTTATTTCTCCAATACCTCAAACATTCTTATTCCCTGATTATATAATAAAATTAGAATCCAAAATATAGTGATATTTTTTTATTCTATGCTTTTGACCTACACTTATACACACATTCATCTAACGTGAAGGAAACATATAATTCTTGTGTATGGTGAACAACTGCCTCACAAAAATATGTGGTTCATTTTTTCATTACTACCACCCATGGGTGGTAATTATGATGTAAAATTTGTTATTATATGATATATATTATATTTATTATGTATTTATGATTCTTAAATTTTTAATATAAAACATACCTTCATTGTTTCCATATTTTTTATATATGATAACATTGTTTGTGGACATATGGACTACCGCCTCCTCAAAGAGATGTGATTCATTCTCATTTTACATAGAATGTATTAAGTATGGTTTTAGTGAATATATATGATATATA